>NNCF01126115.1:1333672-1387215 GCA_002313205.1 Laupala kohalensis
AACTGCATTTTCCCTACCTATACAAGTTTTAGGGCTCCAATGACCTTTGATGTCGACGAGCAGTAAAGCCCCACAAAAAAAAAAAAAAAAGATTTTCCGTAGTCATTTGTCGGGCGTCAAGAATTCAAGATGGATGTGAAGTCGTTTTGCTACTAAGATTTATTTAGCTTCTGTATACAACAATCACGTTAATGTAATTGAAAGATATAATATTCCAATAATATAAGATCGAGACGTATGAACGGCTTCGATCACCATTGATCTGCGATCGTGTGGGAACGTGTACGGATATACCCGCGAATTCTCTTTCATGTGTGCCCAAAAAACCTACATATCACCGATCGCCGACGACCATAGACTACGATGGGCAGTGACGGATCTACGGGGGTAGGGAACGAAGTGGGCTATAGAACCCCCCCTATTGGATCTGAACTCTTAACCAATAAAATCGAAGTTCGTAAATGACATACTTCGTAAAAGTGTTACTAAATTAATAATTGTTATTGGTTATAATTGTTATTATTGATAATACCATATTGTTAATTATTTATTTGATGCATTTTATTTAAAGGTAATATTTATAAAATTTGTGTTGTAAAACTGTAATTTTTAAACAAAACTGGTCCCTGGCTAGTCCCCCCCCCTTGATTACGGTCTAGATCCGCCACCGACGGTGGGTGAAACGAATATGCCCTCCACGGGATCGTGCTCGCCCATAATCGTCCAACATGACCGATTGTGTAAAGAAGCCTTAAGACGATTAGACACACTGGAAGACACTGTAGGACTAGCAGGTGCGACACGGGATAGCGGAGGTACGAGAGGAAGTTGTAATGGAGACGTAACTCACAATATGAGATCATAAACTGAAGGTTCAAGTCATAGTGATGACAAGGAAAATGACAATAGTGAATAGTAAGATGAGACTATTGTTCTGTGTTAAGGACGTTTCGAACGCACCAGTTATTGAGTATAGAACTGTAGTATATTGAGACTAGACGGACCATGTGTAACGCTAGCATTACCGGGTTGCTGCAATTCAAGGATTCAGCTCCGTTTCCTCATTAACGTTTGTTTATGACCTTGAAGATTATTTTGCAAAGAGCTCTCATTACGCAAAGGATGAATTAATATTGTTATCAAACATTTGATATTAATGTCACTACAGCAAAACTGACTTAAAAATACAGGATATGTTACACGGTCGTGAATTCAACCTTTATTATTCCCTACGTTAATTGTTATAGTAGTTCCAGAAGAAAATAAAGGAAATCAAAATAAATATGCGTCGAGGATAAAGAGCATTAAACCAGGAACCATGTGGATGAACAACCTCGCAGAACTAATATCGTCTCATGGTTCCCGTACGAGAATGAAGGTATAACGGATACTCAGGTGAAATAATAGTCACGTTGATATTAACGAAACTAGTGATTAATCAGGTTGACAAAGAAATAAGCAACCGATACATCCACTGAACAGGAACCCAATACTTCCTGTCTTATCCACAAGCTACCCTCCCTCTATCTACCAGACGGTTCTCGACAGCCGCTCTATTGTCTCTGGACTACCGGTCAACCGTCGATGTATTGACGTCGATAACCGAATTAACGAACTATGGTGTTTGTTGCAGCTAAGAGACTTCACAGATATCTCTAACCGGAGTCTGTTCAATGGCACTGCCACACATGCGAGTGGAATTACAGGCGTCGCTTCTTTCGTGCAAAGTCTAGTATACTATGAAACCGAATCAATTCATTTTAATTAAATCATTATTAATCCGCGACATTTCTATGTAGGAATATTTGTTTGCCTGGAACGATCCGCGCACCCTGCAGACTCCCGCATGGAGGGAGGGGGGGGTTGTGGCCAAATGTCCTGCCACTGTCGCCTCTGTTGACGAGGGTGCGAGAATGCACCTTGTGATCCGACTCGTGGGAAGAAATTCGGCACGGGTGGTCCAGTTGTCATGTGTGCGTGTGTGTGTGGACGCTGCTGCCCGACGCGTGTGCGTTCGGGAGCGGGACAGTTGTGTTTCGGACGCAGACTGCTGTCACGACGATGTTGTGTCGCTTAAGTCGGAATAAATACATGTTAATGTAATTAGTGTTTTTCTTCAAAACATTTCTCAGTTTAATATAAATCGGTCTCCCACAAAATTATGGGGAATCCTATATTGTGGAGATAAATATAAATAAATATTAAATATATACACCTAACAATGTAATATCGCTGCATACATCTCTCATCATAAGCCGTAAAATGCGGATACTCAGCTAGTACGAAAACAAAAACTCTCGCGAATCATTTGCATGCTTAGAGAGATGGATCTCGGAATACATCCTGTTACTTCCAAAGCACGTTACCAACATACAACTCTTAAAAAAATAGGAGTGAGTTTCATATAATCTAGATTCAGCTTCCGTCATGTTGACACAAATCACTCAGAAACTGTCACGTTCCGTTCTCTCATAATGATCCACTTTTTATAACCTTCAGAGTCACACAAGTGGAACCGCACAGAGGAAAGATACAAATATAAAAGTGCTACTCACATAGAGGACAGGATATCGATGGCCGACATTTTGCTGCCTTACAGCTAAACATTCAACAAGGCTAAAGACACAAGGTCGTTCATCTCTTCCTGTCAGTTCTTACTAGATAAAATAGCTTAGATGCGTGATGAATAGACGAGGCATAAAACGTATTACAGTTCCTTTCTAAGCAAACCCAGAAAAAGAAAACAAACAATCATTGAACAGATTTCTATTGTATAATTCATTTACTTATTGCAAAGAGTTCTTAACAATTTCATCCACAATCCCAGGTATTTATATTTCCTTCAGTCTTCTTGTTTTTATTTAATGAGTTTGCGCGATGTTTCCGCACTGAATGTCATACATTTATAACTATTTTACAAAATGAATGCATACTGATAAAAAAAATACAAATTTAAAGAAATTTTGAGTAATTCATGGTTTTTTATTATTCTCTCCAACTCCAGGATGTTTTGAATAATCTGATATTCTTATACTCTGATAATTAAATATTCGGATACTTGGATTTCTTCCCCCAAAACGTCATTTTTAGACCAATCGGATGAAATATACTTGAGACTCATAAGGTTATGAAAATAACTAATAGCTAAGACTCATATCGTAGGAAAAAATAAACACGAACTCACAATATACAGTTCAAAGAAACAATTTAATGGCATAATAGGTCTATAGTTAGCCAAGAGCAAGAAAAACTGCAACTAATATTATCAACCTTCGATCCGGATATATGGGAATCCGGATGATTGGAGTTCTACTGTATACTGAAATCATAATTTAGACGTTAATTTTTGCATAAACCTCATTAAAAGAATACCTGTGTTAAAATTGGAAGAGGGGTAGAAAATACAATATGGCGAATGAGAGAAGAGATTTATACCGGATGTGTCATTTTTTAAGAAAGAGAAAAAAAAGTTGCTTGCATCATGAATTGAACTGCTTCAAATATTAACAGGCCCTGGAACTATGAAGAGTTACTGGAAGAAGACACATTACATTAACATATATTCCTGTCGCTCCTCTGGGAGCGTAAGGCTTCCGTGGAACTCCTCCATCGGGTCCTGTTGTTGGCCAGTTTCTTTACTTCATTCCGTGTCTTTCGCATTCCCAGGAAGAAGACAAATATGTACGCGAATCGTAAGTGTGAATATGGACAAGGAGTAGACAATTTAGAGCATATTTTATATGACTGGAACGAGCAAACTGGTTAAAAAATGTGAAAGAAAGAGTATTATTGGTAACAAGCACGGACACATCACATAAACGAGGAGAAAACGACAATAATGATTTCGTGAAATTTCTGGCAAAGAGTATGTAGGTAATAGAAACACACAAAAAAGACAAATAAGTTATGAAATAGACGCGCCTAACTACCCGGTCGTGAGGACAGCAACGCTCCTACAATGAGGCAGACACGGCTAATCTGGCAAAGCCAACGCTTTTTATGGCTACACAAAAGGAAAAAGAAACGAGAAAGTGATTGGGTGAAGTATGAAAAATAATAAATAAGGGGAAAAAATTGAGCTCCATATGACACTTGGAAGTGGCCGGAAAATCATTTACAAATTTTCCTTAGGCGTAGGTTTTCGTAAATTAGTGCGATAATTACCTATTGTCATGGAAATCACACATATCTGTAATATTTCATCTCGATCGGAAATACGGATGTGGCCGAAAATTCAACTATCAATTTTGAATCGGAAGGACAACATAAATACATACATACATACGATTTATAAAAATTACTTTAAATAAAAGCTTCTAAAACGAAAACTAAACAAAAAGTAAAAGGTATTATTAACAATAGAAGAAGGACCCTGGTATCAACCTGACAGCCATTGAACAGGGTTTTCCAATAAAATGAAGAAAAAAAATCTGTGGTAACATGATCAGTGTATCCGACTCATTCGATACCAACATTTTCCACGCATGGATTCTTACTCTGCATCAACGCAAAACAATGGACAANTCAGGGTTTTCCAATAAAATGAAGAAAAAAAATCTGTGTAACATGATCAGTGTATCCGACTCATTCGATACCAACATTTTCCACGCATGGATTCTTACTCTGCATCAACGCAAAACAATGGACAAGTCAGCTTTCCATCTACTGTCGACAAAAGAGAATGGCAGATGTCAGGAGATTACAATGTTCCATAAAGCATATATCAATCTCAACATAAAATGCCTGGAAGTTCATCTGAATGTGTGTTGACATAGATGTGCTTTGTTTGCGTAGGGAAAGAGAATTGAGAATGACTCAGCTGTAGAAGTGAAAGATGGACAGAAAATTGAAATCAAATACAAGGAAAACGAGAGCCATTCTTGTCCGTATTTCCGCGGGACAAATTTATTGAAAAGATGAGCAAATATTTCGTGCTCCACGCAAGATTACTCCTGAGTTTGTCCGGCTTAGTGCTTGATCAGGGTAGAGAAATGCGTATATTTCTTCCGTGTACCTACACGGGGACATCGATTCGTGACTCGACCTGTCCGGATGTTATCACAGGGTAGGGAAAATGTATTCTACAGTCATTTTGCACGATTATTGTATCACTGTGCTAGTCGTCTACGTGAAGTAGGGAGAGACGAAGTATCGATATTATTCATTTACTTGGAAATAATATTACAATCAGTATAGATGGTATAACATACGATCTCTGAATGAAACACTTTTTAAGACATTCCATCAAATTTAACAGAGATGAATTAGTTACTTTGGTTATACCTTCGGTTATTAATACAAGAATAAAATACTTGTGTGACATGGCATTGTAACAAAGCATATGACAATATTGCGGGTAGGTGTACACATCCAAAATGATTTAAGGTGCGACCAGCACTTCCAAGTGAGTCAAATCACTGGGAAGTATAATCGTTTTCTTTATATTTAGTGTAAGTGTTTTATAACACAACACTATGAATTATAATGATGAGAAACCACAAGTTACTTTGTATCTATCAGTTAATAACATAGTGCAAACAATATTCAGGATCTCGCTTGACTCGTTTGAAATGCATCGAAGCATGTGAAAACACGGCGACCGAACACAACAGTTTCCTGATTTAGGCACCTCATCTCGGAAGAAGTGAAATAGCTTTCGCAAATGTCCGGTGACCTATAGATAAAAGTGATGCAAAAATACGACGGAAAATTTATTGCAAATCAAAGAGAGTTTTCGTGATTTAAAAGTTGGTCATTTATTGAAAATAAGTGTTTTCTTCATAAGACGCAATGTATTACAACATCATTTATAACTGTCATTACTTCGTTAAAATAACCGGTGAAGTATGTTTTTTTATGTTGAAATGAATTACAATAAATACATATGATTGTTTATTTATGCCGATTCCAGATATTTTAGTGATTTAATTCTACCTAGGCTAGTACTACCTTAATAGAAACCCGTAAATCTTTGAATTACTTTTTTTAAGAAAATAAAAGAGAAAAATTCTCTTTAAAGAAGAAAGAAAAAAAGAATTCCTGGTTAACATTTTGTTTCAAATCGCGAAGTGTATCCAAATGCAATGCATTGTTCTGGAGAGAGTTGTATGTAAAAGGTTTACTCCAATTATTCTAGTAATTTATTTAAGAGAGTAAAGCTTCCCGGCTTTTATGGTTCCAGTCCGAGGACTATGGCAGCAAAGAAAGAGATATGGATCGAGGTCGATGGGAAACTAAGAACTCCCGGTCAGAGAGGCCATGTACAAAGAACTTCCGCATTTTAAGCGTCTGTACTGAGCACTTTTTTTTTGACGTTTTACCCCCACAGAATCCTTCGTAATTTCAGGGATGTTATAGAATATATTAAATGCAGGAAGACATTCGACACGTCTTACATCTCTCATGTGAACGAAGGAAGTGTGTCCAGGTATGTGAGGTAACTCAAAGCGGTATAAAGGTATACAAGCACTGAAATACGAAAGGAATTTAATTTTTTAGAGAAAACATTCTTATGGCTCATATTAATTTAGTTTTATGTGTACTCAACTTTGGCACGGTTGTGTACATAAATTCTGTAGCCCCATCCTGGCCCGGGTTTTTCTCCGTTTTTCCTTCTGGTAGAGGCGGATTTATCATACAGGTTCTCTAGGCTTTGTCTAGGGGCGNCAATTCTTATGATTTTTAGACACTATACTCAGAATAATCTATAGTTCGATAGTAATTTGTACATCTACATTTTTTGCGTTAAATTACAAACATATTGACACTCTATTAGTATTATAATTCGCAGCTAACTTTTTATCTTATCTAGGAATTTTTGAATCCGCCTCTGCCTTAGGGCCCTTTATCGGAATTGATGGGATGGTCCCTTGCTTGCTTTCGGAGAGCGAATTAGTTTATTGTCCTCCACGTGGTCATACGCAGTTTGTACTGTTTTTTGACAATAAATTTATTATTATTATCCCACATTATTAAAAAAATATTTTTTACCTATGTATTTTCACTTATTTACTGTCTACAATGAAATTATGTTTAAACCAATAAAAAACTTTTTAATCTATTTTTCTGTCGGAAGATACATCTGACAAAAAAAAAGAAGAGAACGGAGGAATGTATCTTAAAATGTTCGGGTTTTAAGAATGCATAGAGAATTATTTTTCCCTAAAAATGAAATAATTGAAAATAAATATAATAAAATGCAGTAGAAAATGAACGTACATAATCACAACTAATAATGAATGAAAAGGAAAAAAAGATAATACAAATGAACAAATTAAAGTATTTGCAATTCGAATATCATATTACGTTTTTTATTACACAGACTACTGTAATACGTTCTATTGTAATTATTTCTCAAATACATTTGAAGTCTTCACAATTATTTATATCTGGAAGTAATAACCCTGAATACTTAAAAAATGAAAAAGTGAGTTAATATCGCGAAACCTACATTATTAATATTAAACAATAATATTAAATAATATTATTAATATAAATTAATGTTACTATATTATTAATATTAAATAATATTATTAATATTAAATAATATTATTAATATACGTTAACATTATTATATTATTATTATTATTATTATCAAACATCATTTCATATTAGGAATCAGTTTTCTGTTTTATATATTTTACCATTCTCATTTTCCTTTCTTTTTTTTTCGCGGTTTCCAATGTACATCAGTCGTCATAGTGTGCATCATTCCAAATAAATCACACTATGAACCTACAGACAGACACACTCAGCTTTCCAAAAATTTTAGAATTATTTATTTTCATAAATAATATGATTTTTCTGTATGTTTCAGTTATGGATCAATCATATTTCTTATATTCAATAATTTCCATCGCTTTTCATACACAATACATCTGATTTTTGTAACCTTGTATTTCCTGCTATTATTGTACCTTCTTTGTATACATTTGCATGCCCTGTAACCTCTGTGGGTTGACTTGACCTCTTTATCTTGATGCGACGGCACTCATTCATGTCGTAAATTTGTAGCTGTGCACCTGAAGGTGTCTCAGTTGAGACGAAACATTGTGACATTTTAATAATAATGTTTTTTATTAATATGCGCAAGTTTTATTGTAGTTTATCTTAACTAGAATAAAGTGCTGTGTCTGCGTTACTGGTGGCTTTTCAAATTCAGAATTTAAAAATATTTTTTCTGTAACATGGAACTCGATGTTTCCATCAACTAGGGAACAGTTTCATAGGGAGCAATGCATTTGATCATGGAATTCTAGCATTGTTGTAGCTTCCGAGTAGCCTCTTGAATCTGGATGAGCCACCAGAAAACAAATGCTATGTGAGAGCGCATGTGGCTGAGAAGGAACAGCAGCATCACGTGAGCAGGCAACAGATGAGCAGTATTCTTTCGGCGATTCTCAGGCCACCCTCCGAGATAGAATGGTTTTCATGAAACATTCATTGCTGTGGAACTCGCTTTCATTTCCGAACAAACAGAAGTGACCCTGAGAATTCAATATCGCTTCGACGACGAGGCATATTTATAAAAAAATCTGGAAATCCTCTTGACAGTCTTTTATAAAAAGTTTTAATTAGCTTCATTCAATATATTTATGATAGTATATAAACAAGATTGTCCAGTACGATCGATCGAAATTCAAACTTGTACGATACATCAATAAATGTTTGTGCAAAAAATACGTAGTGTTTGAAACATTAAGACTCTTTATAATTCAATACTATAATATTAATGGATGAGTAGGAATATTTCTGGATTTTTTTCTCAAAAACATCCCAAACGATATTGATTTAACAAACGGAATATAGTTATAGAAAAGCGATCTAACAAAGTCACATTTACAGATGGGATCGTTTGAGTATGAATTTAAAATTAGGATATACGAATATTACAAATTATAGCTGAGTTTATGTGTTACACCAAACGAGATTCAATATCAAGATTTCTATGAATATGCGATTCATGGAGCGATCACGTGACAACTGAACTGCGTCTAGAAAAGGGAACTCTTGCTACTCCATAGTAAAGCCATCGAATTCCATGCACACTTATCGGAAGGCAAAGCTTCTACTCCAAACATCTGCCTTGACTATCTATTTGGAGCAAGTGCTTTGTTCAAGCATACTAGCCATTAAGAATGAGCTTTATTGAACAATTTCATTCACGAAAAGTCATTACAAGAAGAACGATTGTAAATCTAGTTCTTCGATGGTAAATAATAGAACCGAAGTATATTTATAATTTGAATAAAGTTATAATTTTTGCACAATAGAAAATAGAGACGTTGTTCTATAAGTTTATAAGAATGTTTTGAACAAGATGCAAAATTTCTGATCATGTTTTAGTAGATATTGAAAATCTTAAATATCATTTATTTAGCACAAGTTTTGTGTATTCTCAAAACTGTCTTCTAAAGAAACTTTCAAACAGGTTTTTTTCTATACTCCTTCAATTTTTATCTTGCAGAACCGTACATTCCGATAAATATTAACTGATTTTTTTGAGTCAAAAGTAATATTTTATGATAGTGGATAGCGTATGGCTCCGAGACGAAACAAAAAAGGAATTGAGAGGCGAAGACATATTGGCACCGCGCCAGTCACAAGCGTTGGAGGCGTAGGAACGAACTTCTGTTTTCGATGGAATCCCATAATGAGAGATACCGTTGCGCTCCTTCCAATTTTAACTGTCGACACTGATCTGGGGAAAAAAATTGACAACTGATGACACAGTAGCAGAGCAAAAAACTGTATGAGAAACAAGAGAAAATGAAACAATGGAAACAAACACATACTTCGAAGCGTGATTTCTCATTTCAAAAATTTCTCGTCTAGAGTTCGTGATTTCTCATACCAAAGAAACGAAGAAGGACAGCCAGTACAAAAGAAAAAAACAAAAAACAAACAAAAAAACAAATCTATTGCGCATACTTTCTCATATACTTTGAAATTCTTTACTTGTAGTGTGCAAAACTAAATTAATAAAGAAAAAAATGCTTATTTATTCCGCAAACATTTAAGTCATATCCGTTCAATGTGTAAAGAATCTACAAAATTGATTCAAAAAACTATTTAGTACAGGAATGTTAAACGATCCACTCGAAATAGTGGGTTTTCTGTTCTTCTATCAATTATTTCATTTTTGTCTTTCGTTGTACATTTGTAAAGCTGTATATGGTACATATACACTGATAAACAGTTTTCAGGTCTCTTAAGATGTTACAATACTTTAATTTTACAATCTGGATAACTGAAAAGTAAAAATATTGATTGAAAGAATAAAAAACACCGAGAATAAAACAATCACTGACGGGAAAATATGTAAATGATTTTTATCACTTATCCCAACGTCGAGATTACTGTACTGCACAGTTAATCAATTTTTGGGAGGCATTGTATGTTAAAATATACTCTCTCAGCAAAATGCACTCCAGCTGTGTAATTCGGCCAAAATAAAAGGTATATCTGTCAATCAAGAATACGGTTTCAGTATACGTGTAGAAACCATGTTTCAAAATCTAATAACACTGACAATACTGTTAATGTGATGAACCTCCACCAGGCCAGTAATATATAATTTATTTTGTGCTCAACATGCAACAGTATTATTAAACGAACCACATCAATTCAGTAAATCATTTCCAAGTCGTCGGAAAAAAAATAGAAGTTCCCGAACACATCATTAAATATAATCACCCGTACTTGTTGCGAGGTAATTGAAGTTCAAATTAGGTTAATAGTCTGGTGAAGTAACAGTACAGGTCGAGGCATGCGAGAAAAATATTTACATATACACAGATGAGTCAGGTTCATTTTCGTGGTATTTTAATAATACTTTCTTATATCACCAAACAAATTTCACTTAATGTGGCATTCAACATTGTATCTGTACGAGAAAGATGAAGCGATATTGGCAAATATCCAGACGAATCCATGCAGAGCATTTACGCTAATTGAAATAAAAGAAGCACGGCACAACACATCATTATATTTAATGACTAGCAGTTGTGAGATTGCACTATAAAAGGTTAAGAGGGACTTTTTTAGCTTGTGATGCAACAAGGGAGAGAAGAGCTTGAATTGGTCGCAGCTTCGGGTACCCACCCACGTGGCGGCAGATGATTCGGAATCCGAAGAGTTCCTTCAGTGCCCATTGAAAGCGAGAGTGTTCTGTCTGGCATTGCAGTCTTCACTGCTTTTACTAATCGACGAATCTCATTCGCGTAGCACCGGATGCAATACAAAACTTTCTACACAGATTTCAGTTAAAAATCGACAAGTTAAACAATAATAATATTAATAATAATTTTTAACTCACAACTTGCGAGTACCTATTCGGGAAGGAAAGTTGGCATCGTCTACGTCCAAGGAAATATTACTCTCGGAGACTCGAACACGGGATTTCCTGGTATGACCGCAGGTGGGCTACCGCTGCACTATCCACCTCGACTCCCAAAGCCCATACACAAAGTTTGTTATTTAATTGTTCAGATATATTTGATAAATAATTTATCATTCCTATGCTTTCAAAAGAGACACCAAAGAAGTTTTCCGCAATTAGTGAAAAGTGTTAGTAACGACAATTGGCAAACATTTTTAAGAAGTCTGAAAAATACATTAATGACCGACGTATATTTAACAACAGAGATGCGTTAAGAATTCTGGTATAGTATGGCCAAGATATCACGTTAAGAAACTTCTACTTATTTTATTTTATATTGTCGGAAATTAAACATTAAAATTATTAAGTTTTTCATGGCAGACTATAATTTACACTCTCATTTTCATGGAACGTTTTATATTTCATTGTTAATGAGAGCTTAATATAGAGAAAAGACCGTTCCGTTGGCGAACCTGAGGTGAACTCCCTCGACGAATTACATCATCGGAAGCGACAGACCAGAAAACATCGAACGTCTGTCGACCCGAGCGCCCATTCTCCCACCACCTCGCGCCTGCCGGCGAGGGCGATCGCCCATTCGCTCGTGAAGCGTGGAGTCTGCCACTGGACCAGAACCTGGGCGCGCAGGTGGTAACGTTCTCCCAATGACGTCAGAATAAGTTTGAGCTCACAAAATTCGTTACAGGTTCGGAGACTCAAGATACGTTTTCACTGTAAGATTTGTTGAAGTTTCCAATCCACGAATGAATACGCACTCAAAACGATAACGTTTCATAAATTCTCGAACGGCAATTAATCTTCCCCACATCAGTCAGTTAGACAATTTCATGTTTCTACATCGATAGAATGAACGAGACCATCTTTCACAACAGAGTAGAAGCAAATACTCACTCACGTCCTCTGTGTGTTTCAGTCCAAAAAACATTTGAGACCGCCCCAGCATGCTTGCTCGGGGGTTTCGCCCTAGCTCAATGCTTCGCACCGCAGACAGACTCCAAGCGTTTATTGTGAAAGCACTGAGAGTATCTCGCTAATTCAACTTAACGACCTTTTTTTTGAGACAACATACACCTAAATAAGTAGTTAACAGAGAGATCTCGATTTGTAGAAGTGATAAGTTTGATTCTTTTAAAAACTGAACACGTAAGATAGGACTCAAATATTCTCTTTCGACAATTCTGTGATGATCTGAGAGACTCCAAGAAGTAGATTATATTTTATATCCGAACTGTAAAGCGCGAGGCAGTAAACTATATTAGAAACAACTCAACTATGGGCATAATGAGAAAAGAGTGTCTTCCCAAATATATCTCCCGCAAAACCTAGTCAAAAATGAAGTACCGAAACTAAAAGTTTACTACAATCTTACCATCTACAACCAACGGATATTTTATGCATCCTTTATTTAAAACACCCGGTGTTTGTGTATTTCCTATTCTATGCAAAACCTAGTTCATTTTAGAACAAATCGGTGGGGCGTCATGTTTCCGCTCAGATCTCTAGGAACGAGTCACGATCTTCGTTCGACCTGCATCAATATCGAAGTCGATCGCTTCGACGAATCGCCCAGGCTGCATAATGCGGTTTCACGCTTTGTGCAAGTTTAATATTACACAAGTGCGAACCGCTTCCCGATAGGGTTACGTAAAGAGAGAGAGAGAGAGGAAAAGTTCGCGAAACCTCACATTTCCAATCAAAGTCGAAACAGTGAATCATTTTTTCAGACGGAAGTGATCATCCGTCGTACAGAAGGTGAGATTTAACGACCGGGTTTCGAAGGAGCCATTCGCACCGCAACGTATATAGGGATCATTGGGTTCGAAAAATGATCGGAGTCGAATTTGAGGGAGCAAGGCTTAATTTTGTGACTGATTTATGATTCCACTAATAACTCGCATGACGTTACAGGATGGATACCAATAGAAAAATCGAATTCATCATTGTCCATAAGGTAGAATGCATGCACTTAGAAGGGAACTCAACTCTTGCCTATTCTGTACGGTTACACAATTCCCCTCCGTCGTCGGAGTGTCATACCTCCTTGAATCCCCAGTCCCTCTTGACTACGGCTCGCTCATCACCAAGTCATCCCGCGTTCAATACCCGGTGGGGCCAGAAAAGTTTGTAGATTTCACATGAATGTCCCAATTCGTTTAGCTGTGACTACTGAAAAGCGAACTCTCCTTTCTCCATCCACCTCCTCCTAATATCAATAACTCTAACAATTACTAACAACTCATACTAACCCTTCCACGTAGATCAAGTTGTTGGTAAACTCAGTCAAACGGCCCACCTACTAGCAATAGCCTATCAGCCAACTCCTATCGCTCCATGTAGATTAGCTCCAATAGCACGTTACATTTCCCATTTACAAATACTACATGAATTGTATCCCCATACCAGAATCTTAATCACCTGTTCATTCTACTCGTTCCGATATCTAATTTTTGATGGAACTAACCTCAGGTTTCCATTCTTTCAAAATCCTTCCTCAACCTCATCAAATACATAATGTCTATTTTGACACATTCTAAGTCATACGTGGAGAAAGGAAAGATCAGGTGAAGTCTTCGAATTGCTGTGTAACATATTGGTTCTGCGTTTCGCGCAGAATGATCTTAAGATTCATGAAAACTAGTTCAGAGTAGTCAGTCTGAGAAATCAAACCGGTACCGTCTTCTATTTTCGCTCGCCCAATTCTAGAGAAAAAAAAATTACCTCTTGGAACACAGGTTGACATATCTGGACCCCCTGCTATGACCGCAGGGTGTGCAAAGGTAGCACATGTCCCAGGTTTGAGACCGGGTCCGTCACCATTTTGACCTGGATAGACAATGCAAATAGGTACTCCCCGAATAGACACTCGGAAGTTAAGAGTGAGACTGAAGTACGTCATCATATTTCGTCGTGAACCAAACTTATAATTCTCGGAGCCGCGTGCGCCTCGCGTGGCGTCGCTGGTGTGTCGCGTGCTTTTGCACCCAGTCGTTGCCGAGCCAGGGTCAACGAATCTCCGACGAGCGAAGCCCCGCCCAACGAAAGACAGGCGGGAATGCGGAACAACATACGGTGGACGGGCGTGTTACGCGATGAGCAAGCTCACGGGTCGATGATCAGAGGACGGGCTTCCGATCGCGAGGCGAATCACACACGTGGAGATAATTGGAAAAGAAGGAATGTCAAGAAGTAATTCGAGGTCCGAGAACTATTGCTGAGGGGTGAACTTGATAAAACAGAAATATTATGAAATGTCCTGGGATGATATTGACAACCATGAATAATCGAAATAAGAACAGGATGAAAAAATGTAGGACCTAATAAAAGGATATAATAAAATTACTAAATAATGAGAACTTAACCTATTAAGTATTTAAAATTTCATGAAGACTTCTGCAGGGATACCAACATGTTATATATATAAAATCTTATGAAAGAATATGTCTGTCAACTTAATAGGGAATATCACTCGCAAAAGGATTTTTTTCTTCAAAGAGAGACATGAATTATAAAATGAGTGTCTCACAAAATTGACTGAGAAAGAATTCACATTTTAATTAGTTAGGGCACAATGCATGGTTCTCATAAAATAAATAAATTTACAAACTGCGTATGCCCACGTGGAGGACAATTAACTAATTTACTCCCCGAAAGCAAGCAAGGAATTATCCCATCCATTCCGATCAAGGGCCTTAAGGCAGAGGCGGATTGAAAAGATAAGAATAAAGTTGGCTACGTGTCGTAATATTAATAAATTTGTATTTAATGTATAAATGTAACGCCAAAAATGTTCACAAGTACGTATCATCGAACTATGGATTATTCGGAATATATTGTTTATAAATTGTGACTATTAAAATAACTCTTACTAGAGTTATTTATTACAACAGACCGTCGCCCCTAGGCAAGAACCTAGAAAGGCAGCCTATAAATAAAATCCACCTCAAACCGAAGGAAAACTGGAGACAAACCCGGGACAAAATGGAGCATATAAAGTCCCCACGCAAAAAAGTCCAGGATGACCTTTCAATGCATGAATGAAGAGTTTGCACAAATCCACGACCCAATAGATGTTCCAACAGAAGATGTAAAATGTAAGTATGGTAGGTCTGAAGACGCAATTGATGCACTAGATTCCGCCACATTACGTGTGAACAGAACGAAAAAAAGAGGAATCGAACATCAATTCCCTCACGACCGCAACACATCCATCTCCTCAGAGCAGGAAGACTTCAGCGGTGAGAGGTCAACGAATCCCGATTCAGTCAGCAGCAGCGTAGCAAGGACCCGTTCAGCGTTCATGCTTCTTCGAACGGCAGACACCTCGTTCCAGGTGACAGTCGAGTAGCGTCGAGCGAGATCGATGTGCATACATGTATGCGCGCGTCGGAACCATGAAAAAAGGAAACGTTCTAGCATTCCGCATGAAAGGAACATTCGACAAAATGATGCGCGGATTCGTGACAATCTACATGGTTCTCTCGAGGATTCTAACAGAAGGTGAAAGTGTCGTTTCTCCTTGAATACATTGCCGTCACGTAAAATTCCAATTAATAAAACAAAAATGCATTTTGCATATACTAATATTTCTACTAAAATATTTTAATTATTTTTAAAATTATATTGCATGAACTACTTTCGTGTACTTCTTATACATGGAGAAGGTATGTGATAACTTTCGGACCGATGAAAATGGTTACAAACAAGGAATAGAATCCGGTACTCCTGCTTTCATCGCAGGTATGGTTACCACTACACCACCAGTTTGCATAAGGGTTTACTCGGCCGAAAGTTATCAAAAGCATTTTGTAAGATATCTTTTGATCCTACCCACCCCCTGGAATGTTTTTTATGATCTTGCAGCTTTAAAACAACTCATAATATTTGGAAAACTCTCCAACACTCACGTCCCCGAGAATCAAAGAAAAGTCTCTCATTTTACTTCGGTGAGAGTCCTCCACCAAGTCGGGACCTGATCAATCCCATTAACGAACCATTCCAATCACCAACAGCAATCGGTTTTATCACACATTTCTGCTATCAAAGATCTGCTATCAAAACCCCTGCGTTTTTATTGATCTCACTTTCCTTGTACATCCATGCAGCTGTTACTCTCAATCAAACCTTCTATTTCCTGAATATATACAGAAAGAATCACGATTCCTTTTTTATTATCGATCGCGCACTGAGACGAATGGGAAACTTCACACTCACAAGTTATTGAGCTAGTTATATCATAAATATCTCAAGTAATTCATGATCTCATGAGTAAACGTGTCAGGACTTCTCAGAAAAGGAAAGTAATGACCTATTGTTACTCGCAATCGCACGTCTGAATATGATCACATAGAACGATATTCCTGAGAATTGAGTGATATAAGCGAAAATTATTATCTCAACCTCCCGAAGAGGGAAAAAAAACATGATTTCTGAACCACAAGGAAATTATATAAGATTCATTTCCTCCCTGGATGATCGTGGGAAGTGAATCTAGAAATTTTAACATGCGGAATACATACAGCATTTTTACTCATTTTTATTACGTTTTACTGTTCTTTTAGAGTAGCTACCCCACTTAATAATCTTACTCTCAGTGACAATAAAATAATTGTATCAATAAAATACGTAAATGCATCAAAGAAATCCTTTATTTCATTAAAACAATTTAAGAGGTATAAGTTTTGTTTCATTAGATCCTCAATGTAATGTTGGGAAAAAATTTTTTTCATGTAGAACATATTTTTCTTCAATCAGTAATTGTATTTGAAGTAGCATTCCCTGCTGTGAATTCAGGATTGCCACAATAATGATGATTTTTTACGTGTTGCATAATTAAGTTAAATTATAAATTGAATTGTGCGATAGGGAAACGTTTGCAAGAAAATTTGTCTTCTTCAATACAATCCTCGAAAACAATGATCACGATGACAAACTTTAATATAAGTTTATGATAAAAAATATTATCGTCTTAAATGCAACGCATTAGAACATTTTTATTCATACTAATGACCATGACTTTAAATAGACTAAAAAGCGTTGGAATGATGTTCTGGACATTACAGCGTAGTTTTACTAGAAAACTATTAAAAATAGTACATAATACCGGAAGTCAATAAACCATATGTTACACACAGACTAATACAAGAACTCTTAGATCAGAGTCATGACAGCAAAATATTTTACTATTCTTGAAGTAATATGTTAAAATATTTTTTAACTCAGGCAAAACTTCCATTATCTTCATAAATATACCAGAAAGTTGATCTGCGTTTCACTATTAGATCTGGTCAAAACAAGAAAAGAAAATCGTGTGCAATGGAAGACAACATGAAGCATCACGAGAACAGCGCATCTAATTTTGTTAGCTCCCTTCCTCAGTATCTCCAATCTTCACAGATGAACAGTTTCTTCCAAACTCTTAACATCTGAAACGAAGGAAAAGACTGTAGAAGATTGCATCTTCTCATTCCGTCATTTCTGGGAGTACACTATGAAGTTCGTACGGTTAATGCAGCGATGACGTTTGTTGGGTGGGTCAACCTGTCTGGTCTCTGACCCTGTCGCTACCTACTGAGTCAGGACCCACGCGTTTCACTGCAACCACATTCATCCTTATGCCGTAACTGCCATAATCTGTTGTGCAGGCATAGCACGATCTCCAAATAGCGCTATATGAATGTAAGTTTTTCTTGGAGATGTGTTCATGTAAATAGAATGAGTACATTAAGGCTATGATAGCAATGGAATTGACTGCCGAAAGAATCTGAGAATGCATTGAAATCACCTTTACATGATGGAAATCAGAAAAATATATTTCCAATTAACAATTTCAATTACTCTTATTAAAATTAAATGTTAAAACAAAACGTACATCAAAACGCTAATATTTTGTCCATAGAAATCTCTTCGATGGCGGTGAACCTCACCGCCAGGTAACAAATTAATTATGTTAAGTTGAATGAAAATGGGAGACGGGACCGAGATTCGAACTCGGCGAAAGATGGCGCAGTCGGTAAGCGCATGAGCGCGCTAAGCTGAAGGTACCGAGTTTATATTTTGTGTTTATATCATGTTCATTTGACCTGTTGTTATATTTATTGTTATAATTGGTCATTACTTGATCACCTGACGAGGACTTTAATCCAAGTCGAAACGATGTGATTCACTGAAAATATAAATATTATTCGTCCATAAAAGGTCGTAAGTTATATAAATTATATATAAATATATATAAATTTATTGTCAAAAAACAGTACAAACTGCGTATGACCACGTGGAGGGAAAAAAACCAATTTACTCTCCGGAAGCAAGCAAGGGACCATCCCATCAATTCCGATCAAGTTATTAATTATATATTTAATTAGATAATATAATAGACGTTAATAGTAGTAGAATTTGCCATATATAGTTAAAAAATATAGAAAAATTATAGAACAATGTAAAATTTACGGCAAGAATACAAATCAATATTTTAAACGCGTCCGTATTAGAATTCGGGTATGTTCAGATCATCATAACTTCATAAAATGCGCGATTCAACGAATAGAACGCAAAATCTTCAAGGCTATAAATGAAAGCGTATAATATTCATGATGTGTAAATATTGTTTCGATACACCACCCCCCAGGATTTGTATGAAAACATGAAGTCAATAAAATGAGAGTTGATGCATATTCATCACGTTGGATCCTCGTTTAGAGATATCGTATTCATGAACCGTGATAGCTGGAGCAGTCCCTTTCGTCTCGTCAACTAACTCCTAAAAATTTCGCAAAATAGTTTTCATCGACGTTTCATATAATTCTCATTTTAACATAAAAATGACCGAAGTCTGTGTTCAATAAATTGATCTCCTTAGTTGATACGGAGTTCAAGTAGTACTTCGTTTACTTATTGAAAAGATCAATATTTTCCCATTGTATACTGAATTCCGTAAAGTATTTAGTTATTTCACACTAATCACAAATGCAAAAATTCCACTGTTTTTTGTATTTTATATACGAATATAACCATATCCATAAAACTTAATTTGTATTCGAACTTGCCCAAAATGTTTGCTTAACAAACTCTACATAATATGTAGCATGTCAACAAAGGATAATCTCCCCTTTAACATTAATTTCCAAAAACATATCTCGTACTAAATTCTTGTGGCTAAATTATAAGCTTTAGTTTCTAATTTATGGAGATTGAGCATATGATTCTCTAAGTGAATCACAAATCAATATACAGCTCCCAGAAAATAAATTCCAGATTTGATAATTCTTATGCATTAAATTATTTGATGATTGGAAGGAAACAAATGTGTAGACTTTTCTAATTGCAATACATTTCTTAATTTAGGATCCTAATTTGTAATAAATCATCTTGTATCAAAACCGCCATAACGAAGGAATTTGAAAGGCGTAACGTGTATTGTGATAGTCCACTTGAAGTGTTTCAGTAATATACAATTAACATTTGACGTCATTGAATGGACAGTTTCATAATACAAATTTACTGATATTGAAAATAATTTAAAACTATTTCATGAAGAATTCGTAGTAAAACGATGAAGAATGTTTGATGAGAGAGTCCCGAGTCGATAGGTGGAGTGTGGAATAGCGCGTGATAAGTCGCACCCGACCCAGAGAGGCGGAGAAGGCAATCAATTCCCGACGGCCTGCAGGCAAGCAAAGGCACAGACAACGCACCGCCCATTCATCCTCAAAGTCAAGGGCAGGCTACCGCCCGGGCAGGCGGAAACCTCGCGGGGACGCGGAAGAATATTGGCAGTTTACACGGGATAGCACTTAAAGACGTTCGTGGATTTAGGAATATTTTTCACGAACTCGTCCTCTTTCAAAGGAAACAGGATAAAGCACGGAAGACTCAATTACGCGACAAAGAATAATGTGATTTCCCGCAATGTGAAGGCGGTTTATTTTGAATGGATTCGTGATTTAAGTAACTTATAAATGTATATATTTCATCTTTTATTGTGAGACTAAATCATGATTTCGGCAAAAATTTAATTATGCAATAAAAGGGGAAAATAAAAAATTAATTCTATTTTCTGTCACACTAGATCACCTTACCTATAGTTGCTTGGGAGTTTCATTTGGTCTTTCCGGTCGTTTCACACAATTTAAAATTTTTACATCAGTAAATTGTGTACTTTACAACCACAAATCAAATAAAAATTTTTGTTGATAACTCCATAGAAATAGTCTTCCTTGGGGTCACCCAAGCACATCTTTACCCAGGAACTTAAACAAAATTTGATGAAAAAAGTCTCACGTGTAACTACTGAACGTTTGGAGGTAGTTAATGTGACATGTTACATTTTGGTACATCAGTTTTTTGGAAATTTTACGAAGATGAAAAAAGGCTGTTAATTTTATAGATATTTTTATCAATTTTGTGTGAAAAACATCAAGAATTGAGTTCGTTCCAACAACTTCCAAATATTTGGCCTGTTCTAACATTTATTAATTAAGGTCGATTTCATTTCTTTCAGACTGTGGTACATGTTTTTAAACAAGAAATAAGTTGAATCTGGAGGGAGATGTGGAAGACGAGGACTCGCTGCCATCCGTATATGACTCGTGGTACCCGAACAATAACGGTATTCCCATGTGTTACGAAAGAACTGATAAGAGACGTATAACCAGCTGTGCAACTGTCCGAGCACTAGACCAGTCCATGAACACCGATAACTCATCTTGAGCCCGGTTCAACCGACCGTCTCGCCAGGACTCCCGCGGCTATCGGGCAAAGCTCCCGGGGCAAGTAGGCGTCCGACACCGCACCATTATCGTAATTGTACGGGAGGAATGTAGCAATTAAGAACCCGACAAGGCGCCCTGAGATGTTAAATAATTTATCAACCAATTAGGAAGGCGAATGCAACTCAGCCCCGTGGAAGGCAAACGCTCCGGGAGGAAGAAGAAGCCGGACGTACATCTGGAGGCAGGAAGCAACATTGGTACACAGGGAGCGAAACCACTGCGGTTACTCTTCCAAGTAATTACGTTCGCACGTGGATCTTTAATTATCCGGTTGAGTTTTTCGTATTGAGTAATTTCAGATACTACTGCAGTCTTGTATAGGTTTCATTAAGTTTTAGATTGCATAGTTCACAAACTAAAGCACAAAAAAATATCCAATACAAGGCACAGTCAGACTCCTGTTATTTTCTGAAACGGGATCATATTCAGATACACGAAACGTCCACATTGTAACGCGCCTCAACTCCTGTTCATCGTTTACGAAGAGTATTCGTTGGAACTATGTGGAGACCTCTCGTTCCGTGGCATGGAAGTACATGGACAATGCGCCAAGTCTACTGTTTATTAGTCAATCGTATATGTGTTTCGAGAGGAACGTTCGGTCAAATATTCTCAACCATTCATCGACCATTAACAGATGTTTATTAGGACTATTATACATTTGTATTAAGAAATATCCACACTACGTTCGGTCATATAACTGCTATCTTCAGAGCTATAGAAAACAAATGATATTGAAACAAAAGGACAATTTGAAAAAGTAAATAAAATTATTACTGAAAACATTACACTTGTGTATATAACATCTTTATCCACTAATTGATTACGTAACTAGTGTCTAATGAAACCTTGGTGAGTTGAAATCTTCCAAACAATTTTGAAACCTTACGCTGTCAATAACGAGTTACGGAATCAATTAGTGGATAAACGCCTGATGTTCACAGAGGTGTAATGTATTAAATAGTTTTATTTCCTTTTTCAAATACGAGGTCAAAAATCAAGAGAAACATGTAAATAGTTATGTTGAGAATTAAAGCGCTCATGAAGGATTCTTGGAGAAACAGAAATTGTACACGAGAGTGAGACTGTATGAATTGTACGTCATTGCGTTCTAAGTTACAAAGACCCAATTCCAATGCTGATATAGTTACCAAGTGTCGCACCCCCCGCTCCACGATAGCGCGGAGGCGCGATACTGATAACTGGCCGAATTTCAAGCAGGAAAAACTTCTCAAGATCGGTAAGAAATTGGGATTTCTTTCCGTACGGAAGAGAAATAAGATGTTTTCTACGGAGTTGAGACGTGGGTTGAAGGATTAAGAGCAAACAAAAGTGGAGATAACGAAAACTGACGGAGAAATTACATAAAATATGAATGAGATTCCGGGGAACAATACAATCACGGATCACTTTCGCGAGAACTTTCAGTTCAGCGAACAATGGATGATTTTATACATCGACTAAATCGAAATTTTGTGCTCTTCAGTCTTTGAAAGTTGTCTAGAAAAGTCAGTCACACATTCCATGATGACATAATAGAAAATATTTCACGTTTGGAAGATTATTTGAGGTTCAAAGCACCGGGATTCATACGCAGAGACATTGTGAAAAAATAAGTTAATTTTCGAACTTGGAATGTTAAAAATGGTGGACCACGCTGAAACATAGTTTATCTAACATAAGTTAGATTTGGAAGTATGGTTTAGTAGCATTGTAAAAAATATTTTTAACACGGTTAGATTCAACGGGTTTGGTTTTTTGGAAGTCACACAAGTCTTGAACACGAAATGTAAATTTTTAGATGCTAGAGATTTTTAGTAAAGTTTGAGGGCTATTTATGTGCTACGTTAAGTTCTCCGTACTTTCCCTTCATCTTAAATAAATAAATTTATAGTCGAAAAAGCTGCGAATAATCAAGTGGAGGACAATAAACTAATGAACACTTCGGAAACAAGCAAGAGACCATCCCATAAATTGCGATCAACGACCCTGAGGCAGTGGCGGGTTCGAAATTTCAGCGCACTGCTCAGAAAGGATAAAAAGTGAGCTACATGTTATAATATCAACAGAATACTAACAAATTTGTATTTAATAAAACGAAAAAAAAAGTTCTGTCGAACTATAGATTATTCAGAATATATTGTTTATAAATCGTAACTATTAAAATAACTCTAAATTCGAGTTTAGTTATTATAGTAGACCGCCGCCCCTAAGCAATCTTCGTTGCACTTTTAAAATGATCGATACTATTGGCGCTTTACCCTTTTTCTCCACCCCACAAACAAGTTGGCGAAACAACGATTTGAGTATATATAATACGTCTCGCTGAAGGCACAATCAGAAATCAGCCAATTTCCTGCAATCAGTACATCACTGTGTAAGTACCAGGATGACGTCAACACCTAGGTAAGCTCTTTCCGCTGTTGGATTTTTCTACGAGCGATTGGCTGATCGGCTCTCACACGAGACTTGCAGACGTTCGTGAACCTTTATTAACGTAAGCACTCTCACTTACATGGAACGATATACACGATATTGCTTCTCGTCCATCAAATGCAAGCAAAGACTGGTTTAAATATAGTACTTTACGCAATATTACTATATGTTATTCTAACGTGCGTGTCCTAATTCAAAAATCGCCTTCCAGGTAGCGCCAAATAAAAAAGAAACATGGAAATATTTTTCGACTTCATTGTGGACATCAGGATGAGAATGACAATACATTTGTAATGGTTGTATCATATTTTTACGATTAATTAAAACACCATTTATCCACTGAACTGATTACATATGGGACTGCTATTCGAGCTAAGCTCGGTCTTCTATCACAGTAGATTTTTTAACACATCTATATTTCTTAATTATATTATCTACGTCAATTTATTAAATCTATTATAGTTAAATATATTAAATTATCTTAGTTGGACTCCACAAAATATTTGTGAAGTATTATCGGAACAAAATATATATTGCATATTGCTATGCTGATATGTAATACTTGTTACACGCGAAGAAGACCTCCAAACATGGTTGAAACGGGGTGTTCCGTTTAAAGTTCACAATAAACAATATATTCTATTCCTATATTTTTTGCGTATCTTCTTCACTTACACCCTCAACAAACGTAGTTTTCATACAAACTAAAGTTATTCGACAAAGTTAGAATTGTATCATCGAAGTGTGTCTGTTTCCAACCCTTCACAAGAACTTCCCTCCTCATTGGAACCGAACTTCCACCACATCTGCAGTCGTCGTAGCCTGAAGCTTCCTAACTGTCCCGACTTCCCCTACTCCGATCGCTGTTGACCGATGCAAACGAGATGCGAGTGCAAGTACCTCGGAAACTCGCTGCCAGAGTTCTCGATCCGGTGATGATGTCAGAGCCAAGCAGGTTTACTCTTCTCCCCTTGTCCAGCCGCGAACCCGCTCCCTCGCCGCCCCCGGCGCCTTCGAACACGCTTCCGCCCCCGACGTCTGTGTGAGGCTCTCGTCCCTCGATCCGCCGCCCAACGTCCGGCTGGAATAAGTTAGCTTTCTCATCAGCATCAAACAGTGGACTTCCTCAACGTCCATTGTCCACTGAAGATTCTCGACTCGGGGTGTTTCATGCAAATACTTCGACCAAATTCTACAAAATTTTTGTTTGCATGGCATTTTCAAACTTTAGACAATTAATGGATTGAGATAGTAGTTTTTAGTTGCAGACTCGAACCTAAGAAAGAGCACAGGCCAATGGGTAGTAGTTAACACAACCTGAATTATCAACACTAGTATTGTATTGCCAATGCTATTGATACGGGGTTTGTGGGAATTAGCTGAAAAATAATTTTAANCAATGCTATTGATACGGGGTTTGTGGGAATTAGCTGAAAAATAATTTTAAATAATGATTTAATTGTTTCTTAAAGCTTCGTAATACAGAATTCATAATGAATAATTTTTTCCCCTCCATTACATGATAAATATATCATCGGTTAGGTTGATAACGTTTTTTTGTCAAATCTTACTTGTTTCGTTCCAAGCAGTCACTGTACCCTATTGTCAATTTATATATAATAGTTCTTGCAAAAGAGAAAAAAGAAACACTTCGGTTTCGAAGGAATTTCAATTAATTTAATGTTTTTGAATCAATTTTAGAATGAATCCTAATATCAAGAGTTTACAAAAGAGCATTGCTGTACTATACTGGAAATAATACATTTAGACAGAAAAACGCATAAAGAGGTGTAAAGATCATGGATGTATCTAATTGAAGAAAATATGTGATTAATAAAGCAGAACCGAGACATAACGAATTGTGCAAAACTTGTTTTCAGTTATGTTAGTTAAACTAATACCCTTAAAGCTTTTCCACATTCAGAAAACTTATTTTAACGTCTTAATATTTGCTTAGGTTATCCTCATAGATGGACATAAATATTTTTCTGTAAATATTTATCTTGCTAATTTTGATTCTGTTATTTTATCAGCATACCTTTTGTAGATTCCTTGTAGATCCAATAATGATGAAGGCCACGCCCTCGAAAACATGATGACATAAATATGAAATAAATATGAAACAATTATGAAATAAATAGAATGGTTATCATAGCAAAACGTCAAAATTTCGTTAATGTAAATTAAAATAGATTATTTTCTGTAGAGTTTGAGTAGGGGTTCTTCACGATGGAATAATTTAATCATTCGAGTTAACAATTTGGCCTCCAACGTAAAAGTGTGTATTTGCTGTGAGCATCAGTAATTATGTTAAACTACAAAAAAGCTATTGAATGGTTCACTTGAAAATTAGTTAAACATATGAAGCAGGTCTAAGAATTTTGGAAAACCCTGCGGTCGCTAAAGCATCGCGCAAATCCATCACAAATTCCTCATCACTCACTCACTCTAACGCCCCCCCCCTTCCCCATCCAACAACTTGCTGCTCGTATAATTCGTCCTCTGAGCAACAACTGTTCGCCCATTCATCTTCAGTAATACCGAGCGTCCCGAAATTGCTCAGCAATTGTCGGATCAAATGTCCTGAAATGAGCGGAACATGTAAATGTCGCGTCTAATGGATTTCCCGAACACAATTAAGCCATTTTGCCATCATTTAAACTTGTAAATGATATTCATAAAAAACGTAGCTACAATTATGTTTTTGAGTTCCCAGAGGTCAAATAAAAATAAAATTAAATTAGAAAATTAAAATACGAACGGTGAACTATGCGAGAATAATTTAGACAAAACGAAGAAATTTAATATACTTAGTAACATCGTTTCTCGATCCAAATGAAGTATAGTGATTAATCATTAAAATCCGCGATCGTTTTACCAGGAACTTACATATAAAACACCCCCCCCCCCTAGTTAATCAAAGGGAAAATGAGAATACACCGTTGCATAAGTTACTGGGGGTATATAGGGCAGAGTGAACCCGCTTTATGCATGCAGTGTGGTAAACAAGACTCCCATCTAACAAACACGACGAAGAAGATGAATAAAAGTAATTAAATGGGATATAAATCCCTATGTACTCCGAATTAGAACCAACAAGATAAAATTGTTGAACTAATTTTGTTAAAATATATTGCTTCAATTCGTATTCTTGAAACTATTGTAGTTCTAAGTATAGAAAATTTACTAGTATCATAGTCCTTTGAACTCGTCGTTAATAATTTAAATCTATAGAGTATACAGTTTGCAATAATTATACCAGTTTCATTACTCATTTATGTATATTTGTTACTATTAGGCTTCCAAGATTTTGTTCCACAAATTTAAAAAAAATACAACTTTAACCCCGACAAATATTTTGATTTCAACGAAGCTGTGGTATTGTTTCACAACACGCTAAAATCATAATAGATTCCTATTACGATTTCATTTTTAACAACGCACATATCTCCATGTACTCTAAGACAAGATTTATTCAGAAAAAATGAATTAATGAAGTATCATTACCATTACTGCTTTAAATTAGAGTTGTATTCAAAGACATGAAAGGTTGTATTAGTTTAAGATAGAATAACAATCATAAAATAAAGGCATCATAAAATTCTTTTAAAGCAGACAAATTTTTTATAAAAGCATGCGTCCAAGTTGAATCATTCAATCGTACTGAGAGAACGCTAGTTAAACGATGCAACTAGTTGCTACAGAGATTTATGGCGACGCTAGAATCGCTGCGCAAAGAATACATGCACGGTCAATGGCGGATGCCTTTGATCCTGCAGAAACTGACTTCTGCTAATCAAGTTCAATCTCACGACGTGGTAGGTTTCGAAAATGCTAGATCAATAGTCAACTACTTGATATTCTCACAAACGCACATGTTTTTTATTTTACGCATTTTCAATAATTGAACAACATAAATATATTATTATTACAATAGCCATACAAATTGTATTAATACAGTATTTACTAAAAATCTCACTTTTCACTTGTATATAATTTATTATAGACAATCATATTGGATTCTTCAAACAATTTATCAACACATGATATATTTATTCATTAAATGTAATGATGAACTAACAACGTTTCGAGACAAAATTCTGTCTCATCAGGTTGTAATTATTATATATTGATTCCTAAATGAAACCAAAAATTGACTAATAACCATAAAATGTATACATTATTAAACTATATCATCAAAGATTTCGTAAGATGAGAAGACAATTTTGTCTCGAAACGTTGTTGATTCGTCATTACATTTAATGAGTATCACGTGTCGGTAAAAGACTGTTTGAAGAACACAATATGATTGTCTATACTAAATTATGTACACGTGAAAAGAAAAATTTGTATTATTCACAGACAATCAGATACAAGGTGATACAATACATAATTTACTAGGTCGCCAGTAATTTGCGTCTAATGGAAAACAGAGCATTGTAATGAGACGCCAACTGTTTCCCGTCTGCTTCAAATACGGGAAAAGGTTCAATTTGACCCTCATAGTGTCATCGTAATAAATGATCAATATGGGAATAAACCACTCACCACAAACGTTGCATTAAAGACAAATAATGCAACGTTTTAAGGACATGTAAAGAATTATCACAAAATTAATGAAATAACTAACTGACTTTTACAATTTAATTTACAATCCTTCCTTTGTCACTCGTTTCTATTTAAATTATTTTTCAGGGTAATTATTCATACACATTACAGAGTGTGGAAATATTTTATTTGATGCTACCAAGATTATTTTCATAAATCGATTTTTTTAACTCGAGATCTCCAATGTCATTCAACATACACTCAAAATGTTATGACATTTAAATTTTCTAAGTTCTCCAAGTACTGTAACCTAGTCATTATAAACCTATTCACATAATTTACACATAAGCAACTCCTCAAAAATAAATATTAACAAGTTGTCAAAAGACGGGCTTTCCTTTCCCATTCGAGCATACCGAGGCGACATTGACAAAACCGCAGTGTCATGTCCATTCGGTGGTATTAACCTGCAAAGCCAGAAGGAGTGTTGGAAAGAGATTGGGCGCACTAGATGACAACGTGCTGCCCTCGATCTCCCACGTTCCGACGACCTTCGCCTTTCATGTTCACCGATGAACATGCAGAAGTTGTTCACAAACAACCACTCCTCGTTTCTCTTAAGTCCTCACTTAATCCTCTTTTTCAGGAATTCTCCCGTTCCTCCCGGTAATGACGCGCTTTGAATATGTTATGTCAAGAGCTCGCTCTTCTACGACAGTCTCTGCATCGTTAGCTGAAGTGACGCGATATTCGTTACCGAAGTTCGCTCGAACTATCTTTGCAAAATACGAAGTTTCATTAAATACGAATAAATAAACCATTACTCACAAAACTCGTTATCGTGTACGAATAAAAACGTTCTGGGACGATTTAGTGGCATTGATAAATCTTTAAATCCAAATTTATTGTAAAAAAGTAATTTTAGGGATTCCTTTAATAAATCTGTTATGCAACATGGAACCAACCCATTCTTTAATCTGTAAAAGTTTATATTTGCGGAATTATAATAAAAAATCTAAAAATATATAATTATTCATGTGAATGTTAAAAACCTCTTAATTTTTTGTAATAAAATATTCAACTGGCAATTTTTAATTAGTACTGAATTGAAACTGATTTATGATTTATGTAGCTTTTCAATTCCATGTCTCAGTTTAAATAAAAGCTGGGATGTATGAAAAGTCCGCTCTCTGTGACTAACAACCGCAGTTGTAATGCTCGGACACAGCAGTCTGGATCCTATCTAGACGCTGTACCTCCGATCTCGGTAAAAATCACGATGATCAAAGATTATCAGTGAGTAAACTGAGCCCTACTGGTACTCGTCATTCGTGGTCCTTAGCTGGTCGGAACGATATACATACATTCATATATAAAACAAAACAATAATATATGAACATTATCAAACGCGAAGACATATTTAAAAGATCAATCGGTTTAAATATAATTTTCTCGCAATCTTACAGAGAATACTCCTGGCCATTTGCATGAATTATTTACCACCTTCAACCCTTTGCAACTGCCTTATAGGCTGATCTAAAATATGAGCCTACAAGCGAAATTTGAGTTCACAAGGCAAATATGAGTTATCTCGAAAATGGTGCGACGCGACGTACGGGAATACGGTTTAGCAACCTGTACACAGAATTACCTGAACAATCAAAATGCTTATAGTCATACTTTCAAAATTTTGAATTTTTAGAAACCGGAAGTGGAGCGCGGTGTGTAAATGAAGTCGGTATGAGCTGTCCAGAAATGGACTTCTATTTCCAATGCAATCAAAGTCGAATTTCAAGTTTGGTTTCGAAGCATTAATTTGTTCGTGACCTATCGGAGGAACAAAATTCTTAACACACACACACATACCACATTAGACATCACCGCCGAAATTTGAAAGTAGACTCTCGTGGATCCAAAGATCCGAAGAGATTTCGATTTCTTTCTTTCGAACGATTACAATACTTCCCTCGTACGTTCTATATAATTGCACAGTAAAAAAGACTACGACTTTCAAAGAGCATCTTCAGTCCACAAATAAATTTTAATTTACGTATAGCTCAAATTTTTCAAGAAAGAAAAAAAGAACACCGGAGATAAATACAGCTGCGACTCATGCATGTTGTGTGCAAAAACCACGTGAGCGCGAAATGAGTGTTCCAAGAACTCCCACGGACAACATTTTCCTGATTCATTCTCACTTAATCTCGGGCTCGATTGCTTGGGATTTTCTACGCTTTCTCTTCATCAAAAAGTAGATTATGGACTGACCTATTTATGGGTGCACACATGAGAACTGCGCAAGGACACATGTAATAATGTCAAGTATTACTTTTCTTAGACAAGTGTATCAAAAATGTTCAAATGCGGAAAGATGAGTCGCTTTCTCGGATGTTCAAAACGATGGCCATAGATATAAAAGATCTCACACCTGCAATAGTTTGAGATAAAAGTTTCTCTCACCAATGAACAGAAAAAAGTACTCAGTAATTCTGATACACACTTGTAATACAAAGTTTTAAAATCCTCAAATAGTGCCTAGATGATGAGGAATAGAATCTAGTAGCTATATCATGAAAAAAAAAAAAGGTTCTCTATGTATTTCTCTAAAATTTTCCACCTAACCCACTTGATTCCTCAAATACAATTACAGATATTAATATTATTTTAATCATAGTATTATGTTAATATTATAACACCTACCGAACTATTTTTTTTATCGCTAGGAGTATGTTGAAATGTTAAATCCGCCTCTGCCTTATGGCCCATTCTCGGAATTGATAGGTTTATCCCTTGCTTGCTTCCGGAAAGTAAATTACATTATTGTCCTCCACGTAGTCATACGCAGTTTGTAACTGCTTTTTTTACAATATTTTTATTCAGAAAAAAATTCAAATGAGCCAATTCTTAAAAATGGTTCAATTTTTAACACCAAAAAACGCTGTTTTACATATTACAGCAATGAAAATTTAAAAATAAACATTGTTCTTGTAGGAAATGATTCGTATTGCTTGAGGTGATCCCTTCACTATATGAATACTTTGTATTCAGAATCAGGAATTTCCTGATTCCATTCCAACTCCCTCCCTCAGGAGTGTAATTATAAGTGAGTTTCCTGTGCAATATGAAGTCACAAGACAACTCATTCAGTATCCAAGCCCCTTCACAGAAAAGTCACAGATGCTAAGGAACCACAAACACTCCTTTTTCTACAGCGAATCATGATTCAGGCTATAAAGAAGAGGCTTGGCAACCACGAGCATTACTTGGCGCAGGAATATGCAGCAATGGATAATTCGCACTAAAAGCTGCTTTTTCGCACTAAAGGACACTTACGCGTAGCTGTAAAGTAAATATTTTAGTTTCCATGACTCAGTAGATGGAACTTCCAGGACTTCCATTACACGATCAGGAAGACCGGTCTTAATTTTCATTTCAAATTTTTATCGCATTTTTTTATTTTTTCGTATTTTTTTTTCACTTTTGTCCCTAGTACTCACGGTATCGTACGTGCCTGATGAAATTGTTGGCATTTGCTTTGAATATAACATTTCTCGCACGAACAGTGAAAACTTGTGTGTGAGTAATAGAGGTGGACTCGTATGTTTCTGTTTTATGGGAATGGAACATACGAAGAGATAGTAGAGATTATACACCAGATAAAGTGACGTGTGTTTTAAATAGAACAATCGTACAACCTGTTGAAGTTTAAATTATTTCAAGATTTGTACCAAGCATTTTTACTATTAGAAATACATCGAATAGAAGAAGAGTTGGTCAAGATAGAAAATTACGTCCCTCACCGAGTGAGAAAATCGTCTCTAAGTGACACGAGAGGAGGAAACTGCGTGTTAAGAATTAGTATAAAAAATGGGACGAATAATATTAGATCTGATTTAGGATAAATGAAATTATTGCAACATTCTTTTGACGGCGAGTATTTCACCAATATCCCACGACCATCGAAAACGTGCTCACGGAATTACACTGAATTTAGGAAATATGTACGACCCAGCGCGTGTTTTTGAACGTCCTAATCATTGTAATTATCATCTATCATTAAAATTATCATCTCTCAACTCGTCCAGTAAAGTTTGAACGCAGCAGGACTGACATTTGAATAAAACTATCTTAAAGCTGTAAGGGTGTTATAGATAAAGCCTCTAAATATACGAAGTCCGACACAAATTTTATATGGAAATAGTAAGGACAATGAAAGACTTATTAAACGAAAACAGCCACAAAACTTGAGTCATTCTTCAAATTCATTAATTTAAACGGTATGATTAAAGATTCGTGGTTTCTAATGTACCATAATTCACGAATTACTGTAATAATATCTATTTTTAACTCAAGCAGAATATATAGCATTAGTGAAAGTTTCGTAAAGGAGTATGTGCTTGACTAGCACCTAGCGCGCTTCTGCTACGTCACTAAGAAAAAAAGTCACACTCACCGACGACGGCGATGACGTAGTTGTTGGGAGCCTTGAGGACGTTCCGAGACCAAGCGGCGCGCACCACTTCCAAGGCACACGCGCTCGCCGTCACCAACAGCACACCCGGCGCCACGTACCCCTGGAACTCCAGCAGACGCATCGCCTCCAGCAGCGACGCGTTCCAGAAGCATTTCAGGTTCGCTTCCAGGAATCCCTGAAGCACAACGAAAGCAAAGGAGCGTCACTGCATTGGCATTCCGATATTGAAATAAACAAAAGTGTGGATATTAAAAAAAAATGAGTAACACAATAGGCTTAGATATTAACCAACCACGTTTTATGAGTGATTGTGGTCGGATAGCAAACTAGAACATGTTCCAATAAAACACAAAAATTTACTATTCATAAACATGAAAGAAAATGAGTTCAACCTTCTAATACAATTTCAGCATCTTCCTTTAGACTTGAGATAAAACCAATATTTTTAATCTAATAAAGTAGAAAACTACTATTAATACGAGAAAAATAAAGTGCAAAGGGTTTACACTGCGTTTCCACCTTATAGCCGAGCATCAGAGCGCGGATTCAAACCCTGAGGTTTACAACTGGAGTTTCCCTCAGCTGCTCCTAACAAATGTCTGTACCATAACCCCGGCAAACCAACTTCTCTCTTTCCCTATTCCTCTGCTCAAGTCACGGTAGGGTAGACCAGCAGGTCCATTATCTGAACCTCGCCGTAAGACAATAAATATATCACAAGATTCACGGATTAGAATGAAAAAAGAATGGGTGCTCAGGAGTCATCGCACTCGCCTGTTGTTCAATGGTATCAGAGTTCCAGCCTAGAGTTCTAACTTTCTACTTCCATTGCTCATATATAGATATTTCATTATTTACATTAATATTTCCTATTAGTTGGTTACTAACCTATTTCAGAAATCGGAATAAAAATAATTCGTGAAATTTTTTAATACATTTCAAACACATAAAACTGCTCGATCATTGGAAAAAAATAGATTAAAACATGCATTACACAATGTAACTTGTACAACGGCACACCTCAAGCACGGAACATCATCCTAATAAACAGTCGCTATAGAAATCCGAATCAAAACTTTCCTACACCGATAAATCTCTCTGCCCGACATCAATAGTCGCATAAATCACTCGAAAGACAATCGATGAAGGCTCGTGTAAGAGTCGATCATCGTTTTCTGACTCATCGATAAGAGATCAAAGTCCTTACCCAAGACAAAATAACTTCGTGCAGTCGTTGGGATATTGGCGCTTGAGATTCCGATGCCCCACAGCAGTGCTATAAATCAAGAACGATGCAGATGGAGCGTTGGGAGATACATTAGAGTAACATATGGTCGAGATTTGAGGGAGGGTTAACTCTTCTAAGAAACGAAACGAAAAAGAAATAAAATCTGGGGCATGAACGACTCGACTTTCCTATCGCAAATAAAGTGTTTCCACATACATTCAATGGTCCATTCATGTCACGGGGAACACGACGATTTTCCTCAAAACAAATTAGTTAATATTTTTAGAAAAGAAAATGCGACGCATGAAAAATATTACAATAAAATCATGTTTATATCGAGATACTACATTTTCATTGTAATTGTACACGTGACGAGATAAGTAGCCTGTATATTAGAATACGTTACATTGAAGACGTGTCGTTAGTCTGACCTTTACAAGGATATAAANACGTTACATTGAAGACGTGTCGTTAGTCTGACCTTTACAAGGACATAAAATATTAAGATTTGAGTCACCACCCCTTTTAAAGAAACCCATTAAAATTAATGTCAGAAAGAGTCCTCTGTTTAGTCGTAAAACGTTAGATGAACATAAAATGAAATTTCGAATATACTTAAAATGGGGAAGTTTTACTTTAAATAATTTCGAAAAGTATGAAACTAAATGTGAGTCAACGTTTACCTTTGATCCGATAAGTTTAATTAATGTCAATAAATCTTTACAATTATTAAGACGACAAAAACCTTTACTTGTTAAGGCCTCGTTTTAAAACTTTTACTTATTGTGCAAATCATTGATCTATAGTAACTACTATAGATCTGCACCAGTGCTTCTACACTGTAAAAGAATTTTTACAGTGCTTTACACTATATTAAAAAATTTAATAAAAGCTAAATCCGTCTTGTACTTTATCACGCCATTGCTGTAGTACTTTTTAAATAACTTATAACAATATCAAAAACTATTTTCTTGCATGATTGTGTTGTCTTATGGCTCATATTAATTTAGTTTTATGTGTACTCAACTTTGGCACGGTTGTGTACATGAATTCTGTAGCCACATCCTGGCGCGGGTTTTGCTCCGGTTTTCCATCGGGTAAAGGCGGATTTCTTATACAGGTTCTCTAGGTTTTCGCGTAGGGGCTTGTTTATTGTAACAATAAATCGTGAATTTAGTGTTATTTCAATTATGATGATTTTTAAACACTATACCCAGAATAATCTGTAGTTCGATAATAACTTGTACATGTACATTTTTTGTGTTAAATTACAAACATATTGACATTCTATTAGAATTATAACTCGTAGCTAACTTTTTATCTTATCTAGGAATTTTTGCTGAAATTTTTGAATCCGCCTCTGCCTTAGGACCCTTGATCGGAATTGATGGGATGGTCCCCTGCTTGCTTCCAGAGAGTAAATTAGTTTGTTGTCCTCCACGTGGTCATACGCAGTTTGTACTGCTTTTTGACAATAAAATTTATTATTTATTATTATTATTACTATAATGATCTATTACATTATTTAACTTTTTTTAACTTCATGGGTTTATATTGTGGGTTAGTTTCGTTTTTTTCTTCAAAAATATATTTATTAGTTATTTCGGCTTAAAATAATATTTTTTGGAAGAAATCAAATTATCCTGATTATCGGGACCAGTTCTGGTTAATTGGAGTTTAACTTTATTTCCATTCCGAGTAATCTTTGTTTTTATGCCCAACATCAGACATCCCCTTAGTCCATAAAGGAAATATAAGGGATCCCCCAAAATCTGGAGTAAATCTCTCCCTCCTACCGCCACCAAGTTGTAAGTCAATCACTCCGAAAAAGCTTCAAATATTGATGGGCGCGTAACTTAAAAACGAGGGCGCATTCCCCAGTGGCCGAGCCCTCCATCCAAGGATGTTCCCTCCCCTTTGGCGATGGCCGCGGAAAGTCATCACCAAGGGCGTAGCCAACCTTCTAGCTCCCTTGCCACTTTATTTCCGCAGTGTTGCTTTAGATTCCCGGGACCAATCGAAAAGGAAGCATACGGAACGTCTCTTACGCAAAGCCTGGTCGTATCTATTTCAAAGCCTATTTGAGTGGACGGAAGCATTGCAATGTGTTTTATTAATTCTAGCTGACTACCCGGAGTTGCACGGGACTTTCCATAACCTCATCTCCATTTACTCAGGAAAAGAAAATCTATCTAAATAACAGGATTACAATCCTTTTACTTACTAGCTTTTAAAAACATATGTATAACGTGCCAATTTTACAAATTCATAATAATACAAATTTAATACAAAACTAAACTGCATACACAAATCGCGTCTGTATTTTCCCTTCCGAGGCATGAGGCGACAGCACTATTTCATTACAATTCTAGAAAAATCTAAATTATTCGTCGAAATTTTACGATTTAAATACGTTTTTTATCTTTGATTTATGCACAAAACAAATGACTCATTACATTTTATTATGATTTTTTTTCCTTCTTAAATTGAAGTATTTTAGCGCTTCTATTTTTAGTACCGTTCTATGGATAATTTAGGTTAATTTTTGTAGACAGACATATGCTTCACGGACTTTTTTGTAGAAATCTTTTAGGTAAACAATATAACCATTCATACTTGTCACTTATCTCTAACCGTTTAGGGAGCGTAAGCGAATATAACACACTTTTTTTCGATTTTTGAACATTTATTGTCATAAATTATTTCTATCTTTCTTACCACGTATTTTTTAAATTAAAGTTAGTCTATGTTCATCCTCGAAATCCTAACTATTTCCTTGCCAAATTTCATCGCGATTTGTCCTGTTGTTTAGTCGTGATCAAGTAGCAAACAGACAAACATTTGCGCGTTACTCCGTTATATATTAGTATGGATTACATAACCGCTTCGGTATTATAGAACGGTCACATTCCGTAATCTGAATCATAAGAAGAAGAAAAAAATAGAATTCTTTCATAAATTTTTTTAATAAGCCGCGATACAAAAGAATGTGTTGGTAACAGCGGAAGTAAAGAAGCATTTGTCTCGCCCAGACTCCGTCCCAAGAAACAACTGAAGCATAGAGTAATTCAAGTTTTTTCATAATTTTCCTTACCAATCAATTATAATGTCAATTTACGAGGACAACTAATTACAGTATAATAGGCATTCGTATCTACTTTTTCACGGCACTGAAGAAAAATATACCACAATAAATTTTAATGATATCTCAATAGAATTCACTAAAACGTGAATTCAAGTAACATACAATTCGCAAATCTGCTGATGCTAAAATCACTTATTTGATTGCGGTACTATATGAACATTTAGAAAGGTTCAATAGTTGTACTTGTTCCCCTCCGCGTTGTTGTAGTTGATCGAGTGCTCAGAGAGATAAAGAAAGCAAAATCCTCCCCTCGAAGAAATTTTTTTAAGGGAGCCATTAAACTAGGGTGTGGTTCCCTCACGGCGATTCATTGGACGCGTTTGCCCAACACCAGTAGATGGGTGGCCACGAGAAAATAAATACCCTAAAAGCATTTTTGGAAAGAACATTTCTATAATAACTTAAAAGTAGTTTTATTCCACAAATACACGTGACTGACAACCAATACAGTTTAAGAGCAACCAGGGACTCGAAAAGAAAATGTGATACTAGCAACAAATGTAAAAAAATACAACTGCAAGTATTTTGCACAACAATATCAACGACAATTCACATGCAGACCGCAAAAACATTTTTAATTACAAGAATGTGATGCTATCAATAAGTAGACGAAAATCCAAACTCAAGTAAAAGTGGAACGTGTACGTGAATTCCATTTTTCGTTTTGATCAATTACTTGTCTTCACGTAAATTCTTTATAGGATGAAGATTCAAGTATTTTCAATTATAGGATCGAGTCCGTCACGTGTATTTGTAGAATAAATATACTTTTAAGTTATTATAGATGTGCTCTCTCCAAATATTAATGACTTTAGGATTGGGAAATCATAAATGAGAAGGACTAATGTGATGGTACAGTGATTAGATAAACAAAGTAAAATGGGGATTGAGATAATAAACAAATGTTTACTCAGTCGAAATTCTAGTCCACGTGTATCAATAAGTATATGATATCTTGAGTTTATGTCACGATAAATACATCCTTCTTCAGATTGACAAAGTATCGGCTCATCAATATCTCCAGGGCTTTATGACTTAATAAAAATGGCGATCTGAAGAAGGATGTTTTTTGTGACATAAACTCAAGATATCATATACTTCATGAAATGTTTACTTAAAAATTGCGAAACCATTACCAGTGGTGAGGGGGCTCGCACCTTCACCACCTCTCTCATTACACGGAAGAAAACACATCTTCATATTTTCTCTCTGACAACACAAAATTTGATTTAACGTCTTTTTTCGTCAAAATACCTTCATCGCAAACTTTACGAACCGTCACGAACGGCTCCCACTCATTTCCACTTCACCTTTCCCATCACCTACCCTTGCGGCACTCCTTCAGTCATCCCAGAGAGAGAAAGAGCATCTTGGGGCGGAATCGTGCGTTCCGCACCAACGGATTCGACTCAAGCCGTGAATACTAACAAAGCGTTTAGGCGCTCGCTCATTCGGTCGAGAGATCTGCTCCTCGCAAGACAATCATCGCGCGTGGAGGGGAGGGAGGGAGGTCACTGGCACAAGTTGCAATAGTCTTCTCCCTCGTGGGGATGATGGTCTGGGAGGCTTTCGCTAATTAGAGATTCCTGGGCCAAAAAGATTCACGAGATGCGAGCGGCAGAATCAGGAACTATTTGTAGGTTTGGATACATAAATGAGAACTAATAAACTGAGTAACCAGCTTTCGAATTAAAGAGTTAATTAAGTAGAGGGGGAAGGGAAAACATTTGTAGCTTACATTTTCATATTTCAATACAGTTCTGAAAAAAATTGTCAACAATCTGTCAATATATTGTGTTTTATTCGGATATTCTATGAACATTAGTTGAAATTAATGCTTAATTTTGAAATTGTTAATGACAACCATGAAAGATGTAATTATTTTTCTCTGGTTGGGATTAAATATAAGATGTAGAAGTAAGGAATGAAAATCAGAAAGGGGGAAATTCCTAGGCTTCCATCCCTTTAGTTCGTACCCTGTGAATAACAAGAAAAAATGGAAGTGAAATTTTACTCGTAAGTGAGAAAAAAAGAAAATTAAAACAGATACTTCTTTTAAAATCTTTCACTCATGAGACTACGCGGTTTGGGGTTATTAGAACGCTAAAACTACTTGAGACACTTCTAACATGGACGATCGCTCTTTCGGTCGTTGCGTAGAGAGGACATTCGCTTCTTGTCTTGCGGCACATACTGAAAGTTCTTCTCGCAAATATCCTTGGTAACACGCCACTAAAGAGAGGGACGGTAAACGCCGAGACTTTCATGTACCCTCTGGCTGAAGAATTCTCCATCAACTGACTGACGAAACGATTGAATGTTCCCATACGTTGTAAGAAAGCGGGAAAATTGTCATTTCAGTTTTCTTTAATTTTTGGGTCATATTAAGCGTTTCTCTACTGACGAGTCAGAAACGTACTTTAATTATCATATTGTATCATATTTATGTATTTTTATCATATTTAAGTGTTTTCTGTACACTTCTGCCAGTCAAACGGTAATGACCATAAATCTTTCAAGTTCATAACTTTGGATTACAAAATACATTTAAAAGAAGGAAAGTGATACGAAATTACGAAAGCAAGCACGTATCGATAAAATTATTACAGGATACGATATTTTAAGCAGAGGAAAACATACTACCACAATTGGACATTAAAATTTATGAAACATTACAGAGGTTTTCATCTTATAAAATTCCTGCATGTTTCGGTGTAAATTGTGGAAGAAATTACGTGTGAATTATTGTTTGTGAACAAGGAATCTTGAGACTATGACCATACTTTGAACCAATTTGCAATAACTGAAGTTTTCTTTGTTATAATTTGCCACACTTCTCTTTTTTTTTGTGAATATAGATAGTCTTATTGTATCTTCTGAGTACATTCAATCCAGTGGTACAAATCATGGGCCATCACGGAGAAGAAATGTACAAACATACCTCTCGGAACCAATGATCCGAATGACCTTCGTATTGGGGAACATCCAAGGCACGATTTTACCTCATATGGCGAGATAGATTCTTAGTAATGCGTGTGTACATGGAAGAAAGTAGAAAGGAAAGAAACAAAAATCATTTTTCTCAGGAGAGATGAAAATCTTGATCAAATAAATTATACTTCCCGAAATATTCTCTCCAAACTACATTCCCTGTAAGAAGGTGGTTTAAGCATAGCGGCGGTGTAGGAATATTAAATGGAAATTTTACATCTGAAAGAAGTTTGATACAATATTTAGAAAAAGAACTGCTAATAAAACTATTAAAATAAAATTGAGACGTTTAAAAAAATCTATCTTAGTAAAAAAAAAGAAATAAACTGAGTATGTAGTTCTCTTCCAACGAACGTTTTAATTAGTTTTCACCTGAAACTGCAATGAATTTTCAATCAATACTTATTTCTGACACAATAAATAATTTTCATTCATACTGTATTTTTTAAAACAATCATTGATTGAAAGTTGATTTCAACGTAATCCGATGAATCGTTTTTGAGATTTTTCTCACTTGCAACTTCCGAGGTGTATACACTTCTTTCCATGATAGTACAAGAATGAAGGAGCCCCCTGAGGGACATTTGGGGACTCAGAAAGGAGGAGTGAGTCCACAGTAAGGGAGAAAATCCGGTCATTTGGTCAGCGAGCGATCCACGTTTTATCACACTGTGTAATTATAACTCATCCTCAACACTTTAATGCTGAAATGCGCAAGGCAGCAAACGAGGGAAGTGAAGTGGTCAAGCGAAACCCCGTCCCAAAAGCCATTCCGAAAGCTCTTCTACGAAGGTGTTTATTCATGAGAGTTTTACAGAAAGTCCCTTTATGAAGTTTGTAAATAAACAAGAGAGTTATCATTAAAGAGAATTCATACAGTGCAGATGGCCTTCGGGGTTGTCAGTCATGAAATGGGAAGGGTCCCCGAGGATAAATAAAGGCAAAATAACGTCAAATTAGAATGATTTTGCAGATGTATTCAAACTTTAACTGTGTTACGATTGACAATTTTATTTCTACATCTTTGCCGTATAATATTTTACGGGAAAGGTGAAGGCAAAGCGTGTGGTTGAGAAAAAAATCATGAAAACTCTCCATACGAGGCTGACAGTCATGGATGAAATGACGGGGCAAGAAAATATGAAATATCAACGCTAGCAAAGGTTTGTAGTCCCTTATCACTTATAAACTCCTTTTCCTTTATATTCCGAGATTTTATTCCCTTATATTCCGAGTCCGTTCAAGAAATTACTTAAATAAATGGGCGATATCAAAGGGGATGAGACAAGACTACCAATGAGATTGGCAGAAAACCAGAAAGGAGAGATGGAAGTTAGAAAAGGATGTACAGAGAAGTGCTTTCTAAAACAACAAGAAAAATATACAATGACATTGATATTCACAGTTCAAATATATGTTTGCCTCTTCAGTTCAAGCATTTTTGTTATTTCTGAGACCACGGAAATTGATAAAGCGAGTGAAATACTGATTACCTAGGGCTGCATTAACAGGTAATATTATGACCATGTATAACCTCTTGAGGGTATAACCTCTAATTATCCTCCCCTGGGTAAAACGAGTGTTAAGTAGAGTTTCCACAACATCTGGTTTACTTGTCTACTGATTAAAATTATGATTCAAAAATGAATTGTGGATACGCATGTGAAAATGCCACATTGAATGATGACATATAAAATTGGAACTGGTAAACCCCAACTGTGAAAACTCATACCTGTAAGTGGTGGATCACGAATTCCGAAAGTAAGAGATAAAACCTGGGAACCCATTGAATGAACCTAGTACCTAAGACAATTCGTTGCGGCACTCCACCCAACACGGAAGCAGCATTGGTGTCGGTTCGAGGCATCAAAAAGCGCAAAAGGTTTGGATGACTTTTCCTGTAAAGCCTCAGCCCACGTGTCTTGGGGGAAACTGCCTGGGGCGCGTGGAGGTGAGGAACGAGGCCCGCAGCGAGCGACGGCGCGTGGCAGAAGAAGGGGAAGTTTCCGCAGCCCCGCAATGCGGAGAGGGGTCCGGAAGGGAGATGAAGGGTGGGCGACGCACGAGGGCTGTCGAGTTTCGTATGCGCACGCGCATACCACTGGCTGGGAATCCCTTCCCTCCTCATTAATGCTACTACAACCGGCAATACAACAGTGCGCGTCCCAGGCTGAGCTACGTGGATCGGGTAGACTCGCAAGTCCCAATCGAGCCCAGACGCATTATTACCAGGTGAGAGCAACGTTTTGCCAAAGTTGCTCATCGGACGAGTACATCTCGTACACTGATGACGCTTCCAGATTCAGTAAGCGAAAGCGATCGTAATATTCTTATGTTACCTGAAGACTACTAGAGAGGGACGACATTTTGTAGCATCGTCTACGGTCAGGCAAAAGATGCGATGGACTGGAACTCGAACGCAAGACCTCCCACGATGGCTGCACGTAAGCTATCACTACATTTAAGTCCAGTGTATAGGGTGTTGCGCATGTTTACCGGAACATGCCAAATAGATGTTATATACGGGTTTTCGGAGTCGAAGTGGGGTGTCCAGTAGTAGCACACCTACACCCATGGCAGGAGGTTCCGGGTTCGATTCTCGGTTCGTCGCAATTTTAACCTTTTCTCCCCCGAGTACTCGGAAGTTATAAGTTAGAGACCTGTTTTTGAGGCAAGTGTTATTTTATCGAAGGGTCTCTACATAAATTTCTTACTCCACGTTTCTAGTACTTACAAATGTTTATTTCAAAAGTGTCGGATGCTAGGAGCGTAGATATATCTTTTCAGAATTTGCCATCTGAAAATTAAAGCCCGGTTCGATAGGGCCGCGATCTTGCGACCTGGATAAATGGTGAAGACACGAGAAATTAAATTAAGGTAAAAGTTGCAGTGCCCATGGTAGAGGTATGAACTGATTGACAGAGCTGGAGAACTGTTTTTCCACGCTATAGTGATGAAAAATGTAACGAAAACTCGGGAAATATGAATGAAAAGAAGAGAGAGAAAAACTGGAATATGTATTACAGGGCAAAATACACAACCGGATTTCACTTGAATATTGATGTAAGAAAAGTTTAATTGCTCATGAAAAAATTACATTTAATTCTTATACCAAAATTTGATTGCTAAGTATTGAAAAGTTGGAGGAGAAATTATAGCTAATTAGGACGAAATGTGCAAACTGTCAGATTCCCACCAACCGATAATTGCTGACGCGGAGAATTTCGCCAAAGGCGGATGTCAATTGGATATTGGGGAGTCGATGAAGCCGCCAAGTCGGCGAGAGAAGTTTCTCGAAGTATAGATCAATTCTAACGACTACGATATGACTCCAACCGATGCGACGAACAATGTCATTTGGTTTTTGCGGAAATCGAATCATCACGTGTTGGTGTAATCATCGACAAATAGTTAATGAGATTTTGAACCAGCGTTCCAATATTCACAATCTCTTGAGATAATGTTGGTCGCATCATAAGGTAAATATTGTCATTACAAGGTCCTACAGTGCTGCGCATTTACTAAACATTTCATTCAATATACCCTCAATATTTTCTTCATCTTTATTTATTTGATCTTTGTTTTATCATGTCTCTTTATCCGACATGGTACCGTCTATGACCCCTTCAAGATATATTTATCCCGCCTGTCCATTAATTTGTACATCTCTTCCTCATTTGCACAGGTCAGGTTGTGACAAAGTTGACGTAAGAACTTTTACAAGATTAATAATTGACTGCAAAACGAATTAATACAAAGGACAAATTCCATCAATTATAACACAGTACCGAAGAAAAAACGTCATGTGCAATGACCAGTGGCGTACCTAGGCAGGGGCGGTGCGCCCCCAGATATCATCACGTAAGGGGTTTCCAAATTGGTCAATAAATATTATTTGAACTCGTAAATTTATACATAAATATTGACCAAAACATCTTCAGAAACCGCAAACTACATAAATGTTCAGCTTCTTAATAAATAACTCAAATATCAATTCTTTTTAATACACGAGAGTTTTGGATATGTACTAGTAGGCATGCAAACACGTTTGTGTAAGGGGGTCTCCAAAAATTCTCCTGTCCCGAGTTTCACAAGGTTGAGGTACGCCACTGGCAATGACAAACATGAATGTATATAACGATGCTGAGAAAGAACGAGCAAAGAGAAATAATCAAAACATTATAGTTTTGTAAAAATAAACTGCATCTACAAAGCATTAACAAAGAGATTGTAACAACAGAATCCAAACTGCATTCAGAACACTCACTTGTGTCATAAAAAAAAACGACTAATAATTCTCTGACGTTCCAAAACATTGTTAATAAGACGAATAAAATTAAATAAGCTTTACTTGACACCGAAATAACAGCTGCTTTCGAATTAGAATGAACGATTGCGTTCTGTTGAGTCATACAAATCGATTGTAACTAACTGGCCCCGGGTTAACGATTGAGGAAGAGATCGGTTGCGACACGGGTTCTAAAGGTGGCAAGTGTTGAGGGGGGGGGGACTGACTCGAAGTGGAATCGCTCGCAATTAATCGAGGCGAGTCGATGGCCGATAGGCAGATACAGAGCTCTTGGATGGAACGGGACCAAACGAGGTATTTCGTTTTTTACTTCCTCTCTTTCTCATAGCGATAAAGAGAAAGAATAAATAAATGTGAGAAGGAAGGCAATAGACATATGATGTAAAATTTCCTTCCTCCCCCCCCCCCCNCCCTTGGTCACCTCTTGTTCTTTTCGATCCCGACGTTAGTAGGGCTGGGGTATCTTTCATTTTCCTCAATTTTTGATTTTTTGTTTTGAGATATGTTTTGGTATGTTGTAATTCAGGAGGGTTTTTGGCGGGTAGGGTTGAATCATTCGGTGAGTCCCACACTAATTTCTTTTGTGTGTGAAGAGCAAAGAGAATCATGGAATACCCAGCACGAGGAATTAAATAATGCAGAAATATGTAGCGAATTATTGGACATGAAAAAACTGTGATGAATAATGGGGGTAGTAAGAAACGGGACACAGAATCGAACGAAAGACATGTAAATTGGGAAAGGATAAACAGAACATGAACGTTTATCAATATTATCGTTGACAGAGCTGTAATATCAGTGCGAAGAAAGACAAACGAAAACTAATTTAATTTTTCCTAATGTTGTCCATCCTGTATCAAGACGTGGATCAAATGTTATAAAAATGTTCAGTTAATTTTGAACATTTTCAGCTATGTAACATAAATTCCCTTTTCATGAAAAAGATAGAGACGCATTTACAAATAACATAAGTTTAGAAATAACCCAGCAATGGTTTCAATCTTCATCTCGTGCTTTTCTCATTTCTGGTTCGATCTTCACCCTTAACATAAAAATCTTTTGAAAGAGACTTCTTGGTAAAGAAGAAATTCATGAATATAATACTTGTATAAAATCCAAAAATAATAATTGTCTATGGTGCTGTTACATGAAAAATCTCTTTTCGTTTCACTAAACGCAACGTTCTTCCTTTCTCAGAAAATTAAATTTACCGTCACTTATAACAACTTAAACTATTTACTTTACAAAAAATGGATATGTATGGAAATATTTTCCATCTCACTGAAACAACAAAAAAGAAGAACTCGGACTTTTTCCCAATCGAAGAGTGCTATCGCTCTACACGACTAGACTTCTCACTCATAAAGCACATGTTTACGTACTACTCCTCAATGAAAAAATAATCGTATGATTAAACAATACAAAGTCAATCTACCCCCGAACAGGTCCCGAAGTTGTCCTAGGGGTTCGCGGACGTCTATAGCTCCGCAATTATTTGACCTCGGTACTAGAAGGAGGAGATGTGGTCAGTATCTCGCTCCGACCGGTTTGACCCCAGGAAATACCCTGGTACTCATTTTACAACAGGCTGAGTAAACCTGGGAGTCAGTCTGGATGTTGAGGTGTGATGAACTATCCCCACCCCGGCCATCCGTCCCCCGTCCAGCAACTCAGAGCTCCACCAACTGAGCCAAGCATTTACATGCAAAATGAAAATGTATACTAGATTAACTTAACACCCAAACAAGGTAAGACTTATACATGTATCTTATTTACTGTAGTTGTTTGTTCCCTTCCTGGTTGTCAGATCTCCGCAATTACTAGGTCTCGCACTAGGAGAGGGTTTGACCAACAGCCATATCTCGCTCAAGCCGGTTCGACCCCAAGATACCCAGTACTCATATTATAACAGGCTGAGTAGGCCTGGGAGTCAGTCTGGACGTTGAGGTGTGATGAACAATCCCCACCCCGGCCATCCAGCCACTAACTCAGCTTTCTACCCACTGCGCCACGCTAACTCCCTAAACAATAATACACAACAGTTATTTACTTCGTGAGTCCTTTCATGTGGCAAACCGCTTTATGATCTTGTTGCTCGCTGCAGGAAGGAGGTCGTGTACCCGGTCACCACCCAGCGCCCCGCCGCGCCCTGTAGACTCTCAATAGAGTTCCCTGCTGCAGAGTTTAATTAAAAAGGCAAGCGATCTCTGGGCAAGGGAATGTAGCATCCGGTATATGTGGACGAAGGGTAACTCGTGCTTTTCGTATACTCTCGTTCGTCGAAAACTGATACCTCGCATTCGACTTGTTTTAAATGGAGAGTGACGTTGGCAAATATACTCATTCGAAATGGGATGCTCTCAGTTTGTTAATTGTAATGCAGCTATTGGAAAGCTGAAGTTTTCTTCGGATGACAGGAGAACTTTGGGGGTTCTTTTCCATTTCTCGAAATAAATAGCCTACTTCTGTGCAGGTACGCAATGAATCTTTTGTCTAAAATAAAATACAGTAATATAAACTATGTGTTAAGGATGTAAAGTAGAAAAAAGAGTTGTTAAGATTGTTAAATTTCTTGATTTGAAAAATATTAGTAATATAATGAAGTTTTAAAAATGTATTGCAGATGCAAGCTAAGCTGGTAAAAGTACATTCATTAGAATAATAATTTTACTCTTAGTCAACTCCACTTCTGTCAATTATTCTTAAAATGAATTTTGGTATCACTGATATCCATCAATCTACTGAAGTCTTTAAAATTTCTTCCTATGAAAATTTAATAATTTCTCCAGGAAGATTTCGTATTGATAATTTTGTAATTTTCTATATTTGTGAGAGTCCTCTTAAATTTATGAAAATTCCAGTAGTCTTCGTGAAAGAAAGTTTATTTTACCAGTACTCCAACTCCACGAGTGATATTTTGCATTTAATTTCAATACTTTCCTAAAACATCATGAACCCTGAAAAGCAGTGGTTGTCAACATTTTGGACCGAATGGACCACTAAATTCATTGTTTTAAATTCCGCGACCAATAAGTGATTTCTTAAAATGAAAATAGATTGGTGAAATAATGGCCATAGAAATGTCAATAAAAAAAATAATATGCGCCTATTTACTCGTATTATAACAAAACCAGAATGCTTTTTAAATATAACAAAATTTTAAATAATTATTTAATGTAACATATTATATTGATACAATAAAATCTTTAACAGGTTATGTACACCTTGTCCAATATGTCGATTTTGTTCAACGCCTCTTTGGACAAATTGCGTAAGAGATTTTATTTTTTATTTTTACTCTCAGTATCTTGTTTCTCAAGCATGATTCGAAGAAATTTACAGTATAATATTTACGGCATGGCAAACTGGTCTCTTTAACAAAACGTCAAATTGTCATTAATGCCAGGATTTTTGTGCGGACCATCAAAATTTTCTCATGGACTCCAAATAAAGACTGTTTATAGTATGCATCTTACACGCACTTCATTCTTAAGGGCGTAGTTACATAAGATAGCAGCAGGTGAACATTTTTATCATATCAATATGAGAGAATTGATATATGTTGTCAGTCACAAAGAAAATGATACAGGCATCAACAAGTACATTTCTTCTAGTATAGGGTCTTCCCTCGTTGAACTTGTAATAAACCTTCCATGCTTTGAAGAGCTAGATTACGTGGACCTGAGTGTACTTTCAACTCCACCCCTATTCATCTCGCCATCCTCAGAGGCAGTTAGTCCTCACGCAGACTACATTGCCAATTATTTAAATTCACTTCTCCACTTACCGGACCCCGCGTGGTATTATGAGGACAATACACAAGCACACGAGCTAAATCAACGTGGACTTGACCAATTTCATAATATGAACTACTCGATGAAAACTGATGAATAAATACGATAAATCCAACATACAAGAAAAACAAACATTATAGTAATTCATGTTCATAAATTACTGCGAGTTTTTTAAATTTCTAAAACGTAATAAAACGTTCACGATTTCTTTTTCNCTGCGAGTTTTTTAAACTTCTAAAACGTAATAAAACGTTCACGATTTCTTTTTCCTGGATTTCTCGAAAGTAATGTACGCAAGGAAAGAGATCCTATTGTGTGTCTGAGAACCGACAATAAAATATTTAATGAGTGTAGCTTCCATATTTGGTTAAGTCATTCAGCTACCCCAGTCTTTGTTGGGAACCCGTCTTAAACGAGCACTCTTTTTCCAAGGGCGATGAGATCACTCAAGACCGAATGCTGGTTTCAGATCGTTGTAATATGTGCACAACAAACGTCCAAAAAGGTCAAAATCGTATAGCGCATAAGCCACTCCCTAAGTACATACATGTGAAGGTTGCCCGTGGATGAGACATGAGAATATCGGTGATTAACTTCCAACTGTTCCACAGCACACCCTACAGAATTCCCTTGAGATTGACGGGGAGTCGAGCACGGCAATTTCTTAACCTCCGCTCAAGATGTGGCCGGTAATACGCTCCAGTCACCTAAAACTCGGTTATTTTATTGTAAGCTGAGATATTTTGGGAGTCCGTCCAGTCATCCTTACTCCTGAGTACATATGTCGCCTCAGGTAATACCCAGATAAGCGTCCATTTTGTTCTTTCGAGTTACGACCGCTTAAAATTTCCCAAACGTCTTTTTTTAAATATATCTCGGCATTTTACTTTGATATTCGCTATTATAATATTTAATATACAAGATTAAAAACTATGATTTTTCATAATAAACTTAAAGAATTAATTATATTTTTACCACGAAAAATGAAGAAAAAATAATTTTCTGGCTACCATAAATTCATCGAATTTTATTATTTTACCATATTTATCTAAATTCTGAAATTTGTACGCGTATAAACGAGTAAACGTTCTTTTTTAAAACAATTGTGCTGAAATTTCCTGTTTATTTCTATTAAACGTATACTACACTGGTTATCACTGTTTTCTAGAAAACGTTCGTAAATTTTCACTACACGATTTGAGAAAAAATATACATTTTTGAAGTTTTGAAAAGAGACACACATTTTTTCGTATCATTTCGTTACGTGAAGTAAAACCTCAAAGCAGTACTTAAAATTTATCAGCGTACGTGAACAATTTTACATCATAATAAGAGATAGAATTTTTATTTAAATATTATTTATTATTGACTGGCCCTACAGCACATTGAACGTCTATGACCAACCGAAACTAGGCATGTCCCAAAAGTTAAAATTAATAGAACATTTTATATGATTTAAGTATTAAAACACTCATTAATTTTGTGTTTTAAATTATTGAATTATAGATGTGTTTTAAACATTTCTGTGATATTTACTCATAAGCCCCTAATTCTTAAATAAAGAAATACAACTAAACTATTCGTCGGAATTGCGGATCTAAATAGGAAATTATCACAAGAAAAATAAATTACAGGGTATTTCTTCATTTCTCTTTGAAATACTGTCATGAAATTGGTAAAGTAAGAAAAAAACAAAACAGCGAAAACTGTGCAAGGTTTTCGAGGAGGAGATTTATAATAACAGGTCTCTGGAGTGGAGAAGAAATGGAGGGAAGATGAGAGGAACCGGCCGACGCGCGAGTGCGGCATAAAAGCGAACTCTGTTTATACTCCAGCGGCCATTCACGAGCGCCAGTCATTCATTACTGTCTCGTAAATTGGCGCGATAAAACGAAGCCCCAGGCCCACGCAGTGCGCCGCGCCGCGCGCATCCTACAGTGCACTTCCAACGCCCCTGTCTTGCGCTGACGGTCAGCGCGCCAGACGCGTCGCCTCGAGCACACATCACCACTACCAGGGGCGGATCTAGCAAGTGATCTTGGGTTGGGGGCGAAATTTCGCTTCCCCCACCACGCTAGTTTCGTCTTCCGAGGAATCGCCAGTTTCATTAATAGTTGAAATAAAATTCATTAATGGCAGCGGAAGTATTTATTTTATTTTGTCTTGTACTTTGGTTCTTTCACTTCTGCATATAATAACGTTTCATTGCGTATAAGAATCGTTTACTATACGGGACGAAATGTAAAAGGAAAGGATAAGAAGTGACAAGTAAGGTAAATCCCGGTGATGTTAACTAGGAACAGGGTTCTAGGTAATTTAAAACAAAAAAATTTTTTCGACGAATTTATGTAATTTCTTTATGTATTTTACAAAGTCAAATTCGTCCTCTCCCCTTGGATCTGCCACTGGCCACTTCGGTACGAGTTCCACATCACGGACTCGGGAGTGATAGCTAGACCACGAAATAAAATTCACACTCACAACCAGCAAATTTACAACACGAATGATAACTACTGCTTAATTAATTAATTATATTAATAAAAATATAACTATTTGACATGCACCCATGAGGCCCACATTTCAGCGGTCCCAGTATTTTTCCGGGCTCTCCTTACACGTATCATTTGATCGTCGCTCTATATAAATGTCTATCAATACGCGCTTATATTGTTGTAAAACCCTTATTACTTAGTTTTATTGGCCTACTTTATACATAAATTCCTGTAGAAAATAAAAATAAGAGTTTGCTTTTGACTTAAGATACCATATATTTTTATTAACTACTATCATTTCATACTACTAAAAATTTACATGATCTCGTGTTTTTTAAAATACTCAAAGAATATCAAAATAGTCTTTACGAAATAGTTAGAGGAAAATTTGTAATTGTGCCCAAATGTTCATGCTAGGTTAAGTAGTGTAAGAAAAAATAATTTTTTGTGAGTCGGTCCTTCCTCAGGCACGCAACCCCTGACCCAGAGATATAGTTAGCCCCTCCTTTATGGTACCGATCGCTGCATCTACATCATATACATTGAATATTAACCACTTTGGACTAATGTCGATATTTCCAGTCTTTTTAATGACTCCCGCTTGTATTTGCATTATCATTCGCTGAACCTGCTAGAAATATCCTCTGACCACCATCTACGCCTACCTCAACATCTATTCTGGCGGCGTTACCTGTCAGTGTATGGTCATCTACAGTTGAATAATCAACTATATCTGCAATATCAACCAGACGTTGTCAGAATAGATGTTGATGTAGGCGTAGATGGAAATATCTAGTGGCTAAGGTGCTTCTGGCAGGTGCGGTGAAAGATAACGTGAAGTCATTAAAGTGACAGTGGTAATATTGATATTATAGCGAAGACTGAAATTTGAGTAATGATTGTGATGAAGGAGGCATGACAATAGCTCACATTTTTTCAATGTTGATTGTGAGTGTGAACGGTTTTTTGTTGTCCAATGGTCACTAAATACAGCCACCGTGGAGATCTATGCTACAACTAATCTAACTGAAGTCAACTTTCTCTCTTCTTTACTTCCATGATGCGTTCCAGAGTTCAATCTTTCGCCCGAGGAATGCAATTTAAATTAAGACCTAAGTGTCTCACACCTTCCATTAGGCGCAAGCATTCGAGGCCCCTACAGCCAGACAGCTCGGGATAATTTTACACCCAACATTGCATTTGTGAAGTGGTCCATTTAACTGCGCAGTCTGGAAATACACTCCTTAACTGTACTTCAGCGATGAGTCATAAAATTGGAACGTTTTTTAATGATTTATTGAAACTAATTTTCTAACAAAATAATTCGATTAATTTGAACAAAATTTCTAAAATAATCTTCACGTTCCCAAACCCAATATTTCTCTTTCGTAATTCTTCAACCAAAATCATGAAGGGCCTTCCCACAACAAAGTAGAAAAATAAATACAATAATAATAATTTTATCATATATCAAACTTATTTGGACTGAATAACCTCTCAAACAAAATGCAATGACATAGTTTTTGTCATTGCATTTTACCACATAAAAATTCAAGAACTACTGTGCAGAGTACAATGGCTGCAACATAATTTCTTCTTTGTTAGCTCTCCCTTACAGCAAATTTCCTGAGTCTAAAGGTTGATGAGAGGGTAGTAGCTAATCGCAGGTACACTTAAACGTAGTAGGAGAAAAAATTATTTTCAGGCTTCACCAAAGTTTTATTTGGTTAATTCGGGGTAAATAATGAATTTGACCTTGCAAAGCCAGATCAGGATATGTACAGGTACCATCTTTCAGAAGTGAAACGATGAAAGTACACGTTTATATATAACATAGGTTTGAACACCTTAAAACAAGATAATATATTTTTTGGGTGAAATCTAGTTGAAGGAAGTGAGTTTTGTGGCTTGGTTTGCTCAACGAAGTTTCCTGGAGAATTAAATCTTGATTTCATCAAAATATTCGCATAGAAGAAGTACAGTCTTATTCTAGACACACTGTATTACGTATTTTAACTAGTTAGTGGCAAGGAACAGTACTACAGTTAGTCCATAAAATTTTATCAATTCAAATATTAAATATTCTTTACTCTCCTATTATTTTGTTTTCCCCTAATGTGTATTCTACGTCCCAATTTCTTCCGAATGTGCACGGCCGACCTAAGCAACGAAGTCGACGGAGACGCACCAGTACACAAGGGGGGTTTAAGTAATTACACTTTCGCTCTTCTTAATGTTCCTTTTCAACTCGACCGGAGATAATGTCATTCTGTATCTCTAACGCACCATAAAACTCGATCCACGTTCTTCGTCCCAACAGAGTGAGACACATTAGCAATCCACGTCGAACGCACTCGCAACATCAATATTGCAGAAGAAACACTGTCAACGGAGGATGGAGAGTATCTGATATATTATATGCTACAGTACAATGCGTGACAGTACAGTATATGTCGCGACACAAAGTGGGGCAGAGGAGTGAAATTAGAGTGTTGCCACTTCAAACACTTTCCGAGTGGACGATACAGCTAACTATACGTTTAAGTAACACTGTTTGCCATGATGAGAGTAAGAAAACGTGAGTGATATAAGGTTGATAAATAACAACCGAAGAAGGAAAAATGATAACAAAGAAAACGAAAAGAGAGCAACAGAAATTTAAAAAAAAGGGAATTAAACAAGGGAGTATGAGTGTCGTATTATAAGTGTTTGGACGAATAATGAAATATTTTAAAGATTTTGTATTCAACGAATACGTTAAGCGACATACAATAACTTAAGTTATTTATTTATTATTTAAATTTGTTAAGTGTACCTTTAACATGATTAGTACGCACACAAATTCTCAGGTCATACTATACTTTTTTACTTCATCTCGGCATGCATCATAGCCCGATATTCAACATTTCAATAGTTACCATTACTATCACCCACTACACTACACAGTCAGTACTATAT
>NNCF01126115.1:1397705-1411782 GCA_002313205.1 Laupala kohalensis
AAACGAAGACGCCATCACTAGATGCACTAATTTTTAGAAACATACAAGAAACTAAAAATAAGCAGTAAAGAATGAACTGATAACTTCAAATTAAAAATATATCGCTAATACGAACCACTTAAGTTCAGATATTTAACTCCAGTTTTAATAATCTTACATTCCGAATAATTCAAAATCATACTAGTAGAACGATTTAAAGAGACCCAATTATTTCATAAAGAACTCTTCAAATAATCATTATTAATTTTCTCAATTTTGTCCGAGTAGAAAGATATTTTGCCTTAGTGTGTGCAGTCCTGCAAGTTTTTGCTCTTTGTTCAACGGCGAGAATATTTCCTAGCAGAAAATGACTTACACGTCTAATCACAAATTTTTCAAGGTACAGTGAACAAGAACCATCAACAGGAAAAGACAATTGCGAGATAAATTAACAGGAATCAGATAATTCAAGTATGGATTCTCATCTAAGCTTATCGCAATACGGAATGAGAAATAGAAAGATGTCATTGTTTTCGAACAAATGCCTCTGCGTGCTTTCTTTTGTTTCACGTATAAAAGCACGAAATGCAGATATTTAATTAGGCCACGATACACTTGAATTTCTTTTTTGAGGAATTTCGTAATTACGAATGGAAGGGTATATTTACAAAACCGTTTCCTACTTCCGCGTGAACATCTTCATTAACACCTTTCTGGATTTTGTGCTCTAATGAAACATTTATACTTTCTTCTCAAGAAGGAAATTGCATAATTATATGGACAATAGTAAGAGTGTGTATTGTACTCAGGACATTCATTTTGCAATATTTACGGAATCCGGAAGATTTCATAAGGCCCAGAAACTGAGTTCACTGCTATAGAGTTTTATCCTAATTTTTTATCACTATATCAATACATTTTTGTCCTATATACTTAAAACACAGCTAGATTATACTTACAAATTCAATATAAAACTTGACTGTATACACCATCTCCCGACAACCGCGTCGGTCGAATTTTCCCTTTCGAGGTACGACGTGACTGCACCATTTCATAACAATTCTTGTAAAATCGAAACTATTCGTTAAAATCTTACGATTTAAAGACGTTCTCTATCTTTGACAAATGCACAAAACAAACAACTAATTAAATTATAATTCACTTCTTCCTTCTTAAATTATGTTCTTAAATTGAAGTATTTCAACAATTCTATTTTTAATAACGTTTTATCGATAATTTATGTAAACTTTTGTAGATAGACATATGCTGTCGCGGACGTTTCTGTAGAACTCTTTGTGGTAAACAATATTTGAATTCATAGTAGTAACTTGTCTCTAACCGTTTAGGCAGCGCAAGCGAATGTGACACTCTTTTTCTCGATTTATCGACATTTATTTTCAAAAACATTTTTTTTGTGTTTCTTACCACATATTTTTACAATAAAAGTTAGCCCATGTTCATCTTAGACATCTAAACTATCTCCTCGCCAAATTTCATTACGATTGGTCCAGTGGTTTAATCATGATTAAGTAATAAACAGACATACATATTCATGTTACACATTTGTATATTAGTATGCATTATGGATATTTACAACTATAAACGTCATATTTGTCTGAATGTCTCGCGAGTGTCTAACCACATATGCGCAGTAGGTAAATCTGTTAGTTATTTGAGTCGATCAAGAGATATGTATTTCCTTTACTCCTATTTCCTTGTCTGGTAGGGGTCGGAGATGGAAGGTATGGAGCCTGTCTCTTTAAGGTGGTAGGGAAATTACCAGGGTGCCGGATGCCCTTCCTGTCGCACCTCCCCGAGGCGGGTGATCTATGAGGGTGAATGATGATGAGTGTATGAATGGCTTCGTATTCTACAGGGTTTTTGAACCAGCGTTACCAGAGGTAGAAGGCGAGTACGCTAGGCACGACGCCACGTGTCGCAAACAAGAGGTATATAACCCTGAAATACTAAAAGACCAGCCACCGGATGGTCGAGGCGTCGCCCGAGGGACGTCTGTGGCCGACCCAGTGCCCGACCGCCCTCGCACCGACTGACCGACCCCCGTTCGACTGCTTCTCAGGTGATTAGTGTACATCCGGTGCCCGATATTCATGTGTGACCGATTAAAACTTAAATAACGAAGAGATGGACCTGTTTACGTCCCCTCCGGGGACACAGAGCCTACCGATCAATTTACGGAACTCAAGAAGAAACACGAATTCTATAAAAAAAGAACAATTTTTACGTGTGATATCGCAGTGGAACTTTACTCTACGGCTTCTCAAAAGCGAGAACACGGTAGTTCATGAACGGCACTTATGTGCCCTTCTCCCACTGATTCCGAAAATACACAAACTACCCAACGGATCCACTCACTCCAATTGTAAAATAACTCGATATTGAACTCTTTGTGTTAATTTTCTGCTTATCTTTTCTTTTAACCAGCACCAAAAAGATATTATTATCGGATTTCTTGGGCATTCTTATTTCTCTGTCTTATTTTTGATATCTTGTTTCCGTGTGTCCTTGCCATTCCCACAAGCACATAACCATATGAGCGTTTCACTTACAATTATACACAATTCCCGGAGAATACACTGTTATTATTATCATCATTCAGATTCAAAATTTACTGGAATAATTAAACATGTTACTCTTTTAAATCGACATTAGCACACTATAATAACATTAATCAGATTTACTACAATGTTTTTCCTGCTTTACAATAAACTCACTAATAAACAAAATTTTAAGAAATTTTTTTCGAATAATAAAATATAAAGTAGAGGAAATTGTCACCATTCGTGTTCACATGGTATGTGAATAATTAACACGCATTTCTCTCCAATATGCAACAGTACTTTCCAAACTTTCGTATTTCGGTAAGAAATGATATTGAAATAGTGTTTTACTACTTCATATGACTCATACAACCTGCAGCAGTCGCCTTCTTAATTGCATGTCCAGAGTCGACCACGAATCCCGCAACGGATTCCCCACAGGCACTAACGGTCTAACGATAGGCATCACCATCTGACGGGAAAAGACCTCCGCAAAAGAGTGCAGAGTTCGAAGACCGGTGGGTATCCTTTGGTTGCTTGTGGTCTCTACAACGTTTTACGTCGCTGGACGAGTTTCAATAAAAACTCATGACGTACAGAGAAAGGGGTGCGTTCATAAAACGTAGTCATGTTACTCAAGAACTACAGACCAATCGTTTGGTAATTGCCTATTGAATACAATTTGTAAAAAATGCTCTCTCCCTGAAATTGCTACCGTAATTACAAACATATTGACATTCTATTAGTATTATAACTCGCAGTTAACTTTTTATCTTATCTAGGAACTTTTGCAGAAATTTTTGAATCCGCCTCTGCCTCAGGGCCCTTGATCGGAATTGATGGGATAGTCCCTTGCTTGCTTCCGGAGAGTAAATTAGTTTATTGTCTTCCACGTGGTCATACGCAGTTTGTACTGTTTTTTGACAATAAATCTATTATTATTATTATTATTATTATTATTAATTCATGTTTTAATGACTGCATGCAAAATATTGAAATATTAGTATATAAAATATTGAAATATACTATTATAAAATAGTCACTGAGAACCGGAAATGGACCGATAAAGCCATGAAATTCTGTTCGTAAAATATTCATTTCTAATAATAACATTGAAACTCCAACATAAGACCATATTTCTATCTTTTTGAAACAGTCCAAGATTCTGGAAAACATTCTGGATTTTGTTTTAATATCATACAAGCATTGAACATAATATGGTTTTAAATAACTCCTTATTTGTACAAAATAAAACGCTGTCATTTTTTTGTATATATAACAACAGCAGAGATTAGTCCATGTCGGTACACACAAATTTATATGAAGACAGAAAAATAGTCTCAAACCAAAAACCAACTAATAATTGATCATGAAATAAACACTTTTATCGTCGAGTATGAATAAAAATAGTAAAATGACTCTACACATCCGTACTATTGATCTTTTAACTCCACAAAGTTCAGTAAACACACACACAAAAGAAATTGCCGCCGCGTCTCGTTATTGTCTGAGCTTTCCAGCATCCGTCCCATTACGTAATTCCAAAAACATTTTCGTCCCTAGGGAAGCTTCGCGATGTGTGTTGTTTTTGTCGCCCCGCGTGTCACGTGATACGTAGACCCTCCGTATCTCAATTAAACGCATCGCAGAAGCACCGCTTCCACTGGGTCGCTTCTGCATAATGGATACCACACATCATTAGGGAAGAACGTTGAGTCGGCATGTCGGCTGCAATGTGGTAAAAGAATGGATCCTCTCAGCAAAATTTAAAGTTGAAATTGTATAAATATTTTTCTAATCACTACATACTGTTTTCTTAGAGGAGTGGGGAGATGGCAGTGATTAACGTCTAAAAAGTTTTTTTCGTTCTGTCACTCAACAAATTAAAAAAAGAAGGTAACCCAAAGATTTTTCTGGTTTTCTGACAAATCTTAATTTTACACTTTAACCATGCGCTATGTCAAAATTATTGTTTAAATTTTGAAAGGCACAAAATACTACCCGACAAACACCTGATTTCATGATCGATGTATGAGCCTTAAAAATTCGCATTTGAACAATAAGAGGTGAATCAGGTATTATATCGGGGTTTGGAGGTGTCATGAAAACATACAGATTTAGGTTCTCTCTTACGACTAAATTAGAACTTGTCAAACAAAGAGTCGAAGATACTTATGAAGAAATGAAACCTTTAAAACTGAAAAGGAGGGATACAGAAACAAGAGGTTCCAAACTGAGTTGACAAGATGTCGTGATACGCGAGAACAATGGAAATAATAGAAAGAGGGGAGCTAAGTTTACAAGGAAACAAGTAGATTGACTTCTTAAGATAAACTGCTACAATGGACACCAAAACAATAAGCGAGTTGAGAGATACCTATGTCTTAAAACATGAATTTCTGAGATAAGGTATAGTAAGAAAACCTGCATTGTACTCCAGGATCATTGAGAGAACATCACAGTAGCTTAAGTTATCTTTATTTATATATATATATATATATATATATATATCGACCCACGAAGTATAACTTAAGACATTTCGCACGAAGGAATAATATGAAATGACGGAACTATTATTTCGAACACCGTCTTCATCGCCCTAACAAAGCTGCACTCGTATCATGGTCAAAAACTTTTCCCCACGTGTCAACCCTTTTGTGTCAGAATTCCACACAATCGGACCAGCAACCCCAGCTCTTGACTCGAGGGTTGAAGGGTGTCTGTGCTTTGAAACAAAGGCGTTCCTACCATGCCACACCCTTGTGGCGAACCGCGAAACCAAACCTCGTCTTCGCAAGGGGGCAGTTTCATGTCCATATTAGGACGTACAAATCAGGCAAGATTTTAAATATTACTGTTAGAAGCATCTACGGTGGATTAAGCAAGAATGTCTTAGATCAAAACGTGCCAAAGGAATTTAAATATACTCGTAAGTGGACCACACACAAGCTCATGAATATCAACGTATAGTGACCTCTACCCAAATATACAATTATCAAATATTTCGAATAAAATTATTAGAAGACAGAGAGAAATTTGGTTGGTAAATCTTTCGAAAATTGCAGAAAAATTAGGATGAAGTTGTTGTATGATAAACGATAACTTAACGATTTATTTTGGCAGAATATCATTGGAAGTTGTTCATGATTATTGGTACCATCATCCGGGGAAAATAAAACCAGGAAACGGTGAAAAATTGATGGGTTAACCGAGATTAACCAAGATAGACCAGTGAATTTCCGGTCAGTCCCTAGTCCTGTATCACATCCAAATTCAGATCCTATTATTTGCTCACATTCCTTGATCGAGATTCCAAGTATTATATATTTCTCTGTGTATTCCTCTTCGACAAGACTTATTCAGCTGATAGGATGCGGTCTTCCTTAGCGCTAGGTTCTGGGTGTGTATCCATGTCCGGACAGTGTGTATCCACCAGGTATTATTCACGAGAAAAAGATGTTGGATTAATATATCACAAAGGTTATACTATTTATTCCAGACCTTCAAACTTCAACAAGTTTTGATGGCACCTTCTGAGGGTTCTCTTGCAAGTTTCGAAACCTGTTTGCAAATCTGTTTACCATGCATGTTCGAACTTGGACAATTTACATTAAAAATGTTTCTTACATTGTTGTCACACTAGTAACAATAATTTGACTAAAAAATGCGCAAAGATTTTTTTAGGCTAAACAATGAATATCATATATATTTTAGTGATCTCATAAATTCTGAGCACGTTTTAGTCGACAACGCATATACATAAATGCATACATGATCCCGTTAATAATGCGTCATGATTTTTAACGTTAAACATTTGAACACTCAACTCCTATTACTAAACTACTATATTTAAATTCGCTTTTGCGTTTTACCATCAGCGGTCGTCCCCTCACACACGTACCAACACCAGAACTTTCTTCGTCTCTTTTTAGTGCGAGATTTCGTGCTCTCATCAGTAATGTCAAAGCTGGAATGTTGCTGCATGGAATGGTAACAAGATTACAGTTCAACAGCTTATTGAAATACTCATGTTTTTCAAACTCATACAAAATTCAATCTAAAGCTGAATATTATGCGAGATTTGCTTATTAATGTATATTGCACTTCGAATGGGTAAGTTCAGTAATACAAGTTGCAGATACTGATAAGAGACCTTTACCTCACATCAAATGAGGAATGAGGTTAGAAAACAAAATATGAAGTATGTTTTGACAACGATTCACAAAGACTGGAAAACATGAATCCCCCCAAACAAATCTCTTTCATGAAATTCCGTCGATAAGAGTGGATGTTTTGTGAATGGCATCCCTGTTCGCGTTAAACAGCATCATAGCCAGTCTGACCACCTTTGATTTGCCGACAAAGGTGAGTATCGAGAGGACAAGATTGCAATCACGTGACTCAGTGTCCATTTTGATGCAAAGTGTTCTTTCTAACTATAGTAATTCTACATTTCATTCAACCTCTCGTTTTTATCTAAGGGCAACAACATGGCCGCCGTTGTCAGAACCTCATGTATCTACGGCCATGAACAACATGGATCCACAGCGCCCTCGGAGTGACATAGAACGAGTAAAGGGTCAAGCATCTAGCAAAGCGATACACGATGATCGCCAAGCGCCACATCCTTCCACTCAGCGATCGTAACCTCTCATGTGAGTGAGCTAAACACCAGGAGTTTCCAACTCAGAGAGATGATTCTACGAAAAAACCGCAAAGGAATACGAGTAAGTATTAATCGATAGGGGAGAATACTTCTTAATATATGTTGTTCCGAAACAGAAATGAAGAATTCGTTTCGAATCATGAAATATACACAATGAAAAACGAATACCTCGCAATACAATTACTGGCGGGCAGCAAAAAGTAGACGATTCTCCTCTAACGCTATTGGCACATAACATGAATTAGACTTGGGAAAATTCATCATAAAAATGTTTGAATGCTGAATCACATTACATATGAATACAAATGAATAATATGAATAATCATCGGACAATAATAAATTATAGCGGAAATTACTTAATGTAAAATCACTTACGGAGGAGGTTTATGTAATATGACAATTAATTCTGGAATGCGTTTTGTGGTCAGGTGAGATCACGGTATTACAGTGAACCGACGAAGCGAAGCATGACTAGAACGAAACACCTTACATCGGAACTTTAAGAACACCTCACATCAATTGTTCTGGTGAACAGATCGTAGGCGTATGATACGTTTAAGAAGCGATATATCAGGTTAGAGTCAGGGACGGATATGGTTCCGTTTGGCATGGGTTTAAAAACGGTTCTTTTAAACTTTTGTTACTGATCAACGTTTACGCTGCTGTCAAAATGTGATGGAAACTTCAGTGGTTTATGAATTCATTTTTCATTATAGTTCAACATCGGGTTTCATTTGTGTTTTGTGTGATTTAAAGATTTAGATACCTATTCAATTTTCTGGAGCTTAACATTTTTCAGTTGACTATGAGGTGAGTACCCATAACGATTCTGTCTATAGAGAATAGTTGAATAGATTCCTAATGAGATTTATAGGCAATTGTCTCTATACAACGAAGTCACAAAGAAGAACAATTATATGTCTATATATTGCAAGAACTAACAGTATTTGGATGGACTTATTATCTACAACACTATGATAATCAAATATTACAATTCATGGACGAATGCCAGAATTCTGAAATATAAACAGGACCAATATTTCGTACGATGTTCCTCCATTTTATCATTTCAGATTCTATGAGTCAGTTCGGTATTTGCAAAACTTGACACGACAATAAATTCCATCAAATTGCCTAAAACTGACTTTAAAAACACAGAAAAATAAAAATAAAATTGACGATACTTTTTACTATGACAATATTAGGTCCAAGTTCAATGATCTTGAAAGGAAGTTTCATGTCAGTAAGTATTGGTACGACAGTTCCTGGGCAAGGGAAACGGCCATTATTACGGTAATGCCGAGTTTGACCCAAGGATGTGGTCACCTCTTCAATCTCTCGTTGGAAGGTCAATGGCAAAGACACGAGGATGAAAGATCGAACATTCGAGATGGTTCTCCTCACGACGTGTCCCCGATCGCAATTTCCAAAACTGCGGGTCACGACCCACGAGGGGGGGGGAGTTGAAAACGTCACAAAAATCACGAAAGATGATTTCTGAGGTAAAATTGCAAGAAACAAAAAGAAAATATTGATATACTTCTAATATACGAATAGAGTGGTATATATTTATAAATTAAGTGTGCTAAAGTTTGCCGGTAATAAAACTTTCATGTTACAAGAAAATACCGCACTTTTCTTTTTTGAGATTATAAGCTGTATTTAATATTACCGAGATTGTCATGTAAATTGGAATTATTTTGTTTAACTAAATATTTTATTTGTATGCTAGAAAAAGAAAGTTCCTTTGAAGGAAGTCAAGCAAATACGTTGCCGTTCCATGAGAAATCATTTTTGACTTTACTACAAAGTATAATAGTTTCCTTTATCATTCATCAATTTCAAATTATTTCGAAAGGGTCATATTAAATATATTTCAACTTCGTTAATATCGGTAACATGTGAAATTTTAAACAAATATTTTATCTCCCAAAGGTCCTTCCTGAAACAGCCGATTTCATTCACTGGGTAATTTAAACAGAAGTGAAAAACTTTCATCCAGTCACGTAAAAGCCACATTTTTTCAACCCATAAATCCACATGTAACTTAATTCGCTGACGAAACATAACCTCCTACATTCGCCCACACCTCGTGCGCGTGACGCGCAAGTTACTACGATGTATCGCATGGCACTGAGGATTTTTCGGGCACACATTTACCGTAGCGGAAGTTGGCCTTCGTTCGTGACAGGTACGCTGTCACGTAGAGATACACGTTCACGCGCAAAGCGGATTTCGCATATTATTAGCTGTCCGCAATATTACGAGGAAATCAAGTAACACGCATGTGAAAAGAATTGACGAAACAGGAGAAGAGATGAAGATACGTGCATAAATCTCTAGGGCTATCAGGATTGCCAACAAAACTGCGTTAACGAGACTCAAACCCTCCCTGAAATGATGAACAATCAAAATTTTTTCTGACGTTTCCACATGAACCATTAGAAACCAAACAAAATAGATAGTCTAACATTTTAAAACACGGTAGTATTTGAAATTTAAATTGATCGGCTGTGTTTCCGCTACTTTTACTACTTCCGATCATGGCACCAGGGAGAGTTACTAATACGAATCTCAAAATAAATTATTCTAACAAAAAGAGCCATTCTTATAACATCACAAGGTACGTACTTAACCATTTTATGATAGAATATATCAATAGAGTATAAATTAATTTGCTTTTCTTCGGTGGAGTAATTATAATAATAAAGCTGTTATCCGTAAAAAAAAACATATTTATCTCCATTACTGGTGATTCACACATGATGATGATAACATTCTCGTGGGAGCGTGAAACTACATAGAATGAATGAAATAAAAAAGTACAGACCCTGAAGTATATCCCACCTCTCACGCGTAGAGTATTTAAAATTTAAAAAAACGTGGTCTAATACTGTCGCATCTGGAAGCAAACTTCAATTAAAAAACGAGGTGACATTTTTAATGAGCTTGGATTGATTCAAATAATTCGTTTGCCCTCCCAGAAAAATTTGAATTTGTGAGAATTACCATGACGAATTCAAATCAGAAAAATTCTGATTTTGCCAAAAAGAAAAGAGAGACAATCATAAATTTGAATTATTATTATTATTACTATTATTACTATTATTACTACTATTATTATTATTATGGTTTTCTTGGGTTCACGAACATCGAAGTCGTTAAAAAATCGATACTCCTACGTCGGCAAGGTATCTGAGTATTATAATTTTTCTTTCAAGTTATGGTTTCAGTAATGGACTTCTGTTCCGAAATCTTAAAAAAAATTCTTAATTGTATTAAATGGAAGAATTTAACCACACGTCTCTGAAATGATGCGTACATACAAAGCTACGAAGTCGAAACCCTGGTTTTAATCTTGAAGAACTGGGAATTTTTTTTATAAAGAACAGAAAATAATTTCATACACAGAAAGTTTATAGAAAATAAAATTATTTGGAGTACATTGAGTATAGTAATTTGTTATTTTCTATTTGATACCTTACATTAATAATTTCGAAAAATAAATTATAAATTATATCACAATACATATTAATCGTGTATTTTATTAATCTGGATTGAAAACGTAGTATATTAATAAAACACAATAAATAAATATTGTGATCGTCCAAAAAAATATAGTTTACTGTTTGTTTAAACCTGACGTAAACTTGAATCTCGATTCGAAATAAACTTTAATAACACGGTAAATACTTGTATACTGGTATATTATGATCATCCAAAAAGATCGTAAGTTATAATTTACTTATTAATTCAGATAATATAACGGATGTTAATAGTAGAATTAATAATTGGATTCATAAACTTTCGTTCGAATTTTCTTTCTCTCTCCCCACTGATCAGTCTGAATGAAAAGAAACAAAGGTAGTCTCAGAGAAGTTAATGAAGATGGATACGGAAGAGCGAATGTAATAGGTATTTCAGAAGAAAAAATACAGGAGTATGTGACCTCAATGGGAGGCTCCGACTTCCTAAGGAGCATGTTTGTGCGTGTAACCTCTCGTGAGTAGCACTCACGTCATAGAGAGTATTAATCGCTGTCTTTTGACCAGCGAGCGACCGCAAGATGAACGAAGCAATCGCCTCGTAACCCACTTCACTGAACATGGGCCACGGTAACATCTCCATTCGCAGAATTACACAACGAACACACGATTGTATTATTGATTTGAACTCACAGAGACCAGGATACTCATCATAGGTATAAACAGATTGAGAGACAAAGTTTCCAAGCTTCCTTCTTTGTTACCAGAAATCTAAGCAATTAAGTCTAAAAAAAACATGAAATAATATTCTTAAAAATTGATGAAACTTTTATTGAACGATTCTTACATTCCAAGCGTATAGAGTATTTTCTTATAAATTTTCAAACCCATAACTATTACTTGTTTGTTAACGACACCAATGAAACACGTTCATGATTTGTTCGTACAAGAGGATCAAGAAAGAACTTGAGATAATGGAGTTAAAAATAAGGTCTACTTGAGGTTTCTCTGTCTATTACATAAGTTAACTTTCAAACACTGCCAAGCTATGTGTCACTTTTTTAGACTATTTATTCAATGCTTTACGTTATCACTTCACCTTCACTTAAATTTTTTTTAAAATATTTAAGTGAAGGTGAAGTGATAACGTAAAGCAGTGAATAAATAGTCTAAAAAAGTGACACATTGATTGGCAGTGTTTGAAAGTGAACTTAAAAATAAGGTTTTTGTCACGCTATCAAAGTCTTCGACGTTTTAATGACGGAAGAAGTTTCAACTAAATAACAGGGGGTTTCAATCCCTCTTGTCACCATTTCCGTCCCGTCCATAACACAGTGAATCTTGCTCCAAAGAGCAGGTTTTTGTGATAAGTTTATCGTCTTGAATTTCTTTTTGAACGGTAAAACTGGGTACAAGTTACTGTAGATATAGAATTCAATGTAACAATAAGAACGAATATTGAACCATCAAAGGCACATTTTGTTTAAAATTTTAAAATTACTCTTTTATGTATTAGCACAGCCACTTAGTTAATACTAAGACTTGTAACAATAAGTTATAAAAAAGGACAATACCAACACAATCACAAACCGTGTAAAGAATTAGTCAAAATACTCTGAAAATACTGTCAATAAGGGCGCATGGGGGGAAGTAACCCTATAAACTTTGTCGAAAATATTTTGGTAAAACATCAGACAATTTATTAAATCTAATACAATTACAGAAAACTATTCTTTAAGGGAATTATGGTAAAATATATAAATTTAATATCTCAAATTAATCGCGTTTAAGTAATCCAAAAGTCAAGAATATCTTCATTCCGCCTAACAAATGTGAAAGCTTTCACACACCAAGTGCAGTGTCTCCCTCGCGTAGTCTCTCCACCCTGACAACCACCTCTGATGTCCTTTTCCTTCGCCCTTTGCAGAATGGAAAGAAAAAATATTCTCTTCCCCGCAGTCGCGCTTCCGCTTTCCAGCAACAACTCTTGGAGTTTAGCACGTCTCTGGTTTCAGGAGATCCAACGGATTCACTGCGCGTTGAATTATTTAGTTAACTCTCTTTTTCCTAATTTTTCAGACTTTGGAGCAACGAGGGATCAGAATTGAGAATACACTGACAACAAGTACAGTGACGCTGCTAATACTAAAGAAATACGATAACACAAATATGCTGCACAACCGGGTTTGTTAGTTCGTGACCAATCAAATTGCGTGCCGAAGAGTAAAACGCACGTTATCTTCCCAGAATGTGCAAGATTGTCCTCAATACGAGCATATTTATCATGAAACCAGAAGTTTCGCATTAAAAAATAATTTAAACATACTTGTAATGAATCTAAGGCGCAGACAGTTTAGAACTATGATGGATATTCGACCACAAAACCAATAAACTAAATCTGCTGATCTGGAGTTTTATTTTAATTCTGAGTTCTTCTTTTAATTCTGAATCACGATTTTATGCAAATAATTTCCACACAAACATATATTAATGTCGCATAAATTCTTCAGAAAAACGAGTAAATTTCAAAGAAACAACCTCTGTCCAAAAATTTTAGAATTCACATTACAATAAATAAATAAGAATTTTAAAATTAAGAACATAACAATGATCATAGACAAACGACCAAACTCATCTGCCATTATACCTAATAACATTGATAAACCAACTTAAGTTGGATGAATACAATAGTTATTTTACAGTCACTCGCTAAATGACCTTGTTTCCGACAGCTTTAACGATATGGATCCAGGAATACCAACAGTCTCATTAACAAACTCTAAGCTACCGTAGCCTTTTCCCTCCGCCGTGCGTACGCGAGTCGTGCGCCCTCACCTGCCCCCCTTCGTTGCAGATAGCAAGGATAAAATCTCCTTTGCAGCTTTCCCCTTTTCAGCAACCCCCCACCCACACCACCCACGATTCTCGCTTCCGCACGCTCGCATCTCTGCCCCCGCTGAGACCTCAACCCTCGAGCACCGCCCTTTTCCACAGAGGCGAGAGCACTCTACAGTTTAGTCGCCAGAAACTCGAAAGGATATTCACACAAGGATTATGAGTGAAATTAAATGGTCTGGTATTTAAAGAGAACGCACGAGCATTAATAGATATATGCACATTAAAAATACAATAAACTCTAGATCATCCGCGGGTTCAATTTACTTTTTCGTGACAATAAATTAAGATATTAAAATCAAATCTATAATGGTAATACTCACGTATGACAAATACAATTAGAACTACAATCAAACGTTTCAGAGAAACCTGTAATTAATAAATGTTAATTACAAAAGAAATATTTATACTACAGTGACCTGTGATTTAGGTTGCCAACACATCCATGACGTTTCGGAGTGTTTTAAAATATTCACTCATATAACAAAACT
>NNCF01126115.1:1411859-1423894 GCA_002313205.1 Laupala kohalensis
TATACACTATTTTTTCAACAGTCACCGCAATGTAACTCAGAACTAGATAAAGACGAATTACAGTGAAAGAAGAGTAATAAGATTTAACCAACAGTGAGACAGGCTGCTCTAAAACGTTGAAAAGTTAATTTCAACCATGGTTCTTTCAGCCAAATGTTAAAGATCAGGCTCTCCATCCATTACAGTTGGCATATCAATTAGTCTGTTCTAGGAATCGGTTCATGTAGACGTTAGCATCCAGACGTAAACTCACTAAGATTGTGCTGACATGAGTAAAACTCCCACGTGTCTACACCGAGAGGAATGGACGGCAATCTCGCAATACCGCCATTGGCTCCTGAACTTTCACGTGTTATTAACACTCCTCCCTTACTCCTCTTCTTTCGCTGCGAGCACAGTATACGACAATGAACAAGAGAAAAACGTACATTCAATTAAAATAACTGGTTTATCAATTCTGATGTAGAATATCAAGTGGACGTGAGAAATGAATACAAGAAGAGTGATAAATATAAAGGTCCTTGAGATCTTGACACGTTCGATTCAGAAATAGACACTGAAAGGATCCAATGATAAATGAGTCACCACGTTAGACCGAAAATATACGAAGCAACAACAAAAGAAGAACGGAATTGAAGCCATTAGCATCACAAAGTCTCGAGGAATATCTTGTTATAAGGGATAGATGACTCCGTTATCTTATGAATGTCATACATGAAGACACAGGTTGTAAGTCAGTTTGCGTGTACAAAGAACGGATCATTTTAAAAGGATTGGACGAGACGAATACAAAAAAAGAGAGAAGAAATCAGCACTGAAAAGAAATACGAAGGAAAATAAAGCAAAAACTCAACTACAAAAAACAACTAGTGGTGCAAAACCATTGCACATACTTTCTCACATACGTTTCTCCGTCTGCAGCAGAGGGGGAAAATTTTTTATAGTGAATGGGTCGTTTCTGGCGTGGTCCTTCATATTTAGGTTGTCTTCCAGTGCTCTATTCTCGCCAGATTAACTTATCACTGTCTTTTATTTGAAATTTGAAAGTAAAATAAAAATTCAGAATATCACTTCAAAACATATAGCGACATATCAGTCTTATAAATATCGTGAAATATTATGTAAATTCGTTGTAGACAGAAATTGATGTATTTTCGAGTTTGCTGCCCTCTTATGTGTTTTATCACTATCATACCTTTCATTTTAGTTTACGAAAAGTGTATTCTACGCCTGCTTGGTTCATTTACACTGCTAAATGTTATTCAAGCTTCTTCAAAAAGTAAACTAAGGAGTAAGTGTAACAGACAGAAATATGTAAGTGTAACAGACAGAGCACGTGCATCGACATCAAGTAAATTCTACCGTAAACACGAAACGCGAATTAAATTGACTCATCCATTTACTCAGATTCGCTGCGCACAGACGGCCATTACGACAAAAACAACTTTTTTAGAATCGGGGATCGCCAAAACAGATATTTCCGTCGAAATCTCGCTTTCGATATTTTTCACGATTACAATACTTCTAAATGATACATATATGAGAAAGTAAGAAGAAAACGTACTACGCGAGGAACAAGAAAAAGGAAATAAAAGTTCACGCAGAGAGAGAGAGAGAATGAAGGATTGTATAAAACGAAAGGGGAATGAAACTGCTTTGCTCACCTCACAGGTGACTATGGGAGAGATAACCCATGAAATGACTCCATCTTCACAAGAAAGTTTCCCCCATCGTCTCCTTAGCTTCTCCCATTTCGGGAATCCACCGACAATTTCCTCGATTCCAGAATCTGATCAATTTTAAAACTGAGTTACATCAGGATACTTTTCATGTTTTACGACTTAAATAATTCGCAAGAAGATTTGTATTTAATAATGAGATAATCTCTGCGTTGGATAGAAGCAGCTATACATTTTTATGACTAAAGTTTTGAAAATTACTCAAATCGTTCCCAAGACGATGCATAATGTTGGTAAATGATGTCGTTAAAGACACGGTCTCTTATTAGAAGAAACTTAAACACTTTGACATCAGATGCATCGTATGCATAATCCTTACGAGCACCGCAAATTGTGAGTTCGTTGCCTGCCAACAAATTGAACGAGGCTGGTTAGAGGTAAAATATAAACGGCAGCACATCTTAATTACACATCGGGTTTGTAATTAAGTTAATCTTCCTCAATCCCCATTTTACAGAACGTTGTTCGTAAGTGTAATGTTGAACAGACGTTCACTTGGATGCGAAAGTGGTGAATAGATCGACAGAAAAGAAATTTTTATTCTTACTATATTGTTCAGATAGTGGGTTAAAATTGTGTAAAGATGGCCATATTTAAAACATTACAATATGAAATAATCATACAAAACAATAAACTAACATACTCTTCCAAATGCTTTTAAGACAGGAGTCGGGCAGCTTTTCGCAATCTCGGGTCATACAGTCGAACCTCTCGCGGGTCGCATGCATGGCCAACACAATATTTTAAAACTGTTGAATAAAAAGTAAATTATATTATATTGAATTATATTATATTTAAATTGTTGAATAATTTATGAAATTTATACGTATTTCAGTCTAGCATCACTGAATATTATTTCTCCCTACTCCATCCATGTATTTTCCAGAATATTCTTATATAAATATGAGGATTAAGTTTATCCCACAGAGGTGACTTTTCGTATATAACTGATGAATTTAGAAACGTGGATGATTGAAAAATAAACTCAAACAACGGCAGGACAATGCGGCTCCCGCAGCAGTTCATGCCAATGTCCTGCGACTGCAATCGAACCAAAAGGTGTGATGAGCCACATTTGAAACTCTGTTTTCCAGCAATCCGCGCTAGCTATAGCTGCGTCTACCCAGCCTTAGCCGGATAGCGGAAGAGAGACTTGGAAATGGTAGATGTACAGAAATTTTAGTTGAAATTCCTAGTACATGTAGGATGAGGTTCGGGTTCCAAGGACCATAAATGTACAGGCAAATTACAGAACATGAGGAAGGTAGATAAGGTGTGTTTAAACCTTGGACTGCCAACAAACAATTTAATGACATGAAACATGAAAGTTGAAAGCAATGAAAGAATATAAAACTGAAGTTCAGGTGATACACTGTGATGAGGTGAGGCGATTCGTTCCTTCAAAGATTTAGCTCGGGTCCAGTTGATGATTTTGAGTTGATGAGCAGTTGAGGTTGAATTGCCGACCGCTTATCACGTGACGATTCAACGGCGTGCCGATTCCCTCACGAGACAATCATTAGGTTGACAATCATTAATTCCCCCAGCTGTCTCCTGGTACAAACTGAAGGAGAAGTCGTCGGCTTGCTTGTCGAATCATGAGAGTACTAAAACATATTTGATGTTGACTCCTCGGACGAGTTTCTGCCGAGAGTGAGTTGTCCACATGTCGTGGTTCGCCTTTGGAGACTCGCGCTGCTTGCGCGATTGGTTGGTCGGTAGTTCGATTGATTGATTGATCGCGAGACGTCACAGGTTGACCGTGTATCGATTGTTCATCTGGTTCGGTAGCGTGAAAATTACGTAATGTCAAGTTATTGTAAATTGTTCTTGCGGGGAATTGCAGCCTCGTGGATTCCTGTATCATTAATAAACGAGTCTGTAATTAATTAAGCGTCATACTATGTCCAACCATTTCATCCACTTTTTTTTTAACTCAAAGGCGTAAATTTTGAATGGACATATGAGGTTTGATGAAATTGTTCACAGAAGCTCAACAATCGAGAGATGTCACTCAATTGGCACAAAGAGCATAGAATCCACAGATTGTTCACCTGTCTAAGGATACGATATCTCAAAATGTCGGAACAGTACGGCGGAGGAGTTTATTTCCCAAGAACGCCACACACCAAATATTTGGATCGTTTTCTTGCCACTATCCCCAACCTCAAGCGTGTAAACTCGGCCTATGAATGATTGTAGCAAAGTAATTTACAACACAAAAGAACCAACAAAGAAATGGCGCATTGGAGAAGAACTGGAGACTAACAGAGGAATTTGTACAACTAACAAAGAGTAGTGGACTTCCGCAGGAGACTTTTCTATTTTTTTCTTCAAAACACCCATGTTACTGGAGGAATTGACAGATTGATGTACCAACATTACAAGAAGTGAAAGATTTCGTTATTCTGTCATTATTCATTGATGCAAAAGGTCTTTTCGGTCGTATGGCGGCCATCCTCAGTGCTACAAAAAATATTTACAACATATAAATTACATAATAAAAATAAGTTGAAACATTCTAAAAATAAACTACCCTCTTCTTCTTTGAAAAGTTAATAATTTTCAATATAATATGAAATAATAACAGGAAATGAGTAAGCTGGCATACCTGGGTTCTTTGGCAACGCTGGTTGAAAGGACCGTTGTTTTAATTTATATTTATTATGTAATTTATATTTTGTAATTTTTTTGTAGCACTGAAGATGGCCGAAAAGGCCTTTTGCATCAATAATAATGAGAGAATGACGAAATCATTTACTTCTTGTAACATCCATGTTAGTTGTTTTTTTTTTCAGTATATAATCAAAACAGTACGACTCATTTCGAATTCATGGCATGGCTTCCGATTTAAAGAAACTATGTGTATACTATGCGCACTCACCATACTCCACCCGCATTGAATTTCAGATTACTCACCTGTAACAGACAAAAACAATAGGAAATTATAAAATATAAAACATGACTAAAAAAAAAAAGGAAGATACAACTCCCAGAATATAAAAGTAATACGATAGTTGCAAATATTCCAACGGGAATTTGAAAACTATTATTTCTCTGTTATGATGACTTATTTATATTACATTTATATTCCACGATCAACGAAAACAAGAAATATTCTTCTTTCACGTCCTGGGTAGAAACGAGTTAAAAAGAAATGAAAAAATGTAATTTTCTTCTGCATGTAATCGAGAAAATAACAAGAACGTAGAGAGAACTTTCTTCGATTTCATAAATACGAAGCTTTGTTGACGATTTTCAGTACAAATTGTTCCGGTTGACTTAAAATTAATATTTATCCTCATTTATTGCAAGACATTGAATAATTTTCTTTATCCGGTGGTCATCGATTCTGATGAGAAACTATAGAAGTTAATTTACATGTCATTTTACAAATGGGAAACGACATTTCACAAGTTCACGAAGAAATTTGTTCAAATCGAATTTTTTTTGTGGGGATTTACGGTTCGTCGATATCTAGGTCATTAGAGTCCTAAAATTCTGTACAGGTAGGGAAATTGCAGTTACGCACTAAGGAGAGCCAACATGAGGAAAATGAAAGATATCCTAGCCCCAGCAACCGAGTAGCGTTGGGATCGAAAAGAACAAGAGGTGACCAAGCAAGGTGAGGAAAGAGAAAGGAAGGAGCGTACACAAGTAAGTGGAAGTAATGCCAGACTCAGCTCGGGGCCCCGTGTTTGCCAAACACGTACTTACTAGATATAAGTCCCCTGGGGGGTTTGCCAAACACGTACTTACGAGATGTAAGTCCCCTGGGGGGTTGCACAAATTGAAGATCTGATTGAATTTAATAAAAAAAACTCATTACAATCAACCATAGATTTTCTGTCCTTTCATGGATTAATATAGACACCCCATGTATTCAAGAACTATGTTTTCTTTAGTAGAAATTGTTCAAATTCGTTGAGAATCGAGGGTTTTATTAAAAGTCAAATTACGAGCCATTTTCGTCAATTTTTGGAATTAGCATCTAATAATTAAATTGAGTCATAGAATTTTAAGAGTGATCCTATAAAAAGCGAAGCCGTGTGTGTTGCATCCTGGTTCGAAACGTGTACTGAAATGCCATCCATCTCTACCTGTTCATTCAACCTCATGGCGCACCGAGTGCGACCGGTTGCACCACTTCGCTCACCTCTTCACTGCCTAACAACACGCGAGAATAGTTTCTATTCAGGAACCTCGGATTTGCAAATGAACTTTAAGGATACAAGATACGACATTCACAGAGAACACTTAGAATCTCATCCAACATCAAATTACACCATTTAAAAATATATTATTACCTGAAGTTATTATTCCAATATTCAGCACATTGAAAGAGCAAATTCAATTCTCCATGGTTAGGTGTATTGCACATGCGAGTTTTCTTTTTCAATAAACTAATAATTATTTGACACATGTTTTGTAAATAATTTAATTCAATATTCTTTCCAGAAAATAATTAATACTAGCAAGACAAAGTTTTAGATTTTTTTTCTTCAATTTTTTGCAGTATGCTATTTTAAATATATTGATATATTGATATACTTTCATGAAATGTTACCGGGGTATAACCATATCCACCGTTTTCAGTCCAATAGTCAAATATATAAAAAGAAATGGTCCTAATGAATTTCTGAAACAACAACCTTCACATTTCTTAATCTCTAGTATTTCTGCATGGAATGTATAAATTTTTATTGACGGAAGACCAATGTATTTTTTCGATTAAAATTTTATTCCTTTTAGTCAGTCTCAATTAAGAGGTTGTTTGCCTTAAGGAACAATAATCTTACGGTACTATGTCCGCTTTCACTGAAGTAAAGATGTCAACAATTCACAAAACTCGGAAATATTCGCCAAGGGAGTTCTAATTAATTAATACATTTTTCAACTGATTTTTTACTGTTGGTTGAGGAGAAGTATTTTTGGATTTAAAAATGACATATTAAATTTAGATTGTCGTTAGACTCTTTCGTTAACATGGGTCGCATTGTCTTCAACTTAAGTTATGCGACTGCCATTTCCGTTAGAGTAGCATTTTCCGCGGTTTTTGGTGCATTATTCTTGTAAATGCCCTGTAAGGTATGAGAATCTTGACGTCACTGCATTCCCTTTTCTATTTTCTATGTTTCAGTCGCTTTTTTTCACGATGTTAAGCCTATACTTTTCTCAGTACATCAAAACATCACAAGTCTCCACATAAGTTCACAGTAAAAAAAGGCAAATAATAATACAAAAGTTTACGTTGGAAGGATATAAAAATTCATCGTTACTCGATGGGGACGTTAATTTTAAACAATTTGGGTCGTATTTTATCCTAGTCGCTCTGAAGGATATAATACCTAAAACACACAACTATGAGCAAAATCTAAATTTTGACCATCGAATTCAGTTTCCAGAACACTGTGCACCGTAGCCAAGTGCCTGTCTGTTAGCGCGAGCGACTTGCACCTGCTCGGGTTGAGTAACACCCTCCAACTTGTTACTCTACGGCAAGTGCAGCCGTTCACCGATTCTCAGTTCCCGGACGTTTTCGTGAAAGTTTTGAAGAGTTGCCACGACACGAGCCACAAAAGGTCTCTAGTCGAGATGGTCGTTATTTATTCTTCCACTAGTTTCCACACAAAAGGGTTGCGCGAATCAGGCTTTCACTCGATACTCATGATTTATGATGATCTCGATCAGAATATCAATGAGTCTCCGAAACGGATATCATTCGAGATGAATGACCCATAAAAGTCAAAGCAGATGTTTTAATTTACACTTAGAAAACACTATGGATGTGAGATCCAAATCCACAGGAAGGAAGGGATTTATCCAAACGTTTGGATATGACATCCAAACCTCTGCGTTAGGGTCCTAGATCCGAATTGATGGGATGGTCCCTTGCTTGCTTCCGGAGAGTAAAAACGTTTATTGTCCTCCACGAGGTCATATGCAATTGTTAACTGCTTTTTTACTATAAATTTATAATTACATTTATAATTCGATACTATAATGTGGGAAAGTCACATTTTAAGATTGAGATGCTCATCCAAAAATTGGGATGTCGCATCCAAAGGTTTGGAGAAATCCTTTCCTTCCTCTGAACTTGGATCTTACATCGAAACGTGTTCTTTCAGTGTGCGTCTTCAATTAACGTGAAATATCTACAATTATAGTAATGTGCTTCAATACACGATCAATGAAAATAATATTTTTCGTATTGCTTTGAACAGTCCGTTGCGTCATTTCTTGTGTGTTCACCCCTTTGCTCCTCCTTGTACGCTACACCAGAGATGTCCATTGCAGTTGCAGGCGAAACGTTTGGAGCAATCCTAAACATCCATGGCTTATTAACCCGAAAAATTCTTTCTTCGTCCAGTAATCTGGCCAAAAGTGCCTTCTTTAATTTACCAAATATAAAATATTTGTTTCTCTTCAAAAAATGAGTTAATAAACCAATAACTAATCATTTCCCTTACGTTTAATAATGAGGCAAAACGATTACAAGAAAAAAGAAAAAAAACTAATGTTGAGTTATATGTGCAGGAATTGAAATCAAGGATGTTGATTCGTCAAATTCAGGATCGATAATCGTCCGTCCTCTTTCCCCGACACATTTGAACGTGTCGTTCCGCTCATGTCAAGATAAATCGAGGACAGAGATCCTCGATCATCCTCATCGACGTGACACTAATGAGGCCATTCGCTCTTCCGTCTGCCAGCTCCAGCGACCAGCGACGCGTCTAGCAGGCGACCGACGCAGCCCCCACATCGCCACAGCGCTTCACCGGGGCTTCCCCTTCGCGCACCAACAACGTCATTGTGAGTCACGAGACCACGTCGGTCGCTGGGGGCTGGGGTGGGGGTGGGGGGAACTGAGTGGGCGCCACCGAGTGCGGGGGGTTGCCCTGCTGCGTGAGGTGATAGGGTGTGAGTACGCGACTGTCTCGACACTCGGGTCGCAGAGGGATGGAGGCAGAGGACAACATGATGAGTAGCAAGAGACACTGCAAGGGCAGGCGGCGTCGCGTAAATAATGGCGTCATCGAGCAAACCCCTCTTCGATGGTGCTGCTGCCACCGGTGGATGAACGCACTCCCGCGAGACGAGGTAGAGATACTACGATGAGAGATGGACCACCACGAGTTTTCAGTGTTTGAATATTGTTGGATTGTAGCATCAACACGATGGGCTTCTAGAACAGGAATTTTTAGTATTTGAATGCTTTTGAATTGTACCATTAACATCGTGGTATATAATAAAACACATTTATTCCTCAGTAAAATTTACAAACATACGTTCTATACTAAAACCACCCTCGCATTAAAAAAAATACTAATAATTTCAAGATAATTTTTTTAATCCTAGACAATGTGAATACTCAAAATGCACTGATCGTAGGAATGTGCACAATGTTTAAGTACCAAATTGTCCATATAATTCCGAGCTTCATATACCCCTTTTTATTGGAGATACATTAAATGAAGATGAACGAGTATATACCCAACCCTTAATATCCAGACAATTAGAGTGGGGAACTTTAAACTTGATAAAAAAAACTCCAACAAACACTAACTGTCTCTACCTAAAAATTAATGCAACAATTATACATAAGAATTTATAGACCAAAATGAAATAACTTCGGTCTAAGTTAGACTTATGAACTACAACATACATTTTCATAAAACTAATCGCAAGTTGTAGAGTGTTATAAAATCCTCCAGTCTCGGGTAAAAACTTCGCTTAGAAATAAATCCTAAATATAAAACTGGAGACACTGAACGGTACATCTCTCATCAAGATATTCTACTAAGAGAAAGTCTGTCCCACAAGTCTCATCTGCGCTGTATTCTAAATCGATTGAGGGCGCTATGGAATTAATGACGCGTTAGTATTCACAGGATTAATTAAGGAGAGATCACTTACAGCAAATTGTATAGACTCATCTAGATATATAGCTGGTTGGTCTAGACAAAAAATGGTAGTAATGAACACTTGAAATTTACTAGATTGCCAGAGTGAAAATATTTATTTACCATAAAACCATAATTTAAACTCATATTTCCCAGCGTTACTCGAGGTTCTCACATGACATTCTCAATCCATGGGTTAGTTAACATATTTCTCTACTTTTGTGACATCAAATTTTCAATTTTGTTCATTTCAAAAATTTAAATACCAGGAAGAAAACTTACAAAAATACACAAATTCATTTTTAGTATGTATACTACTATGCACGTAATTACGGATTATTTTAAAATTCCGACAGAAGGAAAACACACTTTACACAGAACGCTTAATAAACGAAGTACATTGTTAAGACATCTGAATTATTTTGCTTTCGTTTCACTTTTAGGTTATGTACTTGAAATCTATGTTCTTCAAAGCCTTTGTATAAGTTTACTTCTATGATTCGGTCACATAGATTACACGTCCAGTGGATTTTCCACCTCACGTAACACAATTGAACGCTGGCGGATACGTTAGTAAGCTTCAGTCAATTGTCAAGTGGGTGAAGACTCACATCTACTGATTATTGGTATTTAATTATTTTTCTGATCTTGTAATTCATCGATATTAACTATACTTTGCATTTTAGTTGCAATGATTGCTAAGAAGAGTCTTTTGAAATTTCAAATATTTCCATCGATTACGTTTTCAGATTTCCACATCACAGAAATTCCAATTAATTCACATTTATTAGAATAGAATTTCAAATAAAATATAAAAAAATCGAACAATTTTGAGTGTAGAGGCCTAGAAGGAATCCTCTGTTCCACAATCTCTCCCTCTTTTCATCGTGCGGCGTACGCAAAGAATGAGACGTTCCCAAAATGAAGACCGCATCGAGGCTCGCTTCTCATCCTCCACCACAACACAGCGAGCGGAGGCGACGGAAGAAACTTGGGAAATGGGAGGGTTCTTTGGGACGAACGCAAAACCAGCCGACGTCACTCCATTACACCTCAGAGCTTACGAGAATAATGCAAGACTCTTCTACTTATCGTACGTTCAGCCCTCGTCTCCCTTTCGTAAGTTCCCAGGAATTTCCCCGACGCGGATATGCCACGATAAAGCAGAGACATTCTTGGTAGGTGTATGCGTTAATATTTTTTTTTAAAAACTCAGAAACACACAAGGAAAAAAAATTCTTTTAAAACAAACCATGCGTTTTACTAGTGGTTAACAAACTGTTCAAAGATATGATCAAATATTTTGTCTGTTAAATATTTTTTTTTAAGTTCGTGATTCTGCATAACACTATTATTTTACAATATCTAGTGCACGTGTTTCTCCCTCAATTATCCTTTTAATATCTATCAGAAGTATTTCGAAAAGAATAAAAAGAAAAATAATTAAGAAATCATCTAAGAAGAGTGACGGTATTTCATATTGGATTTTGAAAAAGAGTTGGAAATCTGATGTTCTTTGTTTCAGACAGCAGTTAATATTATGTACATATTTGTGTGTTATGTACATTATGTCTGGGTCGAAATGGTGTACGGTTGTGGTGGTGTAATGGTTAACACCCCTGCGATCAAAGCAGAGGTCCCGGGTTCGATTCCCGGTTCGTCGCCATTTTCACCTGACCGAAAGTTATCAGTTAATATTATGTTACGTATTCTACTATTTTTGGTTAATATATCTCAAATTAACGTCTACTTTCAAAACTAACACACTCGATCTCGACCATTCTATACTATCGATTGTACTTTAACCCTGGGTACATAATTAATATGACAGGAAAAATATCCTCCAACCTATTTTTAAATGGTATATTATTTTAGCATAAAGTTCCTATGTGGTCAAGACTTCTGCGCCTTCTTTTCACACAGTGAAACCAATTAGTGACCACTTGAAAAGAGCGGGAGGTCAAAGGTCACAGAGTTGACGCACGGAGCAGTGAGAAACCCTGGTGCGTATACAGAGCTATAAAGAAAAGAGGCATGAGGGACGCCTCAATGAATTCGCGGAATACAGCAACGAGAGAAAGCGTGAAAATCAAATTTCTCGATTTACTTCCGCACGATATCCATTTTGCTTACTCTTCTGCCTTACATTTCCTGATTATCTCACATCGAATTCAGCAAATGTTACATCACTCAATTCAGGAAGCAGGATACAATATGACTGGTTGAGAATCACTTCACATTTCTGTTACTTTCGATGAAAACATCTGCTGCTTATAGGCTGCTAAAATACGAAACACTGTCAAAACTATACTAGCTTAGTCAATGAAAGCGCACATCTATACCAGGGCTGTCCAACTGGCGGCCCAAGAAACTTTTTATGGCCCGTCAGTTA
>NNCF01126115.1:1423907-1443200 GCA_002313205.1 Laupala kohalensis
TTGTGTTGTAAATATATATTGTCAGAATTAGTAATTTTCGTGGCATGTCCGGTGAGAGAAAATAGAAAATTGTTTTGTCAATAGCCCCATCATATACTCCAATATGAAAACATTTTATTATAATACTAAATATTTTTAAAAAAATAGGAATGCACAAATATACTATTTAATTTTTTCAGCTTGAACTAATATAAATTTGTTGATGAGATTAAAAATAAGTATATATTACTCATTATTTTTGTTCGTCGGACAACATTTTCCTATGCCCGATCGGTAGAAAATGGCCCGCGGGCAAATATAAATCGGACAGCCCGATCCCAAACAAATAAAGATGTATCGAAGTGTGGTTTCTGCTAAGATAAGATGTGACATGAGGCTAGTATTTTGATGTATTGGGATTTTAGCACAAGAGAAATTTACACTTTTTTGAATTTTTTAAATGGAACTGTATATTTCTTTACTGTTACTTTCGCCCTTGAGAAGACGAATACAAAAATGTAAAATTTATTACTCACCCGGTATTTACTATGGTTACAGACAATTCCTCAAAACTAATATAATTTATGAAGAATTGCAATTAAAAACCATTTTTAAATTTCGTTTCAAATTTCTTATTTCAAAAATTAATTGTTTTAATTACTTGAACCGCTTCTTCAAATTTTATATTGACCAACAATTTAACTAGTCGCCAAACATGGATTCACAAAAGTGAGTTTCTTACATGCGTATTTTATTTTTTAATAATAAGCTCAATTTAAACGGGAATCAAATACTTCCATTAGACTCTCCTATATGAGCTCCGACTATAACTGTCAAAATTGATCATTTACAATGGTTCGTTTGATGAAATATGCAACTGCGCTACCCATCGGAATCAAAAGAGACTATGAAATCGAGAAAACTAAACTTTACGATAACTGAATAATTAAACCGAGGTAATAAAAAACGCAACTGTCTTTTGACTCTTCCCTATCATATTCCAAGAATAAATAATAAATGATGCAAGTAGAGTTCATGGGTGGATGTACTGTTCCCGTGATTCATACAGCGTTTTCAAGTGTACTCTGAATTTGATAGTGAAATTGACGGAAGAGTCATAAAATTTACCAAACCATTCTCCTCAAAACAAGGGACTTCAATATGAAATATTAATTCACTGCAAATAACAGTCCCGAGAGAAAGAATGAATATTTGGTTACTCTCGTAAACAGTTATACTATATTACTCCATTTGACGATAAAAAGAGAAAAAATTATATGATACCGTTGTGAAAGCTAAAACTACTGTTTTTTTTCGGAACAATTGAATGATCTAAAGATTTGCATGAAAAACTCGCAGACCTATGTGAAAACTAAACTCGAAATGGGTCATCACATATTCTGATCACACGTTTCAGCGAGAAACCGGACACGCAGAAACTCGACTCTACTCACATCTTCCGATCTTTATTTCCATTTGTCTCTGGCAAAGCAGAGTAAAACACAAATAAAGCACATAGCATTATTTCCCATTCTCGTAACCCTTGTCCGATACATCAAAACACAATTGGTCAATAAACATTGAAGGATGCCAATCCCATTCACCCTTCGTACTTTCTCCAACCAAACACATCGCTCGTTGGAGCACGACCTGCATGAAGTTGCATGCATTTCCTAACATCCTATTTCATTTTATATCGCGCACAAGTCGACTCGCGCGGATCCCCCCCAGGGGCCCCAAGAACACCACACGCCGCACACTCGATTCGCATGGGCGCGTTCGGAAATTGACCCCTGGGGCCTCGCACGTCAGCCTTTGCATGCTATGGAGCGGACGATTGATGGGGCGACAATGGAGACGCGCGAACGCAGGCGGCGTCGCGATTAGGAAGAGGCGACCCATTACGACGGCAGCGCAAATCCCTTCGCTTCCCCAGAGGTTTTCGCAGCGGATCATGGCAGGCGCCCCCTGGTAGGCGAATTTGCTGATTAGGAACAGCTGCGACACTATAACGCGTCACGTCTAGGGATTAATGGATCAATACAATGGCTACTCCCACTTTATCTGGGCTTCCTAGAAATAGACTAGAAGAGGTTTAGAAGATATAAATAAATAAATTTATTGTCAAAAAACAGTACAAACTGCGTATGACCATGTGGAGGGAAAAAAACTAATTTACTCTCCGGAAGCAAGCAAGGGACCATCCCATCAATTCCGATCAAGGGCCCTAAGGCAGAGGCGGATTCAAAAATTTCAGCAAAAGTTCCTAGATAAGATAAAAAGTTGGCTGCGAGTTATAATACTAATAGAATGTCAATATGTTTGTAATTTTAAGCAAAAATTTACATGTACAAATTATTGTCGAACTATAGATTATTCTGAGTATAGTGTTTAAAAATCATAAGAATTCAAATAACACTAAATTCACGATGTATTGTTACAATAAACACGCCCCTAGGCAAAACCTAGACAACCTGTATAAGAAATCCGCCTCTACCCGAAGGAAAAACGGAGAAAAACCCGGGCCAGGATGGGGCTACAGAATTAATGTACACAAACGTGCCAATGTTGAGTACACATAAAACTAAATTAATATGAGCCATAAGACAACACAATCATGCAAGAACTATATGCAAGAACTATGCATATAGCTAATTGACGTTACGCACAGATGCCCTAGAGATTTTTCAGAGATTAGCAGTGTTACAATTTTGACATGATCGTTTTGGAAAAGCGTGATCGCAATTATTATCCCCGTGGGCAATACATTATTATACAATTTTAAACAATTATTCGGGGAAACAGCGTAAGCCAAATGATATAACGTAGAGAAGCCTCATGAAATTGTGAGTCATGAAACAAGAAAAAATATACTTCAATTATTCCTCGGATTTTCTCGTTTCCCCGCAGGAGTGAGTACTCAAAGGAATTTGGAGCACTTGCGTAGCAGATTTCAATATTTAAATGAAAAAGTTTTATCCTCATATTTCCAATATTTACTTATTAAAATACATAGTGTTTCTTTTTTGTCTGTACGAAGCTGACTAGTATCCAAGTTTTATTTCGTCCACTAAACTATTAAATTGGGAGAATAGTTTTCAATATCTTGATCTCGTCTCCCATAATAAATTATTTACAGTATCAGAAAACAACATAAGGTGGAAGAATGAATGAGTTTCTGCTGCCAAAAAACACTCCGAGGCCGAGTTTCTGTCCATCTTCTAAGCTTTATTGGTGAGTTTTAAAAATATCACCATTCAATATTAGCCTACCTGCGAGGTACAAAGACTATTTTCCGGAACTCAGTCTTTGGTCTCCGGATATACCCCACGTTTCCACGCGTATTCATAAAGAGAAAATGTTTTTGTTTTCGTAGCAATGAAATAATAACAACATAAGATTTTTTTACGTGACTAAACTAAGACCTTCCTTTCTTGCTTATTTTTATAAAAGGAATAACTATTTTAGAATTATTTAATGCGAAACGCGAAGTCGATATCTCGCGTGGCCACGTGTCGTTCTCCACGTGTCTCGACGAGTGGAGCCAAGAGGCTTGACCGACGCGACGCGCAGCATTCTATTCTGGATGCGCTCAAGGAATCTCGCTCAAAAATCTCCGAATGGGAGGGAAGAGACACCGGTGAGAAATATCTAAGAAGCTGTTGGCTCCTGGCAACGCAGCCAAGAACGTGGGAAGTGTCCGAAGAGCTCGCTAGGGGAGATTTGGCTCTTCTCCGCACGCAGGAATCGAGTTACGCCAAGAAATGTGACGAGGTTTATCGTCTCCGAAAGCCTGAGATGAATAATGGTGGCTGCTCTTAAGTATCTACTTCCGTAAAGGGAACGCTAAGGAATTAGCCTTGACAGGTTCTTAGGGCGCCAGCTACTACGAGGCGACANAAGGGAACGCTAAGGAATTAGCCTTGACAGGTTCTTAGGGCGCCAGCTACTACGAGGCGACAATGACGAAAGGTGGATACCTTAAAAAAATAAACACAACAAAAATAACTATAAAAATCTTCTTGAGATTTATTTACCTGTACTTATTTCAAGAATAGTTCTATAAAAATATTTAAATCATTCTGTAAGAAATTTGTGAGGTATAAAAACACTAAACTATAAAACTTAACATCACAATTCTGAACATATTAAACTCCGCCACAAAATAGGTTAAGCGTAAAAATAAAATTGCGCGTGAAAAAGTACCTCATAAATTACAGTCTTACTTTCGCTACAATCAGTAAATACGTTTAAGCAACCTCATCTCTCGCTCGGAGTGCAAGTCACCGTCCCATATTTCTCAAGTTTGTGTTTCAATGAAAAAAAAGAGTGTTTTCAAACGCACATTCGTGAGCTTCTCACGTTCATCTCACTCGAATCTCTCATTCCTAGTGATTCAGTTGCATGACTCAAAAATTTCGTGGAAAAAGAAAAATATTAATGACGGAAAATTTCAATATTTGTACCGTCATTTCGGGAATAGATAATTTTTTCCCTTCCAATCGATTCTCGGCATTATATTTCCAAAATAATAATAATAATAATAATCCCATACCACCAGACTATCTGTATAAACCTCAACCAGTCCTGCAAGAAGATTTGAAAGCAAATATTTTGTACTGGGACAGGAGCATTCTCACTGACCTAACAACAATTCACAACAGACCTGATACCATCCTTTGGAAAAGAAAAGAATCAAAAGTGTATCTCATCGATTTTGCTGTCGTAAATTACAACAATCTAGAAAAAACAAAGAACGACAAAATATCAAAATACCAACAACTAGTCAAAGAACTCTGGAATGTTCAAGAAGTGATCATAGTGCCTATCATTTTATCTACCCTAGGAATAGTACCCCAATCCCCGGTCGACTCCATTAAAAAACTCAAAATCAACACCAATATAATAAGTAGATTGCAACACAGCGTCCTTCTGTTCTCAGCCCACATTGCCAGAAAGTTCTTGGACCTGAAATACATTCTTCCTCCCAGCAGAACTTGATTTAATAATCCACTGCTGAGAGAAAAACCAACACAAGTTGAGAGAACTAAGTAATAATAATAATAATAATAATAATAATAATATTTTTCTCATGAAACGGGTATTTCGTTTTCGACGAATGATAGCATCATGCACATGTTAAGTATTATTTCATAGTAGTGTGACTCACGCCACTGGGTGCAGCGTACAAGTGCTGGTTGGACGGCTAGTGTCGAAATCTCAATGAGGATATGAGGAATGTTTAATTTAATACACGAACGACCTGAGCAGTGGCGGATCTAGACCGTAGTGGGGGTAACCGGGCAGGAATTTGGGGAACATTTCTGGTTGAAAATCATGGTTTTACAACACCCATTTTATAAATACTATCTTTAAATAAAATCCATCACATCAAATATATAATCAACAATAAACAATATTAAATAGTAACCAAATTAATTGATTGTTTAAAATGGCAAAGTATGCCTTTATCTGTTGAGAGCTCAGGTCCAATTGGTATGGGGGTGGGGGCTAGTCCTTACTGACTATAGTAAAATAAAGTATTTAGGAAGAAACACGGTAAAATGAATTAAATTTGGTCAAATGATTCAAAACATAAATAAAATAATAAACAACCAAGATCACCGACTTCGCTCGTTAGGATGTTGATGGCAACCTGTAAGAGGGTGGCATAGTGAACTCTTGACACCGTTGTTCGAGAATGAAAAATGATATTAATAATATTTTAAAATGAGTAATGGGTCTACGTCGGAAGTCAAATCGATCGGAGCTTGTAGATTGTCACATCACCTTCTTGTATCCAGGTCACAAAATAAGGGAACGCAAAATGATCTTTTCAGATTTTTCAAAAGATCTGGCTTGTTTCATGAACATGTGGGTAAGTGGAAGAAATTGGCGTCCGAAAGGACTATTATTGTTTTTTACAGAAACTGTGACACAAGCCATTTTTTTGTCCTAAAATATTGGACCAGCAAACCCACAGCGGTTCCTGAATACCACACATCACTCAACGCTACTCAACGTGCTAGTGGTAATTTGGCGGGCAGAATAATGGAAACCCTTGTGGTCAGAGACACAGCCCCACTTACTCATCTTTCGCCCCAGAGCTGCGAAAGAATAAGATGCATTAACCCCCGTTGTCTGTTTCCCCAGTCATCGTACTCCCTCATCCATCACCTTCCCCTCCCACCCCACCATTCGCACTTTTATTTCCTTCCCATGCGCATGGTTCTCTTCTCAAGCTCTTATTTGATGCAGCATCCCCGTGACTGTAGCAGGGATGCCAACGTTGCAAACGAACTCGAGGTTATCGCTACGTTAGCACATTACCTTTGCATTGGAATCGTTCACTGTTTTCGGGGTCGGTCGTCCAAGAAATGGAAGAAATTAATGAAACAAGTACCGTATTTAACGGACTATAAGACGCACTTTTTTCTTCAAAAAATTGCCTCCAAAATACAGGTGCGTCTTATACTCGAAATTAATATAAAAATGTCCAGTGTTTGATTTAAAATTCTCGCCGGTCTTAAAAATGACCATATATTCGATGACGCGGGAAACCTATCTCTATCTGGCAATATAGGATTCAATTGGCAGCAGCAGTGCACCGATGCGACGAACATGAGTTGCGGGGATTCACAAGCTTGCCAACACTGTCTCCCTCCCGCCCCGCCATCACACACCCAGAACATTGTCTAGCCTATGATGCGTCATTGCAGTCTACGGTGCCAGTGAACTTGAATTGTATTATCGGTCAGTTCGGTTTTATAAACTAAGAATTTTTTAAAGTCTGGCTTTGTAATCTAATAAAAAATGGTAAAAATGTTATTTTAAAAAATGCTTAAAAATTAAGGTGAGTTTTATAGTCCGTAAAATACGGTATGTTAAAACAAAAACAGGGAAAGGAAGCTAAAATATTTCTATACTTTACTCTCTTCATCAGAAACACATTCTTAACGCACAGATGGAATCATCACTACTGTGAAAGTTTAAACATTCTTCCAAGTAGATTTGCCTCAAATATTGAAGACAAAAAGGCTTCCAAAAGACTGTGAAATTCGTTTCCGAAAGACTGAAGTCTTCAATAAAAAAGGATATTCTGTCCAAAACTATTACAACTAAAAATACCTCGAACTAACTCCAACGCATTTTTCACCACATCAATAACAATTCGGTTACAATTTCATCGAAGCAAACTACATTATTCTTTCTTTACTTTTCAAAAATATAAACGATTAAAATTAAATCTTTTTAATTATGGGAGTAATAATATCGTTAAAAACGTCTGATAAATCTACTAGTATAGATTAAAAATTATAGAATGGGAAAGATTCCAAGATAACCCGTGCTATTAATTCACACGTGACCAAGAATTTCCAAGAATAAAGTTTCTTTAGGTTGGTAGCTTTTGCGTGGCAGCGAGGATCACACAATGCGTGGACTGAAGCGAAGAAGTAGGTGAGTATCGCGTTCGCCCTCCGCAATTACTCGCAGACATCATCGACACTCCATTGTGCTGAGGACGAAATCCTCGTGGGGAACGAAGTCCTATTGGCCTCAAGACATACACCAGACAAGGAAAGGGGGTGCGAGTGTAGTGGGCACGAGTTCGTGTAGTATTGGATTAGGGGTGGGTGGGAATTACGGATCGACGAAGGGAGGAGTTGGTGGAGAGGCGAAGACGAATTGCCTTTAAGAGAACAAAGGTTGCGAGTGAGAGCAGAAATCGAAGAGGTTATTGGCTTCAGCGAATTCGTGATTGATTGCAAAGGATCAACTTCTGAAACAGATGAGTGTTTCTGACTTACTTTTGTACTCGAATTATTCACGGGGTCTCGTAGGAAACAAGAAGACCGGCTGGAGATTGACGCAGAGAGAGTAGGATGACGTGGCGTATTACCAGTGGGTTGAAGAACACACTGGAAAATCTTCCCTCCACATAACTAGCTAATTTTCGAAAATATTTTACGAATTTAAAAAATTCCAAAAGGGAAATATAATATCTCCTTTTTATTTATTACACCAAACTTAATTTCTCTTCGAACACACGGACCCTATCGTAAATCTTCAGTGTATGTTATGGTTCTGTTCGAAATAGTCTTACTTTTTACGTGTTTTATCGATTAATTTTCAAATTAGAGAAATAATAAGTGGTTTAATTATTTAACATTGAGCATTTTGAATGTTTTCGTGTATTATACACTAATTTACAAAGAAAGGACAATTTAGATAACTTAATTAAGGGAAACGTTTAATAACTATTGAAGAAGGTGAGGAAAAAACACACGAATAAAACTTGCATAAAGAAATGAAGTGGGGAAAGAAGCATACAAAAGAAAACGAATATTAAAAAAGGGGAAATGCAAAAGATGAGGGAGTAGCGAGCCCGCGAATAGTCCACAGCTGCCGTTGACACTCGGTCCTTCGAAGATCTCTCTCCTCGTCCACAACTACCCTTCCCAGACTCCAGCGCCCTTCGCACCTTAAAGGGCTCTTTGTCCTCGCACCCAAGTCCCTTCCTTCCATCAAGCGAGCGGCCGTCACGCCCATCGCCCATGAACGCGGCAAAGCCCTCGCCTTGAACGGACTGCCTCTGTGTGAGGCCACCGACTCGGGGAAGCCATCTTCAGGTCGTCGGACACCCACATCAACAACATCAACAAAAAAAACTTTTAATGTCTTAAACATGAAGAGGGCGGGGAAAGCACATGTGTAAGCTGAGGAAAGCTTCTTTCGGGTTCAACGTAGATGAAGGCTTTACAGTTTGTTAATGTATTCTATGAGAAGTGAGATTATAGTGAACGAAGGATCGGAAGAAAAATTATTTCTTATTGGTTGCATTTTGTACTGGTCAGAGTGGGTATATGCAGAGTCTCAAAGTAGTTCTAGCAATCAAGTCTTAAAAACAGAATTAATTAATTTTTAGATGAAGGGTATCTAATAATACGTACTGTGTGTTAACTTCGAAATCTTTTTTCTAACAGAACACACGTAATGGTGAGGATTACACGGCCAAAACTAAATTTCGTTTCTAGTAATATGTTCCTCCATGAGAATACGAGTCAAAAAAACAGAATTCTATGAATGACTTCGATAAAAAAAATTAATTTTGATATTATAAATGTGGGCAATAAGTATTGCACTTGTCAACGCCGCTGTAAATACTTTGTCTTTCCTTCCTTTATTTCTTGTGTTTGCGCCTCACCGCGTCACTTGCACCCATACATTCCTACACAAATGATTTTCACAGTATCCTGTACCAACATTTAAGTTTGTGCCATGATTTCGGGATCAACCTGTATACAAAGGTCGATATCGTCAAAATTCATGATTGGATCTGGGGAAAATTTACAATCTTTAAAGAGTAAGTTAAATGAAAGTTTCAATGTTATATGCGTTTCAAACACATCAAAATTCATACAGGAAAAAATAGAATAAACCGAAAGTAAATGGGCAAAACTAATACGTCCATGACTCATACAAAATAGCGTAAATATCGTGGTAACCGTAAGTGCGAGAGACCCTACAAATCTACTCCGCATAGCTATTTTACAACCCAAAATACTTTATCATTAACGATGAAGTGTTAAAAGAAATATCAATACATCAAACTGGAGCACCATAAGAGAACACGTAATTTACTTTTTCCTCATAACAGTTCATAGCATTCACAAGTGAAGGAGCTCATATAGATTATCGCTTGATCTATGGCATCCGGGTGATAAACATGTGCTAGCCTATCGCTAAAACTGAACTTATTTAGAACATTTCCGCTAATATTCGTCGAAGGAAAGAATGGTGGGGTCCTTGGATTAGCACCTCGAAGTCAAGAAGAAACTCAAGACCAGAACGCGAAGGGGAAGACACATGAAAATGGAGCTTTGTAGGACTCATGGGACAAATCGAATCTTTACATATAACCAAGAGTATTTGGTCGCCCATTAAGAACAACCTTTTTTGTTCATAACTTTTTTACATTTACATACAAAATAAAATTAACATAAATTTGGTCTCCTGAAATCGTTCGCACACATAAAATGTAAACTTGCATGAAATAATGGATCGTTTTACTAATCGTAATTAAACCAATAATCCCTACTGTTGACAACAATGGAAGAACAAGAGATGGTTCTCACATTAACAAGTTTGTTTTCATGCATCAAGAACGTCATTACATCCACTCTTGCTATCTTTGATTCATGAGGTAATATATGATTTCGTTACGTTATCAAGTAATTTATCCCAGAAAAAATCATCATATTTTTGTAAATAAAGGACCAATGCTAGTTTTCTGAGGAGCTGTGCATTGATGGTCGCGAGTAAGGAAGAGACTCCGCACTAAGTAAAAGGATTTTCAAGACAACGTAGTAGCAACTTGTTAGAGAAAAAACGTGAACTGAAGAGGCAGGTTAAGAGTCAGACTGGTGAGAGAGTCGGACAGGCGTATCAATTCTCCACGGCAGGTACGCGCAACCGCCGTACTGCGAAATCGCCAAGTTTCGGCTTTCCCGCGAAAAAGTTAATATAATTATTTAGTTCCTCCCGAAGACTGCGAGAGAGTAGAAGTCAGGAGCCCGATTGTGTCGATGGCCATACGAACGCTACCTGTCGGGGAAAAAAAGCGTTACGCCCAATGCGCGATGGGGGTGGTAGGACGGCCGGCAGGGGGGATGGCGAGCAGAGTGGCGTGGTGAACAAGTACTTTCAATATTCGAGGGAGCGAATTCTGTTCAGGAATTTTTCATTCTGGGTGTTATTGAGGCACCTTCACTAACACAACTCATCCATAGATCATCATGCAGGAAAGATACATTTCACTTCCCTGCATTTATGGTATATGTATGAAAAGGTAGTGTTTGTTAAGACCGAATTACTGAAGTGCCAGCCTTGCTTCATACGAAACAGTCTCGTTCACGAACACAGTACTCGCAATAATAATAATATTCATCGCCCTAGAGTGTCAACTACTCTTTACCAAAGAGGACCTTATCACTCGGGAATCGTTTTATGTAATTCCATCCCCAAAAATATAAAGGACATTATGAAATTGAATATCTTCAAATCTGCGGTTAAAAGCTTCCTCGTGCAGCAGTGCTTCTACAATATAAAAGAATTCATTGATTTTAATAAAAGTTAAATCCGTCTTGTACTTTATCACGCCATTTCTGTAGTACTTTTAAAAGACTTTTAGCAATTTCAAAAACTATTTTCTTGCATGATTGTTGTGTCTTATGATTCATATTAATTTAGTTTTATGTGTACTCAACTTTGGCACGGTTGTGTACATTAATTCTGTAGTCCCATCCTGGCCCGGGTTTTGCTCCTATTTTCCTTCGGGTAGAGGCGGATTTCTTATACAGGTTCTCCAGGTTTGAATCTAGGAACGCGTTTATTGAAACAAGAAATCGTGAATTTAGTGTTTTCTCAACTCTTATGATTTTTAAACACTATACTCAGAATAATCTATAGTTCGATAATAACTTGTACATGTAAATTTAAAAACATATTTGCGTTAAATTACAAACATATTGACATCATATATGTATTATAACTCGCAGCTAACTTTATACCTTATCTAGAAATGTTTGCTGAAATTTTTGAATCCGCCTCTGCCTGAGGGCCCTTGATCGGAATTGATGGGACGGTCCTTTGCTTGCTTGCTTGCTTGCTTGCTTGCTTCCGGAGAGTAAATTAGTTTATTGTCTTCCACGTGGTCATACGCAGTTGGTACTGCTTTTTTGACAATAAACTTATGTTTATGATTTGCATATTAAATTTGGATATCGCTGACACAGTTGCAGTTGAACATGAGAGATTAAGAAAAACCCTAAAAACAAGGAAAAATTCCAAAAGACTGCCCGCGATCAATTAAATAAAGATTGGATCCAATGTGAAAAATGTATGGTATGATGAATGTTCCAGTTATGGAGGCACGGTAGCCTGTTTACTATCTGCAAATATATTATCAAAAGCGAAGACTGTTTTCTATACCACTTAAAGCACCCTTGTCCTCTTGTCATGCAAACTCTTCCGGGTTTTGTAGCGTGTTCGTACAATTTTCTTTTACAAAAATACGCCTTTCATATTTTGCTATCTTATTTCTTATGTAATAAAATGTAAACATGGAAGTTTCCGAAACTATCTTTTTAACTTCAATTTTTTAACGAAAATTCCACTAGAAGTGTTCTCTTACACTCCTTCACTGTTCTGTTTACTGCGAGATTTGTATGAACATGTTTGTACAGAAAAGGATGGAAGAATTCTTAAAGCTGAAGTGCAAAATAAATAGAAACATGACCAAATTTAACATTCGCCAATTACTAATTCTTTTAAACTTCAATGTAATGGAAAATACAGGAAACAAATATTGTGAAATGTGCCAAGCCATTAGTGGAATGGAGAATGAAGATAACAGACGTGCTTCTGAGCTATAATAAACCTGCGGAGCGCCAAAGAAAATTCCAAACATATGTGACAGACGCCGGAAATAAGAAGCGTGTGCACCGGGCACCTTCCCAAGGTTTGGGTCCACAGGCGACGCGACGGTCGTATCAACGCACTACATAAGAGGAAGCAAAGAAATCCAACACGATGAAATCGGGTCCATTTCCTAACAAATATACGAAACAATGTCATAATTTATTGACTGACATATTGAACATTCTTCCTTGTTTTATATCAATATTGTAAAATTTCAAAAGTTAACAAACGAAGCATCAGATATTAACGGACATCATACCAGTAGAAGGGATCAGGTTAATTTAAACATTAATTTACTAAAATAGTTTAATGGGGTATCTTTTTGCGGTTCATTTAGATAAAATACCACAAAAAATATAACACGAAAGGTGACAGAAAAATAGGATACGATAATAATAATAATAAATTTATTGCCAAAAAAGCAGTACCAACTGCGTATGACCACGTGGAGGACAATAAGCTAATTTACTTTCCGGAAGCAAGCAAACCACCATCCCATCAATTCCGATCAAGGCAGAGCCGGATTCAAAAATTTCAGCAAAATTTTCTAGATAAGATATAAAGTTTGCTACGTGTTATAATACTAATAGTATATCAACATGTTTGTAATTTACCATTAAAAAAAAATTTACATCTACAAATTATTATCGAACTATAGATTATTCTGAGTACAGTGTTTAAAAATCATAAGAATTGAAATAACATTAAATTCACGATTTATCGTTACAATAAACAAGCCCCAACGCAAAAACCTAGAGAACCTGTATAAGAAATCCACCTCTACCCGAAGGAAAACCGGAGCAAAACCCGGGCCATGATGGGACTACAGAATTAATGTACACAACCGTGCCAAAGTTGAGTAAACATAAAACTAAATTAATATGAGCCATAACACAACACAATCATGCAAGAAAACAGTTTTTTTAATTATTATAAGTTATTTATAAGTTATAGTTGCTCATAATTTAAGTTGGGTGTTTACCAAAGTAATAATTAATTTTAATAGGTTTTTCACGTTGGATGCACACAATAGGAAACGAGAAATGCGGTCAACAACTTCTAGAAGAGTATCGTATAAAATTTCCGTCGTAAATTTCTTTCAACTCGTACAAACTCAATACGATGAATGGAGAACCTGCCTTCTGACTTAAAGGAAGATGTATGACTAATAAAGAGACGGATGAAATGACAAGTACTTTAAACGCACCTTTATTTCCACGCCAAGTCCTTTGAAAAACATTGAGACCCGTGAAGGGATGACAACCGTGACCCTCCTTCTCCCTCGCTGAATACAGTGAACCAACCCGTCCGCACCCTTCGCCCGCACTGACTACGTGACCGTCAGCAGGTTACAACGTTCAAGGTATCTCCAGAGGTTGCATTCCAACGGATCCAGCCACTCATCACAGAACGCAATGGGGGTAGAGAAGGTGAGTATGTGAAGGTCAGGATGCGTTCTCAGAGATTTAAAAAATGCTCGGCACCCCCGCTCAGAACGTCTTGACATGGTGATGTCCCCGAACACTCATCAGAAGTGGATATATTTTTTTATTGTAGTGTTTGAAAACGGGAAATGTTGGGTGCTATTGCTACACGGGGCGATAGGAGGTAGGTAACAGGGCAATTGTTAGTAAATGGGTCGGTTGACTGTATTTACCAACAACTTAGCCCACATGGTGTTAGGAGTAGTTAGTAGTAGTTAGAGTTAGGAGCAGTAGGATGTGGATAGAAGAAGGAGGGTTCGCTTTTTAGTAGTCACAGACATAGAAACCGGGACATTAATGTGAAAAGCTACAAAAATAAAAAATAAAATTCTGGCCCCCGCCGGGAACAGAACCCGGAGTGACTGAGTGGTGGATGAGTACGCTAACCCCGAAGATACCGGAGGGGTTGGAAATATTTCAAATATTTAATAGCTCTTGATATACTTCTTTTATATTACGCAGTGTTTTCGCCATAATTTTTTTTTCGCGCAATGACGCTGACGACAGTTGTATTATTTATTAACTCACACCAAAACATGAGGATAAGTGTTTTATTTATTTTTCTTGAAAAACATTTTCTTAAAAGTTAATTTTACGTCTCACTCCAATTTCATTACAAATAGTGAAAATAAATACTGGTATACGGTTCAATGTTTGAAACTCCGTTTAAGTTCTCAATGGTGTTCTGGGACTTTCTTGTCAATACGCGTACAATATTATTTCGAAAGCTAAAATGATTAGTAAAAATAAACACAACAATCGCTCCTTATTTCAAGCATGGCCTCCTTTTTTGAATGTGCAAGGGAGATATTGTTCTTGAAAGTTGGAAAGACTTTGGTAGGTAGGTTTCATTTTTAAATAAAAAAATTAAATTCATTTCTTCGAAAGAATTAGGATTTATAGAATGTTTCTACTGGTGCTATAAGAAGTTGATTTAATTAAAACGAAGAAAAAATCCTCCTAGTTTGTTAACCTAAAATTATTCTCAGTTTATTTATGTATTTACCCGAGATAACTGGTATTCCAACGTGTGCCCATTACAAGTTCATAAAATGAGCAAGAATCTCGAAACAACATTGCACCACCAACCCACGATTCCAAAGCCAAGGAAATGTAATTCACTTCATGTGACTTTTCCACGATCGTAAAAAATGCGCTTGGGAGGCTCGCAAGCGAACAAAACAAGAGGTTTGTTTAGCTTTCAGTAAAGAACCGAAGAGCCATACTCGACCGGCTGGCCGCATATACGTTTCTTGGGACACGGAGCTCAAGCAACGCTAGAACCGAAGGAAACACAAGAAGAAGGGGGAGGAGGAAGGGGAAAAAAGACGCTCTAGTCCAGACAGATGAGCATCGCGGAGAAGGCAAACATGAAGACGAAGATTAGTGGTATCCTTGGGTGGAGACCAAGAAACTTTGGACACGAGGCAAGAACCATTTGAGAAAAGAATCCATTAACAAGTTCTTTCTCAAAGCCATATTTAAACTCACACTCAATGATTAATGAAATGATGTCTCCATTAGGGTTTTTTTTGAGTCAGTACAGATTTTGTTCATTCTGATACTTGTTCGAACTTTTTCTAACTATTCCGCACCTTGATCACAAATATCGTTGCGAAAATATTTAATTTATGAGTATATTCTAATTCAAAAACTTTTATATTTTCTCGATGTTTTTCATATTTCATTTGTTCACTTGCTTACGTAGAGAATAAAACTGTCATGGAAAGATAATAAGGCATTCGTGGTAAATATATTATTTGCGAATTATTATCATTTTTCAGCGTAAACTTTATATTTAATCGATCTGGCTCACATCTCTCCTCGACGCTGACAAGGAGTTGGCTCTCCAAAGAGCAAATAAATTTGTCCCGAAAACGAGTACATTTTGGTTAGGTTCATTCAGGTTAAACTGACTTTAAAATTCTAAGCATATCAGTATCCGTATACAATTTTTTTAAAATGACAGTTTCCTTATGTCTTCCTGCAAAAAATTATGTTATCATGACAGTCGAACAAAATACTACAGAAAATCCTCGTGGCACTGCCGGTGTTAATACTGGACACATGGAACAGCTTTCGCTGCGTAAAATGCTTGACAATTCCAAATAATGGATCTGGTAAATTACAATAATAAAGAATGTACATATTTCTTCCGTGTACCCTACACGTGGAGAAGATATGTGATAACTTTTGGTCAGGTGAAAATGGCGACGAGCCGGGAATACGAACCTGGTGTACAGTTGTGGAAGGCGAACGGGTGGTGTAGTGGTTAACACCCCTGCGATCAAAACAGCCGTCCCGGGTTCGATTCCCGGCTCGTCGCCATTTTCACCTGACCGAAAGTTATCAATAATAAAGTAATTATTTATAATTAATTATCATCGTTATCCACAATAATACAACAATAATGAAGTTACTGTATTTCAGGATTTCCGCAAAAAAATAATTTTGATAATTGGGGAAGAACTCGTCATAAAATCTGGAAACTGAGTCCCCAATGTGTGTGCGGCGAGGAGGTGGTCGAGCACAGTATTCCCATCTCAAGCACAGACACACACGTGGAGACACAACATGTTCCGTCTCATGGGGAAATACAAAGGAAGTCATGCGGCGATCTTTGCTCAAGACAGCTCTCGCATAGCACACCCAGTTCACAGCCTACGCCCACGAAACCAGATACCAACACGCGACACGGCCATTTGCTCACGAATCAGTGAAAAGCCAACGAGATTCTGGAATTAATTTACTGCCAAAGGGGAAAATCAACTATTAGGTGAAATAATACGAGAACGCTGCCACTTCTGTGATGACTCAGGGTTCAAACACTTCAGGACGTAGGGTACACATTCATAATATTCCGGTAAAGGAGCTAATTAAATCGTGCACGTAAATATAGCTTATTAATTTACGATAAAATACAAACCAATCAATAGTTTGAAAGAATTAATCAAGGCTATTGTGAAAACTCATGCCATTTTGTTCCGTTTACATCCCACAAATCCTCCTTTAAAATTCAGATAAATATATTTTAAAATTGAAAAGGATACTCACAACGTATAAAAGAATGGCATTTGCGTTCAATTGAATTTTAATTCCTTTTTCAATTGAATTGATGTAAAAAATCCTCCCTACCCATCCATTCATTGTTCGAATCGAAGGAACGGGGCAACCAGGGAGTCTCCCTTTCGACTTTTCTCCCCAATTTCAACTTGTGTTTATTCCCAACATGATAAAAATAAGTCCACCTCCCGTGATTGTCATTAATATCTGTCAGAATTGAGCAATAATTTTAACTAATGTGTCAACAACGTTTCATGAAATATATGTAAATCAATATAATAAACCACCCTAGAAATCATTATTGCACGAAAAATAAATCAGACATGTTTATAATATTCAATATAGTGTACACAGTATATCAGAATTAAATTCAAAACACAAAAACTGAGAATATCATTAAATCCCCCTAAATAAAATGACATTATCTTGACAATTTTGTTAAGCATTGTATTGAAATATGATACAAATCCCCCTTACTACATTTTCCTTAATTCGAACACTGAATCCGAAATTTGACGTGTTCAAACCTATCATCAATAAGTTGAACATGGATTTATCTATTCATTCAAGATCCCAGGCATGGCTAGGTATGCCAGTGTGAAAATTTCCACCGCTCTCTGTAATAAACGAGAACCCATCTGGTTACGATTCTTGGCGAGTATTCGCCAGGTTCCGTTATATCCCAGTGACCTCCTAATCAAGGACGTTGAGAGAGTAGCGTTGAATCGGGATGTTCTCAAGATTATATGAATATCTGGAATTACACGAGAGAAGCAATATGGTTGTAAAGGGAGCACGATTGTTTCCAGGATTGATGAAACGAGTCCGAAGCTATAAAATGCACACTTTTCATCGCGGATAAACTAGATCTGTCAGGATTATTTCATAAATCATAACTTAAACCAGTAAAAAAAAAAGTTCTAAAACTTATGAACCAGATCGAGAAAAGAAATCACAATTAAAAAAAGGATATTTTAACTTTTACATGCTTAGTAACATTAACTGAAATAAAAAATATTTCTAGATATTATAAATGTTTTGAGACTATACTCCAAAATCGTTTTTCCAAGGAAATACGCCAAACATTTATTTTCAGAACGATTACAAAATTTTCTATTAGATGCGAAGTACACTACGTTTCCTGGAATAACTAAATATATGAGGCTGAATTCAATACACTCATATCTGAATACAAAGGTAGCATTTCAATATAATACAAAATAAATATTGTATCGTACATAGGAATTTTAAAAGGAAAAATTATGACATATTTCATTTAATTATTCTGATTATTATTTATATTTACAGCATATTTTTGGAAATGTTTCTATAGTAGATATCATTAAAAAATCTGAAACTGGTGGTTATATTATTTTCTACCCACATAACCATGTCGTAAATAATATACCTAATTACTTTTTCAAATTAATTTTATAATATTAAGAATATTTCTTATGAGAATAGGCAAAGAAATATTGTATCAATTATTTATAATCGACCTAAAAATCGTTGATTGCAGCCGAAGCAGCACATTTTTATAAATTGTAATGAATATATTCAATAGTGTATGGACCATTATTATTCCGATCGGAAACTAATATTTTAAAACTTTTCATAACATTGATTTCGTGATTACTCATTTCGAATTTCACTTTTTCTGGATTTGTGTAGGAATTACGTGTTTATCTTGGTATTTCAATCTCTGCATTTATTCAGAATTAAATTATTCATAGACTCAAGGTCTGTTTATTACTCTAATGGATTAATCATTATGGTCCAGTGCCAAGTTTTGTCACTTACGTGATTCCCGAAAACCAAGGGCATCTAAGCTCAAAAAGCTTGGCCCGGGATCTCTCCGCTGTTTTCCTCCGGGTTTACGAATCGTTTTGGAATAATAGATGGATAACAGAACGTATTTAATTCTTTTTTATAAATATTAAATCCGCCACTGACCTTGGCCCCCGATTGGAATTGATGGGATGATCCCTTGCTTGTTTTCGGAGCTTCTTTATTTTATTATCCCTCTTATGTAATTTGCAACTGCTTTCTTGATAATAAAGGTTCATTTATTTATTTTTATTTATAAATTCCAAATGTTCTGAGCCTTACCTGGAAGAGGAGGTATCCGCTGTCGTACATCCAAAATTCGGATGGCGGTGGTTGGTCTCTGCGTTCGCCTTGTACCAGAGCGACTTTCTGCAGTTGGATGGCGAGGCATCTTTGCAGGATCAGAAGGCAGCGGGAGCCACCCCCTGGACCACCCCCCGGACCACCACCCACCGCCCCC
>NNCF01126115.1:1443255-1492346 GCA_002313205.1 Laupala kohalensis
GAAGCACGACAGCCCTGCACATACCAAAACGTTTACTAATTAGACACGTAAAATCATAGTTTGGACAGCTCACAATATAGAAAACATAAATGACATAAGAGCTAAAATGTTCTGTAACAAAGAAATTAATTACAAAATTATTAATAATATCACACAAATATATATTTTCAGAAGTGACAAGCAAAAATATTATTTTCCGAATAAGTACAAAATATTCCAGAAACAAAAATTCCCATTACATAATTCCAGATAATCTGTTCCGAGTGATGCGTGAAACGGTGTTACTATTGCAGCAATACTTGAAACCGTTTAAATACATATTAGAAAATGTTTAATTAAAAAAAACGATACGACTGCGAAGGCACACAAGAAAAAGTTTCTAAAAAGATTCACTAATCAGCACACGGTAGCTCACTCCTGGCTAATTCACCGAAACACCGTAGAATTAACTCCAACTTCACTGACACAACTTAAAACTTGTAACCACACAATTTATATATGATGTCCAAATCTCAATCAGTAACATGCGTCCCCCAAATACACGAATGTCTTAGGAGAACTCTGTATTTTCCAAAATAACTTTTAGCCACGTTGATTTTAGACATCTCGATCCTCCACGAGCGGTTAATTCACTTCAATTAACTTTCTATTTATTTTTACCAAACATGTAAAAGATCACTCACAACACAGTTTCATGAAAAACACACCTGGGTATTATACATTAGCTTGAGTTTTTGTGAAGGAAACAGTTTCACTGTCGACTAAATACAACACACCTCTTCATACTTCAGGTTCTTGAAATTGACTGAGTAAACCTATGAAACACTCGGCCTATGAACTAATTCGGTCATACACTAATACTGAGACGGTAACTGTATTCATTATCTTAAAAAATGTTCGCCTTCCGAACGGAAATGAGATTCGGAAAACGTCGTTTCTGATTTTTCATACGCTCGAGATTAACGACCAGGAAGAATCGAGACACTTGGGGGCAGCCAGACACAGGGAGATCTGACCACCAGACAAATGACTTTATCACGGAATATGTGATTAGGTCATCCAAACAATTCCTGTACGGCTGACGCATTGACGAAACAAACCCGCACGAACTATGAGATAAATGCGTTTACAGATATTCATGTTTATTTTCAATCGCACTTACAGATTCAACAGGTTTCAGGAAATTGAATACGTTTTCAATATAAGAATGCTTCGTGTTGAATACTAATGCATAAAAGAACGCAATTTCTTAAACTTATTGTAAATCATTCAATTAATAATTATCTAACGGAACGATACATTCGAGGATTGGTCATCAATAAAAGATTCTTTTTACAACGCCAACGTTTCGGCAATTTATTTTGCCTTGATCATGGCTACAAAGAACATACACAATTTACATTATTTCTAATACAACTTTTGAAAAACCTTATTAATACAAACAATATATCAGTGATTACTCACTATGTAACTACGAAATAACTTACAAAAATATACCCAAAAATATAATACAAAACAACATAGCTGTATGATATGGAACCACACCATCATCAATTACTACCGGCCATAATCTCTAAATACAACGCACTAAATATCTACAACCTTCCTGGTGTATGTCAAAAACAAAAATTAAAATGGCAATTCATAAGTTCAGTCATGGCGAAACATACCTACCACTGCTGCCAACCCATTTGTCAATAATATTTTTGTACATGTTACTTAAATTGTCAGTATTAGTTTGTATGTTACAAGTTTTACAACGTAGTCATGTTAACCATTTCTTTAATTAATCCCTTTTTGTAATTAGGTTCAACACATAAAAGTTTTTCATTTTGAAAATAAAAACTGTGATTTGCCAAAGCATGTTTTGCTAAATCATACATGGATTGAGCCTTCGTAAGATCATACAAAAATAATCTTTTATTGATGACCAATCCTCGAATATGTCGTTCCGTTATATAATATACATTGGTCAAGATCAACATCATAATAATTATTTGTTCCATGTTGTGAACATTGAATCAACAATAAAGAAATGAGCGTTTGGACGAAGATATTGAAGAATGATGCAAATGTTTGCCGTGGGTCCAGTTTCTAATGGAAACGCTATTTGATGACGTCTTAATGGCAAAGGTATTACTCGGGTGATGAATGAACATCGTGCTGCGCCTGCACGAGTCGGATGATACATGAATGTTGAGATACGTGGACGATGAGAGTGCGGGTGTAATAACATGCAGTGGAAACTGAAAAACTCCTTGAATACTTTCCGCAAGATCCACCTTCTAACCAGCATTTTAAACAAGAGATGATAAAAAATTCAAAAATGTTAAAATACGTGTCTAAACTCAAATTTGTGTAGAAATGATGAGAAGATGGAATATAATTGAAAGGATGTTAATACGTATGAAAACTTGTTTAATAATGTATGAAAAGAAGAAGTCTTATAAACCCTGATAAAGATACGAATAGGTGAATGTTGGCATGTAAAAATTGAGTTGTCATAATTTTGACATAAGCGCAAAAAACTTAATAAAATCCAGTACGAATCTTGAGGTCAAGGACAGATTGAGGATGATAATCTATTGACTCTATTTTCCTAACATTGCCCCTTGTCTCAGCTTCAACTCTTGCCTTAAACAGCGAATGGCGTGTTTGAAACAGTCGCACACCGCGGTCAAGTGTCTTATAAGGAACAACAGACTCGTGAAATACGGCTTCGCATTGTTTCTCGCGCTAAAAGAACGGAACGCAATTACTCAAGTTACTTTCATTGCACAAACACTCTCACCGCTGTCACTTCCAGGTTATTTACTGGGTGACATGCAGAGGTCGTTTCCTGAGCTGCACCCACACGACTCGACGAGACCGACACACGACGGAACAAGAACATCTAGTGGGCAGACGGGCGAAAATTCAAGGACCTTGGATTAATTATATTCTCTAACTGTGGAACATCCGTATGATATTTAAAAATGCTCAAATACACTAGTGAAGAAATTAATGATACTATATGTTGGTTACACACACACCATTATTGCGTTATCGCTTTTTCGCAAGAGATGGATGAAACGACACAAATTATAATAGCATAGAAAATATAAGAAATTAGTTGAAATTTTAAGTAATCTCAATCGAAGAATTATTCATGTATATATATATATATATATATATATATATATATATATCCTAAGGGCACTTTAAGGGATCATTTTGCATAAGTGTAGGTAAAACATAGATTTCTATGGGCATATTTATCCGTCGTATTGCGTAAACAAAGAAAAATACTTGTTCTGAACCCACTAACATGTCCTATTTTTGCATCATCATGACATGGAAAAGAATCAGCAAATAAAAGATGAGAAAGGACATCATAGTATAAACGAGAAGGAAATAAAGGAATAAATAATTTGCTCGTATAAACAGAACCATCAAATTATAAACCGTTTTTCCATTCTTCGTATTTTTTTAAAAAAAAGGTTCTATCTGAGTAGTTGTTAGATCACTCAATTCCAATCCCCGGAGGACGTACGTTTTCTCAAGTTCCTCCTACTTTCCCTGCACATTATTCCGCCACAAAGTCATTTTCATTCGTCCCTTTGATCGTCCATGTCAATCACAAACATTCACACCTCAATCGCGCGCGTAGCTACCATGGTTCTACAAAGGGAGCACACATGGAGAAAACGGTGATGGAACATTGCCTTATATAGTATTCCTATCAAAATACCAAACGAATGCAAATATGGTCAATCACGGTAGAAAACGATACTATCACAAATCCTATATTTCTTGAAGAATATGCTCTTCTACGCAATTTAATGACGAGTTGACGTGACTTAAAACTAAATATGGTGGGCGATTATTATCTCTGGCAACACGATCTCTCGATCGTTCGATTACCTCTCTGCTCCACGTGAGTTACTGAGTGGGCGTCGACTGCCTTTTGAGTAATTCAGTCTCCTTCTCTCCATGTATGAGCCATTTCTCATTTGTTAATGGCGAATTCAAGTCGTTAGACGTCTTTGCTAAGTTCATGCTTGCAAAAATAATCCTACACGGGTTCTTAATTTATTGCGTAAATGCGTGAACGGAAATTAGAAACTGTTAACAATTCAAAAATAATGAAAAAATACGACAGAGAAGGCTATTCAATTCGCCAGCACCGAGGAGTCAATTAATTTTAAGGGCAACGTCTATTATATTTCTTTCGTAATGTGTATTATCTTTCGAAGTGCAATTAACCACTGAGAATGAATAATAGCTATCTCATTTTTCATGGGTCTTTATTTTTAGTACACGCCAGAATGCAAGTAACATACAGAAGGAGAACTCATGAGATATGATAGCAATGAAAGCATGAAATATTTTCATGATCGAGTAAACTTTGGGTTACTTAATTGAAGGAATAAGCAAGCACATTGTTTCAGCTGAAATAACAATGTACGATGGTCAATGAGTTGTGATGGAAAATTTCTGAATCGTATTAGAATCAATAGTAATTTTAGGACCACGAACACAAAAACTGTTCTCAAAGTAAAATATAAAAGAAATCATATTCACCATTGTCTTGTAGTAAGAAGCAAACAAATTATTTTTTAAATCATATAATGTAGACATTTTGAATGTATTGTACTTCAACTACTTTATTTCATGGGTTTATTACGAAGGTCGCTTGGAATGTTTGAACACGGTTTTCCAGAACAAATCTAATGATTATTCAAATTACTGTACAGTTTTGGGGTCGTAAGAAAAGTTCAGTATGTTTAACAGAAAGTATCAAACGCGATAAGTGCAAGGTTTATCCTCGGGTCCTCATTCATTATGTGCCTCTTATTACTGTTCTCTACCAAATCTATAAGGCCACCTTAATGCGACCAAACACAGACAATTCCACAATCTTCCCCCTCGTCCTCAAATGTCCTTTATCTCCGAACTCGCGCAAGTTGTGTCACGAGCACATAGCAGAACGCGTTAACAGTTCATGTTGGTCCGACGGCGAAGGAAACTTATCTCCCCTCGTCAGAGTCCACAGTACAGAAGTTGAGCGGTAAACGCGGAATGTAATCGCCATAACCTGTGTCCGGGTGACGTTCGCCGTTTGCGAAGTTCTCGTTTGACGTCTCAGGGTTGCCATTCATCCTGAGCCTTTCTCCCCTTCGTTTTCACCCTTTAACCTCGCATTCTCAAGAGGTCAAGCGCCATTTTACTGGAAGCCCGTGTTCACGTAATAACGGCGGTATTTGTGTAGCGTATTCATTGCGTTTGGCAAAATATTTGACGTATTCACAAACATGCCATCCTCACAAGCGAATAAAATAAAGCCCAGTATGTTTGCTTATACCAATGATAGACGAAATGTATGTGACATAATTCAAGAAATATTTATTATGTTTCGTTATTCCAGTCCATAGAAATGTTCTAGTCCATATAAAAAATATTATAGAATAAAAAAAATTAATACATAAGTTAAAGAATCAGAATATCAACAAATCTCGATCGCGCGCTTCGCTCGCATGAAAGAAGCACAGTTAACCAAGTGCGGACGGTTTACGTAAATATTTTCCTTATTTGAGTCCTTTAATGTGCGACTAAAAGCCGACAAGAGGACGGAAACGGTTGTTAGTGTATTTGTCTCAATGGAGCAAATACAGACAAATAACTCATCTACACAGCTGTGTTTGGGCAAATATGGCAAAGACAAAACACGAAGTGAAGTGCCGGCATCGGGGTTGCCATTTATCCTGAACCTTTCTCTCCTTCATGTTCACCCTTTGACCTCGCATTCTCAAGAGGTCGAGCGGCATTTTATTGGAAGCGCGTGTTCACGTAACAGGTTCCTTCGGTGGAGGGCGTAGCCGCCGCTGCACGTTAATGCAATCTGGATTATCCTTTCACACCACATGTGCTGTAATTAACGAAAGTGACGGGTGTAATTCCATGAAGCTTACTCGTCAACATTCCTCCAAAGGAAATTTGATCCCTAACACTGTTGGCCCATGTTTCACTCCGAGCCATTGACCTTACTTAAACTCGTCCTCTTTAACCACTCTGGGGATGAAAAATAATTAACTCGGTTTAGGATCCATAAACCAGGGTCAATAATTCCGTTTAGATTAGCAGGATGTATCACACTCCAGAATTAGTTAACCTCAGCCACAAAAATATCTTCATTCCAAGTTGATCCTAAGATCCTTTATACGAAACAGAGGCATTGACACGAATTTTTACAAAAAGAAAAATTATGACAGTCCGGTAAATGGGACAGTACTACCGAGATGGATGATACTAATTTATTGGACACAGAAACGAAATAATCATAATGGACATAGCACGAGGTCTCTTTTTTTTTTTGTAATAAATACTGACTAGAGGGCCTGTGCAAGCAAGGGCGCACCCACAGGGGGAAGCTAAGGGGGCTAAAGTACCCCCCTCAAGTATGTATTTAAGAATTATTCTGTAAAACAAAAAAAAACTGTACCAATTCGAAACTACATAGAGGATAATCAAAATTGATTTCTAGACATATATGAAGATTACGTAAATTCTCCGACTTCGAATAAATTACTATCCTCAGAAATTTTTGACGAACCCAGGTTCCAGCCACGAATTTCTCGCTCTACCGGGGTCTCTGTAAATCTCGCAACGTAAACAGAAAGATCAGCTCACTCTCAGCTCCCAATGCGGAGACGTCCTTCATACGGACGTGTTTACATAACTTTTACTCATTGAGGCGACATCGAGAATATTTCTCATTCATCCAAATACATTATAACATTTTCAGTACCCTCTGTCGGGGAGTCACTCTCTCGCATGTATAATTCATAACCCGATGTTCTATTAGAAGAGGTTTTTCATATGTTTATGTTTCCATGCTGCTCTACTGCTAGACAGCTTATCATTCTAGGATAAATACAACTAAATACTTAATTCAATTATTGGTAGTACTTGTGGCTTTAGTACGAAAGATTATATTATATACTCACGCGAAAAATACGATCAAAATTCGTGATAAAAAATCTATAAAGATACGTAATTCAAGAGTACCTAATATGCCCTACTCCTGAGTAATGTCTCTGACAATATTAAAAACAAAAACTGTTTATCTGCTGTTTGAACGGAAACAAACTGCGATCTGTGGGTCATACCAAATTTCATGTTTCGTCCAGACACGGATGTGTCATCAAAACGCCTAAATGTGATAAGTCCCTACGACGATTGAAAGGCAGATGTCGACTTCACGGCGTCATGACTAGGTCATAGGCGAAGTAGACCATGTGTGGAGCGGGATACCTTTTTTACACACGCATGGAAAGGGGAAGGCCCAGCAAAGAGATCATGTTCGCAGAAAGACAGTAGTGTCAATCATACTCCTGAATTCACCGAGTGCGGAGTGTTCTTTTCGTGCAGTAAAGATAACTAACAATAGAATTAATTATGAAACGGCTATTAATCGATTATTTTAGAAAAAATAAAACAATTAATAGTGTTGATGGGAGTGACACGCTTGGAACAAGGAAGTCTGACTGCTGATGAAAAATGTGGTGTAACAAATACCGGACTATTGGTGAGTTCCAATATAATTTGCCAAGTCTGTTGCCTACTAGTCTAGCGACTAATGGTGATTATTGTTCAGTAATTTTCTAGTTTTTATCAAAATTGTACAAAATTACAATACAAACAGATTTAATTATATCAATTAATTTAAGTATTGATGAATATGATGGATTTTTTTTCGAATGTGATATCTATTCCAAATTCTTTTCCGATGTCTGAAAGCTATATTATTTCAGAATAATGGTCAACAACGAATTGTCAAATGTGGCGAGTGAATAAACTTTTGGTCACCGCTTGATTACGAATTGGTAGAAGGAAGCCATAACGAACAAACGGATGAAAATTATTTATGTCTAGCTTTGCTATATAACAACAATTAATGTGAAATGTTCATTAGAGGAAATAAGGTTTTTAAGAATTATTTGGCACCTTTGTGACGACTAATAGTCACATATAGTTTACAATAGTTCACATAGTCTACAGCCCGATTAGAAAGATGTGATTTACTGAAAAATCGATCATGGAAACTTCTTGTATTTATTATTTTTTTAAATATATAAATGCGTAACGCGAAAGCGTGTCTGTCTGTTTGTTACTATATCACGACTAGACCACTGAACCGATCGTGATGAAATTTAACAAGGAGATAGTTTAGATGTCCAGGATGAACATAGGCTAACTTTTATTTTTTTATGTGTGATAAGACAGATAAAAATGATTTTTGACGATAAATGTCGATAAAAAGAGAGTTATAACGACTTACTCTGCCTGGTTAGAGAGAGGTGACAACTATGAATGACCTCAAAGAGTTCTACAAAAATGTCCGCGACAGCATATGTCTCTCTACAAAAAACAACCTAAATCATCGACAAAACGTTATTAAAAATAGAATTGATAAAAATACTCCAACTTAAGTAGGGAGAAAAATCATCATCAAATTTAATGAAGTATTTGTTTTGTACATTTAACAAAGACAAAAAACGTATGTAAATCGTAAAATTTCGACAGTAAGTTTAGATTTTGCAAGAGTTTTAATGAAACGGTGCAACCTCGTCGTGCCTCTATAGCGAAAATTCGACCGGCGCGACTCCTGCAAGATGGTGTAGTGTAAACAGTCAAGTTTTGAATTAAATTTGTATTATTATAAATTTGAAAAACAAAAAACAGAATGCTATATATGATTTGAAAAACCATTAAAACCAGTATTTTGATCTCACAATATAGATATATCCTGGCCCGGGTTTTTCTCTGTTTTTCCTTCGGGTTGAGGCGAATTTCTTATACAGGTTCTCTAGGCTTTGTCTAGGGGCGTGTTTATTGTAACAATAAATCGTGAATTTAGTGTTTGTTTTTTTTCAACTCTTATGATTTTTAAACACTATACTCAGAATAATCTATAGTTCGATAATAACTTTTACATGTAAATTTACAAACATATTTGCGTTAAATTACAAACATATTGACATTATATATGTATTATAACTCGCAGCTAACTTTTTATCTTATCTAGGAANTTTATTGTCCTCCACGTGGTCATACGCAGTCTGTACTGTTTTTTGACAATAAATTTAAAATAGATAGATTTTATTTTTTCCTGAGTAAAAGAAGACGAGTCTAAGAAAACCCACGAGAAAAAAAAACGCCGGTTAATCAGCTAGTTCCTATATACATATAAATTGTCTAAATCTTTGATGTTCTACGTCTCTACATCGTCTTTTCGATCGCGTGTTTTCACAGGACTTAGGTGTTTAACCTATTGTTTTCATTATATCCTATCGGACCTATCTTCACATTCCCCAAGACCTCCCCATACATAAATCCTGGGTGCACCCCTGCGCGTGCAAGTTCATAAACTATCCACAGTTTCAATGGAATACGCATTTTAAAACAATTCAGAAGGAAAATAATATGTAGTTAAATGTGACATTGGAGAATCATTTGTTCGCAAAATATATCTCAATAATGATATTTAATTAGTGGCAATCATTTAAGAATTGCTGGGGAAAAGTTTTTTTTTTTCACAAGTAAACGTTAAGAAAGAAGGTACAGTTATTACTATACTTCTTGGAACAAATTATGTAATGTATGAATTGTTATATCCGTGTTGTAATGAAAATGCGCAAGAATATATTCTAACTTTTATATGGGTATAGTATGGGAAAAATATAATGAGAATGAAACGAACTAGACCTGCCACTGAAAATGTAATGAAAGTTGTATGACGAAACTATATTGTCAGTAGATTTGTCGGACCTTAGTAAAGACGATGAAACAAGAGGCGGAATTACGATGTTACACAGCAATTAAAAAAATTATTAAAGAAAAGACAAATACGATAGTTACGTTTTAAACTTTCACGAATGAAAGTTTACGTACTTACATTTATTAGTATTTCATATTGATAAAAAGTATTTGCTACACAAGTGTTCTATTAACTTCGATCGTTGAAAATAGTCTTGCTAATAGAAGGCGTAAGTAATTTATTTGTTGCATAAATTTATCTTTCCTGAATGATTATTTTTGTTATTGAAGAGTGAAGTTTAACTTTTCCCTGAAACGTTTCCGGTCACAAATCCGCCCAACTGAACTTGACGAAGCGGCGAAGAATGCTGCAACACATCTTGAAGAATACACGTGCTTGTTTTCACTCTCAACGACGGACGCGGAACTTGTAAGAGCAGCGAAGGGAAGCTGAGATTTCCCAGCGGGCGCGTTGCTATGCTCTGCCACCCGCTCTCGCATTCACGGTCGGATTCTAACTCACCGATGTTCATAAACAAAGATAACAGCACGATCAAAATATAAAAAATAAAATATACTACAATTAACGACCATTATAATTATTTAATTTAATTATTTCTTTAATTATTAAAAAAAACTAGCTTTCATTTTCACATGAAAATAATTAACGGGATGGTTTACTTAGTGGGCTCACGAAAGATATTTTACAGAACAATTCCGTGTAAAGGTTCAGTAAAAATTACTTTATGTTTCGCCATTTAAGTGTTCAAATTTATAATGACGGGTTGAGAGAGGAATAAAGGTGTGGTTGCTGAAAGATACTAAGGTACTGGTTTGACATGTCTTGAAGATGTTTGAAGTAGTCTCACGGATAGGAACTGGGTTGAATACCACGATCAATACTCGAATAGAGAAGTATGAGATGACGCGATTTTACCAATCGAAGTGTGTATCATACCATCTTTCGACACCATGATAGTTTTCATGTTCAGGAGTTCACTCCCCATAAACTTTTCTCATATCTGTATTTTCTTGTTTTCTTTTCCGTGACACACCGTACAAATATTATAAGAAAAATTTGTTTAATTTTCATATTTATTAAAAGCAAATTTGCTAAAGAATTTATAAAAAAATACAATAGTGAATTAAATTATTAAAGATTGTTCGCTGTAATTTTTATACCGACATGCTGACTTGCCACACAACAAAACGTGCACCACACATTTTTTGACATAGAAATAGAAAAAGTCAATATTGCTTTTTTTCTTTTCTCTCCCTTTAGAACTGGAAAGAAGTCAGTCGTGTTTCACACCCTGAAGTCTCCCTTCCGGTCGAAAGCGTACAACCGAACAGCGAAGACAAGCCGAACCGCGTGGAGCTTATCTAAGCAAAGACATTCAACGATCATCATGAGCCACGGAAACAGAGGGGGCCACGAAGAGATAGCAAGAATGGACGAAAAACCGATCGAGCAAACCCCAAAGCCCTTCCCAAGGCCACGAGGATGTCAAAATGGTGCAATGAAAGATATCGTCCGACGAGACTGTGAGGACGGAAGAAGATGGACAGAAGCCATTTTATAAAAACCAATGCATACCTGATTTTACAGCTACGTTACACGAGAAGACACTAGAAATTGCATTATCTGGTGGGTTTCTGTAAACCTTGGTGTAGAATCTATTTTGTAATCGAAGAACTGCATTGAAGATACCATCAGACACAACTAAATATAGAAGAATGAACGTTCTTTTAGAGAACAAGACTTCGCAGAAATTAAAGAAAATTAAAATACATCAGAACGTACGCAAAGGACTCCGCCAGAATAAGTCGTCGAATAGGAACTCAACGGAGTAAATCCGCGCATCATACGAACCGTGAAACATTTTCAACTAAATATATTTTTCAGTTTAATATCTTAATTCATAATTTCAAGATAAATATATGAAATTTAGCAAGCAATTTTTAAAGCTAATTTCGGCCAATTCCCTGTGTTTCGGTTCTGATACAAAAACATGTACATATTTGAAATTCTTTAACTCTCCTCCTTTTTGCATCATTAAGGAGAAAGAAGAGCGACTTTTAATGGAAGTTCTACCAATTTTAAGAAAATGTAAACAGGATCAGTCCAATAAGATATGTAATTGTTTTAAATATAGTGCAACGACATAGGAATGTAAAAGAAACCACGGTATAAACTAAGGTTGGGGAAAGGGAACGGAAAGATTGATAATAAACGAGCCAAATGTACTTATAGAAAAAATTACCATTAAATCGTGTAAAACAATATAATTAAAATTCCCCCAGGGGACTTACATCTAGTAAGTACGTGTTTGGCGAACACGGGGCCCCGAGCTGAGTCTGGCATTACTTCCACTTGTGCTTGACTCCTTCCTTTCTCTTCCCTGACCATCCTTGGTCACCTCTTGTTCTTTTCGATCCCGACGTTATGGTATCTTTCATTTTCCTCTTCTTCTTTTTTTATAATGAATAATACGTAATGTTTTGAGATATGTTGATATTTGAATTTTGAGTTGTAATTCAGGAGGGTTTTTAGTGGGCATGGTTGAGTCATTCAGCGAGTCCCACACGCGGGGAGAGTCATGTTGGCTCTCCCTAGTGCGTAACTGCATTTTCCCTATCTGTACAAGTTTTTAGGGCTCTAATGACCGCGATGTCGACGAGCCGTAAAGCCCCACACACAAAAATAATAATTAAAATAATAATGATGAGTTAGATGGTCAAAGTTCAGTAGTGCCGACGGAAAAAACCCCAGGAGAATTGCTAACATTGTGGTTTATACGAAAGGCAGCAGATGGCAGCATGATTCGAATACTCCAAATAAAGTATCTTACATTTTACACACACTACTTTCCTTCACACAAAAACTCGAGGCATACTGTCATAGAAATGCATGATCTAGGCGAGGTACATGTTCGCCGTGCGATGCATAATGGATATTCTGTGACGTAACAACAAGTGAACATGGATTCTTTCAATCGACATCTCATGTTTCGTGAAGTCTAGCGATGGAAAGTATTCACGAATTCAGTGAATTATTAAAGTACCTACCATTATGGAAGGTCTCTTAAAAAAGGAACTTTCTCCATATTTTCCAGAGAAATTTCATAAAATTGTTTATAAAACACGTATCATTAAGGAACGTCTCAAAGTAAATAAATATTATATGGAAGAAAATTTATTTCACTAAAATAATATTTTTTTAAAAAAATCTCATGAATATATTCCCACTTTCTGCAACCGTAACTCTTGAACTACACCTATTATTTTCAATGCCAGAACATGCTCTGGATATCTCCATCATCAAGGTCGCAAACCTTGCAAAGATAATTTTTCTTGATTAGATCTGATCGTTTGCGATGAAAGGAATTGAATGTCCGTTCCGTTTTAATATGCGTATCGAATCATTAACTGCTATTGGACGCGGATTATTCTGAGTGTATATTTTCGCACTCCGAAACTATTAAGTGGAATTCCCAGAATATAGTCAAGGTTTTCTTCTCAGAATGCGAAATATACAAATTGAAAAAAATTATAAACATCTAAATCTAAATGAAACCCAAACGGCAAAATCCCTTCACTTCTATTATAAGGCATACGAGCTGGTGTATGAAAAGGATCTGTCCTAACTACGTCATTGTTCAAACGCTGGAACACACTTTGGACTTTGTGGCTGAAGTAGTCGAAGTAGTTTTCTGAAGTGTTCAGTTTCTGGATTCATATCCCGTAAAGAGTATGCGGGTTTCTCACGGCGCTTTGCCTTCAAAAAGGCACTCCCTTACAATTGTTCAAGTAAATTTTTATACGCATACCAACGAACTGTAAATGCGATATCGTTCACATAAAATACAATCAATTTGTAGAACCGAATTGTAATATTATGGGTACTTTCCCCGCGCACTAGATTCCCAACTCTATAGACGATTCCCATTCAGTCTGTAAAGTCACTAATCGGAAGAAATGAATTAGAATGTGACCAGTGAATCATTCATAAGCCAAAGAGGTCGGGCACACTTCAGAACTTACTTCAACTTGAATACGATAAAAGAGTAGAACTGTAGATACCGTTCCGGACTTTGACCGTATTGACAGCACCATCTCCTTTAAGCGTATCTCCTACCCACCCCGACGCGCACAGCGGGGGTGGTTCGCTCATCCATCAGGGCATTGGGCGCTGGTGCTGGCTGCCCTGAGGGGCGTCGTCGCGGCGCGGCGCCCGGCGTCGGTGACGTCGGTCGGGGCCTACCGCAGCGCAATCCGCAGTGGCTGGCGGCGTCGCGACGCGACGCGTCGCGTCCCGTTGAATTGCATGTCCGCGGATGACACCCAATACTGTGTGGCTGTTGAAAACCAATGGGACGCTCTTCAGCACTTCAAACTTCGTTTAATTGATCTCCATTCGCTGTGGCAGTTAGATCGACGTAAACTTCTATCACGCAACTCCTTGGTGATTGTCCTGAACCGATTAAATCAATTCAATAATAATAATAATACGTTTCCCTCCAAACCCATGTGGTGATCTTTGCATTTAGCTAAAAAAGAAAGCTAAAGATATATTAGCATTCGGAATAAACTCATAACTGTGGAAACCAGAAAAAACAGATTTTCATAAAATAAGAATTTTTTTTTGTAATCTTCAAAAACGAAAATTGGACTAATGAAGAAAAGAAGCCCAATGAGAGACGGTTAACAAAACGTACAAAAGTGTTTCATATTTGTAACAGGAATTTGAATTTGAACCAGCCAGATGTAATAACAGCTCAAAATAAATGAAAAAACCAACATAATACTAAGCGACCTTTCAAAGTCTCAATTGTCACCGCTTCAAAGCGCCCATGTTGCATACGGGAATGTCATTAAAGATTGTTAAAATGCAAGAAGTTAAAATAGTGTGTTGTTATTGGTGTTAAGTATAAATTAAACACCAATATTTACCTAAATTTTCAACACCTCATATTTACCTAAAGCATCTCCAATTCATCTCAACTCTCCCTCATCAGAACCTCTTAAATTTACTAGAATGACGGGATTCCTCACCGCAAGCGTATAAACTACCATCCCCATCTCGCCATAATACGTCCTCCTCCGTCGTCATCCCTTTAACGTGGAACGTAGCCATAACACACGCATCACTCATCTCGCCCAAAGTCTCCCCCAGCGCGCTCCGCCATTCCAGTCTCTGCATTGGCATACGGAATTCGATTCACTTTGCGTGCAAATCGCGTTGCGGATGCGCGCTATGCAACGGCTGGACGGGGACACATACGTTGTTTAATGGAGTGTGTCGTCTCGTCTTCGACGGATATAATGTTTCTTGTGGAACGCCACAATAATCTTGCACTAGGTAAATGTGTTTATCAAATGGAAGGGACTTTAGGTGAAGTATCTGATGCGATTTTACGACGAGCTCAAGCACTTCATTCTTCTGTGGTATTGCTACAATAAAAATTGGGAAGAAGGGTAGATACTAGAATACCATTCATTGTCTTCTATAATATTACTATTATAAACGATAATTATCGATGGATTGGGTTAACACATTAATATAGGACACAGAAGTTAATTATCACGAACGCAGAGTATAAGAAATTATATTTATAAAGAATACACACGGGAGTTTGAATTTACGCAATGACACAGAAAAGCTACCAGGTACTTACAATACAATATTACAACACGCTTGTATATACACCTGACGACGACTTAAACATAAAGTCGAAACATTTGCGAACTTAATAGGACTAATCCCATTATATATATATATATATATATATATATATATATATATATATATATATATATATATATATATATATATATATATATACACACACACACTTAATGGGATAAACTCATAATTCCCACGAACGGATTTGTGTTTCCCGTTCCGAGAGAGAGCGCGCGAATCGCCGAGGAGCGTCGCGCCGGTAACCGACGAAGCGTATCCCCGCGCCGCCAATCGGAAGAGGGCGGTGGCGACGGAGGCGGCGACTGTTGGAGACTATGCGAGACACGACACAAGAGACTAGACACTAGACCGGCGTGTAAGGAAGCGACGGTTCGCGACGACATCGGGCACGCTACCCCGCGTGCAAGGAGGTTACCACGTTCTCCAACTTCGCTGCCGCTGGGCTGTCTGTATTAATCCGAGAACAAGGAATCTCGGATGGAAGAAAAAAATTTTTGTTATTGAGTTGGATTGTATTTTGTTTTGTTTTTTAGTAATAAATAATTTGATTGTTGCTTCCTCATGTTATGCCACCCCTCATTTTTGCCCCCACCCCATTTGATGATTTGATGTTATGTTGTGAAATATATTTTGGTGAGTTGTAAATCAGAAGGGTTTTTAGTGGGTAGGGTTGAATCTGCGGCGAGTCCCACACGCGGGGAGAGTCATGTTGGCTCTCTCTAGTGCGTAACTGCATGTCCATCATTAGGTCGGAAGTCCTAAATTATTTCTTCATTTTAATAATGATGATCATATAAATAATAGATACAAACTAATAAATGTTTCAGTTATAAGTAAATAATTTATTTCAGTCACGATGCGTGATTAATCTAATTGAACAGCGTGTACGAAAATAGTTATGGTTTTCGTTTATTTTAATACTGATCCAAATAATGGAGTCCGATTAGACAACCTATTTTCCAATGTGTGTTAAATAGAAGTAACCCCTTGACTCTAAAACACTTTATTCCATCCCAGAACGAAGGTGTTACTATGACAAATGGTTTTCATTAGTCTCCAAATAAAAGCAGTATCTGGATAGACTCGCAGTGCCAAAATCCGTCCCCGTTGTCATCAGGAGGGGATAGTGCCAACGCGACGAGTGCCTGATAAGCAGGAGAGCACGAGGGTTGCTACCCCCTTTCAGGAGGAAATAAAAGGAAATAAAAGCTGGAGCTGGATGCCCAGCTCGCGGGGATTAAGAGGGTGGGAACAAAAGGGTGCGAAAACGCATATCAGTGGCCGGAGGAAGAAAGGAAGAAGAAAAGAGAAATTAAGAGAACAGAAAGAGTAAAAAAGGTTTAGAAAAAAAGGAATAAAATGTGGAATCTGACAATTCAGTGAGACTGCACGAGTAAATAGGAAACAATGATGAATTGAGGATGAAAATATTAAAGCAAATAACTCAATGAAATTATATAACTTAAAAAACGAATGTAAACAAAAAAAAATGTCTGTAAAAATATTTGACCACAAAAACATACAGTGATTAAAGGCAGTCTTTATTCAAAAGCAGTTTTGGCGCTACTGACATCGAACATATGTGACCAATGGATCAATTTGTTACTTGTGATTGAGCGTGCACATGGATGGTGATGGTGAGTGGCAAACTGAGTCGAAGAATTTCCNCAGTCTTTATTCAAAACCAGTTTTGGCGCTACTGACATCGAACATATATGACCAATGGATCAATTTGTTACTTGTGATTGAGCGTGCACATGGATGGTGATGGTGAGTGGCAAACTGAGTCGAAGAATTTCCATCTGAACCACGTATTAATTAATTCCCAAAGAAACCCATTTTGAATTGGAAGAATAATTTAAAACCCTAAAGAACTGTAACGTGACATTTTATATATTATCTATATGGTCATAACCATTCTTTTTGTACATCATATAGCAAATTTGCAACTACAATTATATTTCAAATGTGACAACACCAAATCTCTTCTCTATAGTCTAAGGCAACCGACAAGAGGATAATACATAGCTGTACTTAAGAGAGAAATGAATTAGTTAGATCTCTGCTGATGGGTGGGATGCATCATGACGAGCAGTAGAGCGTTACATGCCCTAAACCACGACAATGCTGTCATTTCATCTCAGGGACGAATACCCTTTAACGTAATGAACCCTTGAGAGAAGCCGCTCAAAGGCACCGCGAGTCGGCATTTTTACGTCCACGTCGCGCCCTTTTAACAGCTCTCGCTATCCGCGGTGGAATCCCTCGTCGTAGACGTCATTTAACGGCAGTTTCCGTAAACCCATGAACTTATAGTGACATTTCGAAGTACTAACATATGGCTCCAGTCTTCCAAGAAAATTAAAAGAGAGATAAACTTTACGCTTCGAGTATAATTACTGCTCGGAGTTGAAGGAAAATGAGACCATTAAGTGGTATCAATGAACACTTCAAGTGGCACGTAGATATCAAACAAAATATATTCCATTTTTGACACTTTTTTGTCAATCAATTTCTGTTCACGTCTCTGAAATTATTTTATTCATGATTATTCCCTCCTATCCGCAATCAGATATTTTTATTATAAATAACATTTTTTTCTAATAATAGCTTCAAACTTTTCTAATTTATTCATCAAAGCACGACGAGTAATTCTTGTAACAGAAATAGTATACTTATTTAAAAACGTATAATAATAAATTAACCTTAGCTGAAATAGGGAAGATGAAACTGTTAAATCCCCTGAAAACAACAGGAGATTTTATTTTTCAGAATGTGCAGAATGTGAAATATTATTATTGATATTTTTAAAGGTATTATTTATCCAACAAGTCGTGGGCGTTTCAATCACGCACGAAAAGTCCATTCTCAATTCTAACAAAGGAAAAAGCAAACCGTAAAAATTTATAAATTCAAATTTAAATATTTTCAAGCCCATTTTTCATATCACATTGAACGTATCCTCAATTACAAAATATTCCCTCAGACGTACACACAAAACAAATAATGTATTCGAACAAATGGTAACTGATTAAAACTATGGTTACAAAAAGTTATCCTTGACAGTTATCAACTCGAACGACGTTTATCCAAATCCCTCATTTTGTCTGGAAAAGTTTTCCTTCCTGGATCACCTACAGCCCGTGCAGTCTAATTTTAGGACGCTCAGCACACCGGAGCGTCCGTCCGATTCATCCCCATTCATAAACTTTCATTTCGCATTAATATTAAGAGCCTACTTGACTTGGAAGCGCTGTCAGGGCAAATGCAAGAGAGGACTTTTAACTTGCAATTGTCTCGGAGTCAGATGCAGGATATGAGGGGTTTGGAGGAGGGGTGGGGGAAAGATTAGTAAAGCAGCAGGTAGCCTCCATAAACGCAGCATATAACCCACAGGCGAGCACTTCACTCTGCCTTTCCCCTTTCAGAGTTGTATTCATCGAAAGGGTGACACGCGAGAAACTCATGGATTCATGTTTTGTTTCCCCCCGAATACGCTGAAAGTCCGGTGAGTTACAGTGCTTTAAATTAGCAGTTAAGGGTTGCTATTGTCAGGAGGTTATATTCGGTTATACCTTGTTTTAGGGGAATGATGAGATGAAGACCGATCATTTCAGAGACACTAACTCGCAACTGTGCTTTACTAAACATAAGGATTCCCTGAGGGTTTTTTTATCGTTTCGTATCTTTCTTAATAAATTTAGACAACTGTTAAAACACTCAAAAATTGCGTTATTTCATTATTCGGAAAACAATCACAAGGGGAAGATAAAACAAGTGTAATTCTGAATCTGCCGTATTTTTCTTTAATCCTTTTTTATACTATTTAAATTGCTATGTAAACTATAAGAAAACAATGATTTCTTTGACTCAGTAAACGAGGAAGTCAACGAGAAACCATTCCCAACTATTAGAATACTTCTGTAATTTTACCGTATATTTTAAAAAATGAATCGACTTAGATGTTTTTATTATTTACGCTACCTGCACACACCTCTTCGGTTATCAATGATTTTGTAATCAAATGAGAAGGTATAAAGATAATAACATTCCCAAATAAAACCAAATGAAGAGAATAATTTTGAGAATTTATGAGAGGTATCCAGGCAGTGGGGGCGAGAGAGCTTCGCTTCTTAACCAAAACGTATTATTTCACTTAAATACATCGTTACAAATAATTACACACTTGATGTCGAAAATATACGCTAAGAATTTTCTCAGCGAACTGATAAATTGCTTTCTTTTTCTTTAGATTTCAATGTAGATGAATATAAAATATGATCAATTTGCTCAAGAGTTTGGGGATAAATTACATCATTAATTAAACTTTCCAGACACTGAAAATCTCCGCGAACTCCAAGATATCAGCCATTTTCTTTCGAAGGAAATAATTATTTTTCCCACTTGAAGGGCTTGTTCAGGCAAAACGTGAGCATGCTACCGGAAACTTTTAACAAGAAAGTCAAAACGAGAGAATTTCATCTAAGAAACTTTTCTTCGTACTCTTTACGTTGTAGATCCTGCACGTCTCAAGTTCATCCAGTTTCTAGAAGTGTAATTTCCTTGCTTAGGAATATCACATGGGGAAGAGGATCACATGTCTAGAAAGACGGGGGAGTAGGCAAGGGATCACGAGATCATGAAGGTGCATTTTATTGCCACTCACAGAATTCGAAGGCATGTAAAGTTAATTAAGAAAAACGATCGAAAATTTGAAATGAAGAATTTTATGGTGTATTTGAATTAACTCAATATTTTCGTTTCTGATTCCATTTTCACGAGGTGCGTAAGCCGAAATCTCCTAATGTTCCGGGACGCTATTTCTCAGGATCAAACGTTTTCATTGTGATCTTTATTGCATTTCATACTTTGTCCCCGTACATATGTTGAGAATATGAAAAAAAGCTAGACCATAAAAATATTATCGATCACAAAAAATTGAGGCGTAGGGTTCAACGCAAGAAATTACGAAACGTAGAGGAAAAGACGAATAATCCCTCACAATTATTGATAATGTATTAATGCTACTATTCATGCGATTCGTCATAGATACTGAAACAATAATTGTACATCGTATTGTCTGCTAAAAAGGTCGTTAATTATTTACTCATAAATTGTACATAAACTTTCATTGTTATCATCTTATTAATCATTGGTAATAATTCAGCTGTTCACATTATTGGAGCCTAGTCGTCGTCTGCGAGAACAACCCCATGATCGTCCTTATGTAAGGAACCCCCGTGGCTAAACCCATAAGCTAATGCCGAGGTAACGAAATAAAATAACGCTCATTTTATTTGATTTTAAATGAGCGCTGTCGCACAAAAAAATTAATAAATATATTTTTGATGATCACTTCATCATATACTTCATTCAATCTTGTGAACTAGATCTGAAAAGTCATCCTGAAAGAATTTAAAACACGGATGAAATAGGTTGCCGTCTAACAATCCACCACCCAAAGACTGTTCTGGCGAAGAATGGTGCCCGAAGAGTGCATTCGAATCATGTCACTATCGCGAAACGTTTAAATGCACTAGGGACTGCCGTACCACAAATGATCATATTCAAAGGAAACGGTGGAAGTCGGAAATTTTTTTGAAGAATTGAAAATGTTATTACTGGATTCAAACGGTTATTGATCAAAATTATCAAATGTACGTGTATTTTTAATTGTTTGAGTACGCACAAGTCCCAGGCCTCATAAACCCACTAAAGTAAAATAAGACATACTGGTAAGGTTTGTAAAAATGTTTAATTTTGGTTTTGTTTATGGCAGAAGTGGCCTATTTTTGTACATATTTGCAGTAATCTGATTAACATTAAAAATCCGTTGGTCCGATCGAATACTTATCATTTCATGTCCAATTTCCCTTAGCTAAGTCTTACGAACTGCAAGTATCTTACATTGTTAATGCTACGTAATTCGATGACGATATTATATAGAGCAATCTCCATATACCTCTGCACCACGTGCACCCAAGTGACTGCCAGACAGCAGGGAAATGTTCCGTGAGCATGTCCTCCCACACCTCCGTCTGCTGGAACAACCGCGGAGGGTGCGCGCGAGAGGGGTCGGTGCGAAAGGAACATGACGAGGAGCGTGCGTTCCTGGTCACGAGCGTGTTTTACTGCTCGCCACTGGGCAGCTGTAGGAATCGCAGAAGAGCCCTTCGGTCACGGAACATGAGCGACGTCTCGACTCCCGGCGTTGGGTGGTGTCTTCCCCAGAATGAAAGAAACTTCAGTTGTTAGAAGGGAAATGTTGATTCTTGGATCTAATACGCCGACTGAAATAAACGCCCTCCTTCCAACACAGAGTACTGAATGTTGTTCGGAACACATTTATTTTAAGATAAACACAATTTTTTAAAGAATTTCTTTCATAGAGTAGGTAAGTATTCCGAATAATCTTTCATTATATAAATATTCACCATTCAATATTATTTTTTTTCCTTTTCTTTTGTAGTGTTTGTAACTGGGAAATGTAGCGTGCTATTGGAGCTTATCTACATGAAGCGATAGGAGGTAGGAGGCGGGTGGGAGGGCTATTGTTAGCAGGTGGAATGGTTAGCTACTCACTATCCTATCGCCCCATGTACATAAGCTTCAATAGCACGCTATATTTCTTATTTATAAACACTACAAAAAAAGCAAAGAAAAAAAATTTTGAATTACTTTTTTTCAAATTTCCGGTTTGATTAGTTTGTATCCATAAATGATATTTAACTTAAAAGAAGTTGAAAGAAATATAAATAAACATAAAATGCATCGTATAACATAAGAGGTTTCACGCATGTTCTAGATAACAAGCAGTTTATATACGAGTATTACCAATTTCACTTAGAAATGAGGTAATATTCCGTGCCAAGGATAGCGTAAGATAGAATAGCAGGATAACGCAAGGGAAAACAACTCAATGAAAATAGCACACAGCTCATCAAATATACGTCTTTGGTTACATTTCCTCCACAACCACTTTTTAAGGGTATGAGGTAACAGTGTGATTGATAAATACATATTAATAGGGAATATTTTACTTCAGCATATATTCCTAGTCACACATTTCCAGAAGAAGAAAAAAAACAGTGAATAAGGGAGAATTTTTTGTACAAAATATAAATATGTGGATCTATAACTCGAAGTTCATCTCACGCAAAGCAAAGAGAACTCCGCATACAAGAGTATCGTCCTCTGCGGTCGCAAAGCCTGCCGGAGCGGTTTCGACGCTGAGCGAGAGCGCGGGCGTGAAGCAGCCAAGGCCAAGGGCGCAGGACAGACTGCCCTTCGGCAATGCGGGTGAGGGCGCCGAAGGGAGAAGCAGACCGCGCCGAAGGGTTGGTTGGCACCGAGCCAAGGGCGGCTTGGTGCGTCCGTATTGATCCGGGTACCGCTGTTACACTGACTCACGCACCCCCGTCCTCCCCGAACCCAGCGAATCAATTTCGGCGCCGGGGGTGGGAAGGGGTGAAGGGTGCAACCGAAGGGAAGGAGATTTCGCACAAAAGTCGCGGGTGGGATATAAGCTTCCTGGAGAAGGAAGTAGGCTAGGAGTAGGAGACCGGTCGAGACGATAACAGGGCGCCTCCAAAACAAAATTTTGTTATTAATCTTCAAAGTCACGGACAAGTTCAAAGGAACGTCTACATGCAACACAAACAAAGTCATTTACGTCGGGAAATTATGGGGGTTGCTAACTTTCTAATGGAGTTTCTTCAGAAAAAAAAACTTCTTAGTTCGTTACCATTCTTGAAGAAAACAACAAAAAATTATTGATTGTCTTAAACACAAATGTTCCGGAAAGAAGCAACATCATTGCCAACTACGTCATCAGAGCAAAAAAATAACTTCAGAAACCTACTCAGCATCCAACGTTAGTTGTATACATTAACGGACTGCACGTGAGCTCATAACATAAAGAGTTTTCTGAGAGAAATAATTTCCCGGAAGGCGAAGGTACATACATCTCACGGAGTAACGGCGAAGAACACATACATCTCGAGCAGATATGGGGGACCACGTTTCTTTTAAGCGAGAGGTATGTAAAGCACAGGTATAGAGAGGGATATAATAATGTTCCGTTAGTCGCTTTGGAATAATACATGACCTATACTGGTGACAAGCTCTTTTACAAGGCACATAAACACAAGCTATAAATCTAGCCATAAATCTTCACAGTTGCGGTCACATGAATGTTTTACGTATATAGTATGTCTCACTTAAACTCCTGGTTTTCAATATTTCTGTAATCTGTATTTTATGTATAGTTGAACTGCGATACTCTATAATAATAGCACCTCTATGTATGCCGAAACTTGATTTCTATTTTTTTCGAAATTTCGGGATGTTTGCAGAATTTCTCTGAAGAATTTAAAAAAAAAGAAATAGTCAAAGAAATGCTTGACGTGCACTTTGCGTCATTAAACCTCGGTAGATTGAGGAAAATTGTTGTGATAGTTATAATATATAGTCAACTATTTCTGAAAATTTATACCTTCCAAATTGATTTAAGAAGCTGATAAATGTTAATTAATTGTAATCATTGTATAAATGTAAAAAATGTATTAAGGAATATACTTCAACTCACATATGATCTATTGTACAATAACTTTTTCCACAATGCATCATACATAACATGTTACATTCATGAATAGTAAAAATATTTGTCCCATTATTAAAAATGGTAGCAATTAAGAGAGAACACGATTCATTAACGTTCAAATAGAAGTGAGAAGTATCGGGAAATATTTCAACGGGTCACATTGGTATTTCCATGTAACATGGTAAGACTCTACGTGCGTTTCCCGCTCTGTCTCATGGCGACGAGAAGCACCTTTCCAGTTCTATCAGATGCCACGCAGGTAGTTGACGATTGGGCGAGGAATGTTGATGAAACTGCAAATTCCGCCTTGGCAGAGAAATCTCCACCCTGGCTGCGGTATCTGCGGAGGCATCAGCGTCGCCCAGGCAACGCCGAGGCATGACTCGTCGCGTGGGGTCCCTCAAGGGACTTGAATGAATGCGGCAAAGCACGCGCCTACAAGCGGCAAACACGAGTGACGGCGGCGGCGTCGAGCTAACATACCAACGCTTTGGTATGCATGTTTATAATTAAACGAGACCGTTTCTGACACATGATAAGCGGGATAAAATATAGATTATTGACAAGAAGATATGGGAAACCCTCGATGAAATGGATAATGCTCTCGCCTTTCATATCTCATGCCACTAGTCCATACTCTGGATGACACAAGGGCACATTTAACGGCGCATGGGCCCTCAGCCCCGCCAAAACAATATAATAAATCTATAAATATGGTATATCTTTTTATGTATATGTAAATAAAGTCCATTTTGATTTGATACTCTGGATAATCCAAACAGAATTTGCCGTGGTGAACTAAGAGGGTTAGAGGCAGGTTTTCTCCTTTCACTCATTTCAATATTCACTAATCAACATTCGCCCCTCACATCATTCATACATCACCCACCTCGAAGAGATGTATGGAACTACTGTTGTTATTCCCATCCACATTAGTTATCAGGTCCCATCTCATACAATGGAAGAAAACGAAGAAGAGAAATACAAAAAAGATATTATGGCAGGGAATATTTGAAATAATTAGTAATCATACTTTTAAGATAAATAGAAGTATCTTAACGTAAACTATAAAAAAAATATTCAGATACCCTCTGGACCACAGAGTCATTAAGCAAGTACAAGAATTTACATTCGTAATATGTTTCCTGAATTCATGAGTATGTTTCGGGAGAAGTGCTCTATAGTTGAGAAGTGCTCTATAGTTGATTATTGTTACGATGAAAATGAAAAAGCGTATAGCTCATATAGCAGTGAGCACTTACATCAGGTTTGTCAAGAAAATGTCACAACTGAACCTGTAATTAATAAAAAGTAAAGACAAATCAATAAAAGAAGTTGAAATGAGGGTTATATTGCGTTAAGTTATTTAAANAATGAAAAAGCGTATAGCTCATATAGCAGTGAGCACTTACATCAGGTTTGTCAAGAAAATGTCACAACTGAACCTGTGATTAATAAAAAGTAAAGACAAATCAATAAAAGAAGTTGAAATGAGGGTTATATTGCGTTAAGTTATTTAAAGTCTTTCATATTTTATTCACGTGCATTTTAGAGAGTAATATTGACTCTTAAGGGCACGGCTGTATTTTCATTTTTACAAAAGAAATGGAATGAAAAAAAGTGTCAATGACGTGAATTCAGATTGCCAAGTCTTTTAGGCCCAGCAGCACAATGATAAAGTTGATCAAAATACTGTTCCTTAATGGGGTGACGACCCTTCCTAAATTAACTTTTTCAAATGAGAAAAACTCCAAGGTTAGATGTTAACTCGCTGAGATTCAATCGAAACGTATATTTCTTTTTTCGCTAATTCTCCCTTCACTGTTCAAATTCGAACCAAACTCCTCACAGTATAAAAACATTGAACAAAGAGAAAAACATTTTCGTCCCGGCAGCTGGCTGTCGTCTGAGATCCATTTCTTCTGTCACTTCAACAGCGACTGTCGTCCATTTCCGTGTAGCTCCCCATCCCCTCTGCGCAGCGAGNGGCAGCGAGAAATGCCTATGTCCCGAAAGCATCTCATGAAAAAGCGTCTCGTTGTCCGAGCGCCTGCCGTTGGAGGTCTCTGGAGGCTGCTGTTGGTGGCATTTGTCGTGCAACTCACGTCGCTCTGCTGCGATGCTGGCCTCCAACGGAGTGCTGGCGGAACGCCGAAAAGGCGCCGATTCTTTTAGAGACCTCCCCATCGGTGGATGCTGAGACTTCTTACGAGTCATCTCTATTCCAAGGCGCAATCACTGCTACCAATGTGACCAATATTTTACGACGCGCACAACAAAGTACCCCGAAGAAACCAAACCTGCTCCCAGTAAGATATCACAACATATGTTAAGTAATTACTTCGTCGCATTTTTTTCATTTTATTTTGCACGGGTTTACATTGCATTCATCTTTGGCAAAAAAAAGTAGTGTTACCATGCTTTTACAATGTTGTCTATACATCCGTACCATCAACATAACGTCGATCCCATATCAACAGTACGCTATCACCGTTCTAAAACTACAGTATTAGTACGTCACCATAAAAACATCTCCGTCATCACAGCATATGTCATTTCTGCAAGAGGCTTCACGATATATATCTCCCAATTCTCACCGTCAACATGTAATCACGACCAGACGTTAAGGCTCATTTCACCACTCTATCCTGTGCCTAAAATCGTTTAACCAATGGATTTCACAAGACATCGGCGGTAATCACACGGCTTCAACAGACAGCGACAGATGTCCAGTTCTAAATCTGAAGGAAGTTAACTAAAATTCTTCGGTCTTACTCAAACAGTATTGAGTTTCTTCACATAATTTGAGTGACCGAAGACCCTTCCGATATTTTCATGGGCTCAGAAATGTAAAGAACTTAGAGATATATTTAGAAGCTACTTATAAAATTAAATTCCGACGAATCAACAAATCTTTTTTATTACTTCACCATATAAAAGTCATTGGTTCCAAACACTTTCAAGCTTGACATAGCAAAAAAATTCTCATGTATCTTAAATAATTAAAAATGGAGACATTTTATAGCGCAGTTTATCATTCAATGTAATTTTAAATCTTGAAAAAACTCGATAAACTTATAAAAAGATCGGGAACAATCACAGAGACCTGGTACAAAAATGCTAATACACTATTTCATCGTCAGGTGAATGTAGTGCATAAGTAGTTGTGTAGTGTTACAAGTGAATGTAGTGTATGTAGTGTACTGTTACTGACGACGGCAGTAATCAGCAGCTGAAGCGACGTGACATTCAATAGAAACTTGTCGGAAGAATAATTTCTGGCCAGTTAATGAAGTTACGAAACATAGAACAATAATTATACTTCAAAATATGCTATACACTTGTTACATATCACTTGAATGTGCTAAGAATATAATATCACATTCATGACACTTTTCAAATACAGTATTCCCCGAGATAATGCACATATGCTCTGAAATTCTATTTTATTATGAATGTAGACGTGAATAATGCCAATATTAATATACGTCCATAACCCAATAGCCTACTGGCATACGCGTCTTGTTCAGCGACGCTCCCGGAAACATCTCATTACGTGGGTTATGTGCACGCAGACGATCGCAAGCAACCGGTGCCATCATTCTTCGCGGTTACTCCTGTAATAGACCTAGTCTCCGTCATACCCGGTGGTCTGACGGCCTTGTCGGTCGTCCATGCAGGTAATGAAAACACGGTCACATGCGTACGATGGAGGCCTCCTTCCCACACATATCGTCAGCTGAAATACGGAAAAGCACGCTACGACATGCCAATGCTGAATAGCAGTGAGTGTCCCACTGACTATCAGCTGGGGTTCATCGTTCGGGGACAACTCAATGGATTGCATTCTTAAGACATTCAAGACCTTGAAAATAATTAAAATATTTTTTTTTCTTTTCAATGGAAGATTTATCACTTTATTTCACATTAATTCATAATATTCACTGTTTAAAGACTTGAAAAGTCTTTAAATAATTGATGAGCCTTTATTCCATACATAATATGAAATTTCCATTTTTTTAAATATTTTACTCAAATGCAGGAAATTCAGACAAACCAATAAATGACTAGGCATACGGATCAATTCAAAGAAACGTTTGACATAGGGTTTAAAAGTGATCAGGATCTGACTTTTACTGAAGTCTGACAGGTCACTTATGATATCTACCAATTGCCAACATAGAACATGTATTTCGTGTAGAAATAATCTGAAGTAATAGTTCACATCCGGAGAGAGAGGAAGGGTGAAAAAATGCCTCCATCTTAAGCAATTTTTAACACGAAAATCGAATACATTGCGAAGATAAAACGATTCTGCAGAATTGGAATCGAGTTAGGATTAAGTTGAAATAACATGATGTTCATTTAATTTGATGGAGAGGTGTGAATAAGCAGCAAGAAAGTACATCTGGTGTTGGCACAAGAGTGCAAGAAATTAAACCGACGACGCACCGGGTTCCCTCAGTTGGAAGTTTCCGAGGTCGTGCAACTCGATTAGTGACCTTCGCCGAAGGGAACCGCACCTTAGACCCAAGGGAGAGGAAGGGAACTCGTACGACTGTGGGAGTGAAGTTTCGATGCATTAGGACGCACACTTCCGCAACATGAAACTTCTTCCGTTCCAACAGATCTCATAACTATTTATCTGATGTTACTTAAGAAATTCTGGTGTTTTTAATAACGCGTAAACTTTATGGTAAGGGAATCTAAAAAGTAGTGTTTGGCGGAAACCCATCTATCACCCTCTCTCACAACTGATGGATATAGCACTCACCTCAAAAATATTATGAATATGAGTTCATCCTGATTTTAATAATTGTCAGATTTCTGAAGATATTTATTTTGAAAACTATTAAGTTTTTGTTTGTATGGATATATGTCATACAAGACTGCACGACTTCTTAAATAAGGAGTACACCTCTGCGAGTCATATCAGCCTAAATATACGAGAATCCTCTTAAGTACAAAGTTTCAAACAAAAGTCTTTTGAATTTATGTCCAGAATATTACGAAAACAGGAGACGAAACTTGCTTCAGGATTTTCTTAAAATCTTCTTCGATATATTTTTATGAACAAATTGTCCATATTCACAAAGGATATTCATTCTATAAGAATCAAATGCATGGCTATAAAAATTACGGTTGCCAGTAAATTAAAAAAATACACGATGATTCATTGTACTGAAACCTCATACAAATATTATTTTCTGTTATTTAATAATTCTAATATGGAGGGAATCTGCGAATATATGTTAAATTACGTGAAAGGAAATTTTTCCTTCGTTTATATTTAGCAAATGCTTAAACTTCTCTACCAGTCACAGAAATGTTTTTTTTATCAATAATAATCATTCACTGCACGTTGCCTTTTAATATCTCATAAACGAGAAATCGATAGATATTTTGAAATTCGAAACGCAAGAAAAATATTTCAGCCGGAAAACAAGTAGGAAATGAATCTTAATATTATGTAAAGTTCATTACATAAAAATGCTTATTTCTATTGGGGAGGGGTCCATGCATATTCAATCGCCCGACACAACCCGTACCTCCCGCTCGAGGGTTGATAATGAGAGAACTCGCTTCGTGTATCCACGTGTTCGCTTTCATAATTCAACCAGAGCGCTGCACTGGTATCAGTAACAACCGCAGCAGTCCTCACGTGAACCAAAGGGTAGGAGGAGGGTGGATTTTGCACCCCTGTACGCGCGCGCGCGCATGCACACGTTCATGACTACCACCCTTCCCAATCCCCCAATTGCGGCAGAGGCGTAATCCCTTGGTGAAGGGCTGTGGGCACGTGTAGACGTGTGTACGCCATCTTTTAACTATGAAGTCAATACAAGAGAATTAATGAAACACTCAAACGTTCATTAAAAGGATAGTAATATAACTTTACTCTGTTCCAACCCAATCTTCATACGGCCGTGTACACATTTCCGGAGCTATGGTTTTTCTTTTCCATGGTTAATTCGATTTAATAGAGGGATTCACACCCTTGCTTCATTCACGTGTAGCTGAATTCGTCCATGAAACCGTGTAAGCATTTGAGGGAAATTTATTCATCACTCACTGGTACCCATTAACAAATGATAATTTCCACCTTTGAACTCTTCTTTTCTAAATGAACCAACTTCACGATTTCATCGGACAAAATATTTTACACGACTTTTCTATGGATCCACCTTATTGTTTATCATTCATGAAATATACGCTTCTAATTATTTTGTAATATAAAACAGAAATGCTGTATTTTTCTTTCCTCTCAAACAAAACTACGAAATACAAGTACTAAAAAATTCAACATTTAAGGTTCTTAGGTAGTAACGTCTTGATCATAAGAATTATATGGCGGTTGGCCATCCACTTGTAGGAGATTAAATCATAAACATGATCGATTTAATACTTCCACGAGCCTTAAAAACTGTTATAAACTCAACTCATTCATCATATTTAGGAGGTATTAGTAAAAATTGTTTCCAAGAATTACGATAAGAATTTCACTCTCCTACAAAATGGATCATCATAATCCTATGTATCACTATCTTGATCCTTCGTTTCTTTTAAACTGAAAGAGAAAATATTAAGTCCTCACTGGATGTGAAAGTACACAATAAATCTATGAAAAAAGTATGATTTTATAACTAATCTACTGTTCATATAATAACTGAGTAAAATACTTCAGTAAAAATTAAGGCACTTTATAAAATCTGATAATATTACCGTTAGTGAACGACGAATTGGATGTTATTTTAAAGCGCTCCAAATAACGAAAATAGCCAATCACTTCTGAGAAAATAACAACTCTTGAGCAACCATATATAGAGTACAGCAAATCAAAAATTTCACGATGATCGGACGAGTCGATAGGATCTAATTAGAAATAACGGTGCAGAAACCCAGCCTTCACCCTGGTCATCTCACTCTCCTTCGGTATCCGCCATGGTCCATCATGTTTTACGCTCCTCACACCGCCGTTTGACCCACGTGACCTTGGATGTTAATTCTGTTAAGCCGGTCGCCCTGCTCGGATTATACTGAGAGGGGAAACACTGTGGCGTACGTCGACCACGATGGAAACCGCGCACTGAAAAATGGATTCTCTCATAATTTCCAGCTTTTCAAGACTCCCCTCTTTTTTTACGGCGTTAAAGGCAACCATTTGTTTTAAGGGCTAATAAACGTGGGATATTTTCTTAAGTGCAGATTAGGGGCGAAACGTAAAGGGACTTTTTACCTAAAACGAAAATAAAGAGATAATACCGAGAGAGGTGAGGAAATAATTTGGTACTGCTTAATGGCACGGTCAAATTATTTTTAGGGGGTAATAAAGTAATGCAATTTAAGAGTTTAAACTTTCACTATAGCCAATTTGTAGGATGAACTTAGTTGAGTACATTTGGAAGTCAGTAAATAAAACGTGAATGATAAGTCAGTGTAGGGCTGATATCGAAAAAGAAATATAAGAACTTTTAAATGAGTAGAGAGAATGAGTAATCAATATCAGGTATGAGCGCAATAATTTGTTTAAGATTGATGAAGGTGTGGAAAGTGATGCTCATGATTAACTAAAATCAATAAAACTGGGAGAGCAATGTTCATCCATTTTTGGAATAGCTCTGAAATTTCAATTTGTAATCAAATGTGTTCTACATTGTAAGTAGAGAGAGAATGAACATGAAATAAATATATTTTCTTAAGAAACGAACACTTTGTTGAATAAATTTAAAAGTCTTCTCTAAATGTTGTTACTAATGGGATTAATTAATTGGGATTAACAAAAATTAATCCCAATAATTATTATACAGTTAGATATACGTACTATAAGTATGTTACACTTTCAAAAGATTGTAAAAAAAACCACTTTTCAGAATGACCTGAAATTTTTGTACCAATATTTTTTTTATTATCATTAATAATCGCCACACAGCTCTTCCCAAATTACTCACTGTCCAAAAGTACAAAAAAGTATCAGAGTTTCACTGAATGTCTACGACCTGAAATGGGCTCCAATGAGTCGTCGCAAAAATTGCATTGACGAATCCCGTGTGTAGCTGTCGCCAACTATCCAAGCAGTGACTTGCAGATGGTGCGCAGTGACACTTGGCGTAGAGCTCAGTCATCGAATGTATGACAGAAATAATTTCACGGCAAATGCGCAAGCAGATATGTCGATTGCCTTCTACAACCTCTTGTTCCCATAAATAGATCTTAGGCGTCTTGCTAATATGATATACTCTGGTAATTTTGACTTATATTTTTGTATAAATTTAATAATGAGGAAAGGTTCATTTTCTATTGCACTATACATTTTCTTTTTTCATTTATTTAGCTAAGATGTATCTTGCTTCAAACATAGAATTCAGGGATGGTATTTTACACGTTTTCTTGCCACATTTTGTCTCCGATTTAGATGTTATTTTACTGCATTAAACAGTTCAATATAATTTCTTACATACACAATAAAATTAAGGGGAATATGATGTGATCCTCAAAATTAAGTTATTTTCTCTACCTCACGAATTTTACAGGGCAAATGCTAAAAGCAGTCCTATTCAGTTAATGAGATTTGAACGGAGTTATTCTATTCTAAAAGAAACTTCAACTAAAAATCGCATAAATGTAAAAACAGCAAAAAGAATGTAAATTTCATATTTGTCTTTAATTATCATTACCGCAAAGGAAGTATATTTTTTACTTTTCATCTTCTGTAATGTACCATTATTTCATTTTCAATGAAAATAGTTTTAAAAAATTCACCCAAAACCCAAAACATACACGAAAAACAATACACATGTGATTAAAAAAATAACATCAACAGAGAACAAATATTATAAAATGTAATAAGGAATATTATTTTAGTATTGAAGTACGAAAGTAAAAAGAAACAGGACCCACACTGTTAAAGTAACATTTTTTTAAGGTCTAGATTCTTTTGCTCAGCGACAGTGAAGGACAAAACTCCATTAGAGAAAAGCAGGAAATGCAATAAACAGCAGACAAGTGCGGCTTCCGAACTGAGGAGTTGATGCTTACTTCGTCGTAGCGACGAGCGGGGACGGGATCTCTCGCAGCGCAGACTGTTCCGCACCACAAGGGATAACTTCTACTTCCAGAGAAACTTTTATATTAACTTCTGCGTGGAAGCAACTGTCACCAGGAGTATCGCGTAATTTGGTGTCGTTACCCTCACGCATTAGTACGCAACTGCATTAAGTGTATTACCTTGGTATTCGCGGATTTCAAATTCACGCAGGACTTTTCGATGAAGCGTTTTTGTTAATTTTGGAAAGGAATGTAATTTAATTGCCTTTCTAAAATAAAGGGCGTTCCTGGATTGTTTCAGTAATTGGATGAGCATTTTAACAATATACCACTTCAGATAAAAAACGTTCACCTAAAAATATTGTACAAGTAAGGAGTACGTTTTATTAATAGAACCAAAATAAAAGTATCATCCTCTTCCTTATATTTATATACAAAATTTTCAGCTCTGTGTAGCTAATTACCGAAGTAATAACGTGTTTCTGGGACTTTTCATCGTAGTGAAATAATTATTTTTCTATGATTTAGCGTTAGATTATTTATTTGCTGTATGTCTTTTGGCGAGGTTCAGGCAATGAGGTCTGCTCTTCCACCTAACCGTTAGACGTGGGGAGAGGAAGTAGGGAAGGAGAGATGTTGGGTTGCCAGGAAACGTATGGTACCGATCCGATATTTGTCTGGAGTATTTGAGTGAAAACACCAGCTGAAAACCTGAATTTGGCCGAGAAGGGTTTGAACCCACGCTCTTCCACTCAGGGGGATCGCGAAAGCGAAGACGCTGTCGGTATTACTGAATCTTGATACATTTTTGACTACCCATTTTAAGAGACTAATTAAAATTAGCTCTAAGGTAGAACAATGATATTATCCTTGGAAAAAGTTGTAATTCTGAAATAAAAATAAATAAATAAATGAGCAAATGCTCGTGCATATTAAACAAAATATTTTGCCAGAATTTGATACATCCGCGTAAACTGTAACTTGTGTTGGAAACACAATAAAAGCTTTGTGAAGACAAAGCACATAAAGTATTTCGAGCATCTAAATTAAGAGAGAGAATTATCAAAGTGGAGCGATGCGGGATGAGATCAAAGAGAGATACATCGGCGCGCAAACATGGAAAAGTGAGCTCCCTAAGGAAGGATCCCAAAGAGGTTTACTGATCTGAACACATAAAAGCACCTCCCTTTGTCCTTACGTCGCCGACGAGGGATGTTCTGCTTCAGCGAACGATTGAGGCAGCTGTTTCCAGGCGGAGGCGACTGCCACGTGGCAAACGGTCGGATACGTAGCTTCATTACATACGTCTGTGAATTTTGGTGACGTTGCAAAAGAGAATGTGAACACTAATAGTATCGTAAGTCTATCTTCGTCTGCATAGTGAACCATGAGTAAATAATCAATTAGCTAAAAAAGGTCGTTAATTATTTACCAATGAATGAAATTAGTAGCCAGAACAACACGAAAGACTCATAACGAACAAGAGACTCGTGAGCTACCATACCGATTAATTTGCTTATCTGTCATTCTTTAAAATTTTCAAAAACTTTTGAAAGTGAGTCGAAAGACAAACTACCCCACAACAGGCCCTGAAGCGGATCCCGGAGGGTAGATCACCGCAATTTCTTGACCTCAGCACAAGGAGAAGGAGATGTATCAGCATCTCACTCCGACCAGTTTTACTCCAGGATAAACCCTGTAACTCTTTTTACAACAGGCAGAGTAGGCCTGGGAGTCAGTCAGGATGTTGAAGTGTGATAAAAAAATCCCCACCTCACTGGGAATGGAATCCCGACAATCCAACGAGCAACTCAGTGCTCTACCCACTGAGCAACTGACAGAAACGTGGATATCATAAATCAATATGGACGTCATCAACTACCTTGAAATAGGATTTTGTTTCACTGCTAATACAATACCACGATGTACCTCTTAAAATGAGTCATAAATCCGGCCAAGATGGCAAAATCAGTTGTACGACGAGGAATTAATAAATCGTCATTTGACTCAGACGATTGTAATGGTTTCATCATTTGCATTGTTTCGAGTGGCGCTACAGCCTATTACGAGTTTCAGACGAACTCCTGTCGTTTACGGTCAAGTCACTACAGTTATTTACTCTCTTACTCATTATTTTATTCTACTATTTTTATAGTGATGATGGGGAATTGGCATAATTTACAGGTACAATGTATGCATTCTCTCTTTAAAAAAGCTTCGAAAATCATTCTTGGTCCGAAAAGAAGATTTAGTCGATGACAAAACGCAACCAAAAATACGCTCTATCTCAACTTTAATGTTTCCCATGGTTTGTATTGTGATGTAAGTGAATTACACTCAAAAAAAATTTCTTGTGGCCCTTGATGTAGACTTTGATTTTTAGGTTTTTACCTCGTTTCAACATCATTTAGGGTCATCTTCAGATGTTAAGGTAACCATTAATGATAGCTACATAACTAAAACACTATACAAAATTCAAAACCACAAACAAACAAAACATTTAAGAATATCATAGTATTATATGGTAGTTCAAAATTAATCAGCATTTAGTTCCGTTATACTCTCATTGGGCATATCTAAAATATACGATTTCCAATTTTCTTCATCATACAAAATTACAATATAACTACATAGGTAAGATGTTTCGATTGAAGTTTCAAAATTCAACACCTGGAGATGATCTGAAATAAGGTTGAAACGATTGTAATGGAAAAAACTAAAACTAAAATATCGTAAGATATTTTAGTATAACAGTATACTTTAACTATATAATTAAAATATTCTCATTTCATTAAGTTTGCTAACAAAACGTTCATAATAATTAATAATGAATAATTTAACTAGTTATGTAGTTATTATTAATGTTCACATAACTCGGAAATAGCATTTTCAAGTAGGTTTGGTTGCATTTTGTCATCGACTTGATTATTGTATTCAGTAGAAGGTAATGAATGGTATTCATCCATGAAAAGGTAGCAAGGCTAAAATAACTTCTTTATCTCACTTTAACGGAGAAGTTGAATATGGAGTTTGAGATAGAAACCTCCCGAAGGTAGGAACAGAGGTAAATACGACACAAGTGTCTTGGCCGCCATAAGCTTCCTTTGAGGCCTGTGGAATCCAGAGTCCAATTGTCTGTGTTGTGGCGCCTGGCGCGGTTGGAATGCTCTGGGGCTGCCAGCCGAGGATAAGCCGCTCCGAGAGCTAAGTATTGTGACACGTGCGCACCCACAACCTTCCAACGGAACAATGGGGAACTAAGACGTTTCACGTGAGGATCTACTTCTAAGATTCTCGTTCGAAAACAAAGGAGTAAATTAAACTATAATTATATCTATAAGTAGATTTTGATAGAATTCTTACTAAATTAAGACAATTTCTCAAGAAGAACTGCAAAAATTTCAGAACGCCATTTCCATCAACAATATGACGTAATAATAACCCAAAAATAACTCAATTTTAGTAAAACGTACTTTTTAATTGTTAGTAAAAGAATTAAATAAAGAATTTAAGACTTACGAACTTTAACGGACGAACTATTTATATTTTGTGATTAAAAGCTCCCAACGTTTCGGTTTTATGTTGAAGTCGTCGACAGTTGGTACAAGTTATAACAAGAAACGTAACAACAGAACAATTGAATATATTAAACATAAATATAATAATAATAAATATTAATAATAATAAATAATTTGTTATAATTGGTGATAAGTCGAAACGTTGGGAGCTTTTAATCACAAAATGTGTAACTATTCGTTAGTCTTGAAATATTTAATTTGATTTCATAATGAACGTTAATTATAGTAGTGTTTTGTCAATAAAATTAAAATAGAAATATTTTAAGTAATGCATTTCACACAAGTCTCGAAGAATTGAACTAAATAAATTAACTATTAATAATTATTCAATATACATAATTATTATCAATTGATATTGGATGTAAATTTGTTATTCTTTACCAACATACCTTTTGATCAGCCGTTTCTAAAGCTCTGTATGTTTTTGGAGAGAAGTCTGTTATCTCAACGAAGCAAAAAGTGAAGTGCATTTTCGAGAATGTAAGTCCATGCACGACAACCCAACTCAATCAGCATTAACAGCATCATCAGTGTATTGACCTACATTCTTTGAACATCTCTTTTCACACGCCCAGCGGTACGCAATGAACCATGGTAAGCGTGAGGGGAAATAATAACAGTTTCTTCTCTATGGAGACATCAAATCTGAGTTCACCTCGGCAAACGAACGCAATCACAATCTATGGAGTAGTTGAAAGACAGACGGAGTAATTCAACTTACTTGCACATTATGTTTCGAGTGTATTACAATAAGACGACATTTAAGTCAAAGCAAATTTTTTCAATATTTGGAAGATATGAATAGGCTCAGCAGTATGTTCCAAAATTTTGTAAATCATGAAAAAATACTTTATTTAACAAAATATAATTTACATCTATTCCGTAAGAAATTATAAATATTCTATAATAATTAAATATTTTACGTGTTACAAAGTACTTGTCACATTCAAAGTATCCCATTCTTACTTTTCTTGTCTTTTGTAATAGGAGAAAAAGTAATTCGTATGACAAGTTCAATCTACAGGATGATTAAAATCATGTAAAAAAATTATAAGTTATTTAACTATTCACACACAAAAATTTTATTTAAACAATGTTTTAACCACATTATTACTTAATACAAACATAGAATCTATTCATCTTTTCAGTCTTGCCCAGATAATTTTAACTACTGGGAAATTTTAACTACAAACCGCAGAGTTAAATATACAGACTTTCATAAACTGCATTGGCACATCACCGGAAAAATTAAAAAAGCGACAAATCATTTTTCTTAACTTGTGCTTTTCCAGTTATTAAGAATATTTTATTTCGAATCATTCTGACTGATTCGGAAAACAAGTAAATTCCCTTCCGGAAATGAACCCCTGGGAGGTGACAAACTGCAACCCGCTTTACCAGACGAGCATGCAGGTTGCAGTGGAAGGAAACGAGTCGTTCTCACTGAATTGACAGGTTTTTTAATCACAGAATACGGCTGAGAGAGAACTCTGAACATTTATTTGCTAAACTGGTTCAAGGCTCTTTTTCTATCAATGAGTAGTTATATTTTTTAACTGCTGTTTGATATCAATTGACCTTCATTACCTTTAACAATCCTCTATTTTTTTATAAGAAAATAAGATTGTACACATGGGAAATTAAAGCTAATAAATTTCACACTTCTTACAGTGGTTTATGAAAATTTTAGAATATCGGAGTTTCAACTTCAAACCAATAATTCTTAAAAATATATTTAGAGGTACTCTTTTATTTCAGTGCTTCGAAAGATTGAACATATGTTTTACGACGAGGATATGAAATATTCAATTGCTCCTCTAAAACAAACCTACGAAGTTGTAAAATATACATTATTCCCCTGTGGCATATTGCGAACACTGAATATAAAAAGACATCATACATAATTCAGCTAACACTACACAATTTGACGTAATGCGCATTCAAAGTGAACAACGAAATTGCATGAAAAGCAATATTTGCACCTTAAGATTTATTTGACAAAGATAGTCATGCAAAAGCCATAGCAAACGTTGTCAGATACGACATTCCTAAATCTCACGAAATAAAAGTCTTTACATCTCACGATGTATCTTTACATTTCCACGAGAAGCGGCATATTCACTCTAAATAGGCAAAAGAAGAAGTATTTATCATGAAACAAAATTCGAATGTTTAAAAAAATGAAGTTGCGTCGTGTTCCAGATAATGCAAACAATTCCGCCAAAATGAACGGATTTTTCAAGCCAGAATCGCAAGAAGAAAGAATACGATTGCAGTATTTGGCAGAGTGCCGTATACGGACAAGCTTAAACATTCAGTGTTTCTTGATGAATTTGCACGGTTAAGATAAAAAATCATTTTAGCGCTTAGGACATGGTAATCTAATATCAAAAGATTGTTTCTTCCCGTTTGAAAGCTATGTTGTACATGGAAACTCAGAATGACGTAAATAGGTATGTAGTATAGTTATGTAGTAATGTTCAACAATAGTAGATAACAGGTTCAGAACATATATATGAATCCGTCCATACCTAAGTCAAGTGTGAAATTTTTTCACATAATTTATGAGAAAAAATATGTTCACATATGTCTCTCTTGGATATTAGTACAAAAAACTTGTATGAAAGAGGTTAATGTGATGTCTTACAAAGTTGTACGAGTACTTATGTTAATTGTATGGATGTTACATTAGCTTAAACGGGTGCTGCCGCCTTTACTTTAACACCTCAATATATCTAGCAATATTGATCTACCACTGTTGGTGCCATCAAGCCCGACCACCATCGGAATCACCACCTTCAACATCCGCGAAGTTCATCACTAACAATATCATTATTAACACCATTGTCATCAAGCCACAAGTAACACAAGCTCAGTAATTAGCGTTCTCCGCCGTGGTGGTCGAGATTAAACTTTCTCAGTCTACCAACAAAATCGACGTCAAATAGCCAACGCATTTCCCTCCCCACACTACAGCATCACCGCAGAGAACAATGCGCTTAGGCGGTAGCTGAGAAGGCGCTTCAACATACAAGGAATGTGTAGTCTCTCGAAGGATTCCTTCAACGAATGCTTATAGCAAGCAACAGAAAAAGGAGCATTCGCGGATGGCACTAAGAATGTAAAGAAGACTCTGCGTAAACCATTCCTTTTTAAGCTTCCACTACACCTTCAGTCCTCGCTGCGAAAGAAAAGTTGTAACCAATGGTGCGGTGTTGTTTACTGCTGGGAGTGACCTAGCGTACCTCATTCCAGACGGTATACCACGACACCCATACAAGACTGGTATAATCCGTGGGAAAGCTAACTTAAGGCAGTGGCAAGTAAGCCAGAGGTTAGAGGTCAAACCCTGTACAATTGGCTGTATACATCTATTTCTGCTGGTTCTACACATTGATGGAGTTGGAATTACACGTCTCAAGAACGAGAGGAAGAGTCGGCAATTTAGAAATGCTGGCATTGGCTCCTCGACATTCACGTGGTCTTTAGGCTCCTCCCACATCACTTTTCTTTCGTTGCGAACACTGTAATGAATTTTTAAACTTGAAATTTCTGTACTCATATCTCAATACACTGTTAAAGAATACATTTTAACTGTTTGTATTTTATAATTTAAATTAATCACACGAATAAATTTTGTTACTATAAAATCAAATTTTCAAAACGAATAATACTGCATGCATGAAAATGAATATTTTAGCTCCACTTGTTTCTCGTTGTAAATCAATTTGTCACAATAAAATCGATAAAGTGGATATTTCCTTTACATTTCTTGAACAAACTTGCTCCGGCTGGCATGCGAACATTAAAGAATTGACTACCCCTGTAACAAATGATAGGATTTCAGTCAGTACGTGGTAGATTCAGCTACATCGTTTATGATGAGAATGATCATTTTCGTTTATGAAAGTTCTTTTACTACATGATGAAACAATAGAATTAAGAGATTTCAGAAATAGCAACTGTGGGAAGGTACAATATAGTCGCAAAAATTTTATATTCTACGCTTTAACGTTCCCGTATTTCCAAAGGAATATGTGACATTCTTTGCAAATAAAGTAGAGGGAAAACGTCGGAGGAGTAGCAGAAGAAGATCAAAAGGAGACGGCAGAGAAATAAATACAACTTTCTCCACCCTTCAAAAGCGTCAAAATGAAATCTCCCCTCTTTTCCCAGGGAGCGCGAACAACTTAAGTCTATATTAAGTTTCTCTATCGAGCTAAAAGACCACCAAATTAGTGAGATATCACCAGTATTTGATAAAGTTTACGATCGAAATAGCCATTAAAAGTGGGAGTTCGTGCAGAGGCAGTTGTTGCGTCAATCATGTACGAAATAAACACTACAAAAAAAATAGAAAACTTACTTATTAAAAAAATAAAAAATCTCTTTGATAATACAAGGTAACATGTTGACCTTTCATTGTTATTTATTTTATTTTACCTTTTATGTATTTTTGCAAATATCTGTGATTTGTTTAATGCATCAATTTCATTGTCGTATAAGAACGAAATTTTTTTTTTACATATAATTCACGGAGTAAATATATATAAAAGTAATTATTTATTTTTTCAGTTATGATAATATATATGATTCCTAGTACAAGAATATAATAATTTAAATTTTTATTCCATATCTTGTAATAGTTTCCAAATTTCTGTTTGGAGCAGTTTTCAAACAAATCTCTACTCATGGTCACAAAAATAACCCTTAGATAATTTTAATTTTGGATTTGAACTCAATATAGCTTTTATATATATATATATATATATATATATATATATATATATATATATATATATATATATATATATATNAATCCAAAATTAAAATTATCTAAGGGTTATTTTTGTGACATAGTTTTAGACATTAAAATATAGAAGCGAAACAATGTTGACGGGTGAGAATGAACTGTTGACAAAACAAAGAAAGTTTTGTTTGAAAACTAAATAAAGATAAAATATAGAAAATCTAAGAAATCACAGCAAAAACTTTTAGAATCAAAATCAAAAGATTTTTCAATCGGCACATTTTTTTTACAGAGGAATTTAAAGTGGCGTAAAGATCATTTTAACATTCTTACATTAATTCGAAAGCGAGTCGAACGAGACTAATCAGTGACGCGCAGAGCTGTCGTCAACTGGTGCCACGCCCAGGGGAAGTCCCACAGCTAAGATTGAATTCCCGTGGCATCCGTTTCTGCTACACCCGCTTGTCTGCTGCTACTCCAAAGGAATGTACAGATAGGTAGACGTCTTCATTTGCCTTAAAATTGATAGATAAAATTAAGGTCACAGTTGATTATGTCAATCCATTGCAATCGTGAATTACTTCACTAATAAATATTGTGTTTTTTTTTTAGAAAGAGATTGGATTTAAGGACTGCAGCAGTAGGTTAATACATTGCATTTGAGTTTAGCTGAATGATTTCAGAATTGAATTATAAAATATTTAATAGGTTAACTGACTAAAGCCTAAAACTAGTCCAAAATACGACAAATGTGATGTGCTCATAATAGCTGTATGCAGCCAAAATGTCTGGAGGAGAGACTAAAAAAGGAATAAGTTTCTTAGATTTTATTAATTGAATCATGAATAGTTAAATCGTCTAATGTTTTCTTGATGGGTTCTCATACTATTGACTTTTAACTAACAACCGTCCTCTATTTCAGCCTTAAAAGTATACGCCATTTCCTTTCCGTTAGCAAAACTACACACATTGCACGACGGACCGCGTTTCCTTACATTGAACGAAATATTTCACCAAAGGTCGTATGGAGAAACCAAAAATTCTTACAGTGAAAACTATTTTTGTAGAAATTTTATACAACGCAATAGTGACTTAATATGATCAACCTCCTTCAAACTTAATACTGTTAATACTTAAAACGTTTATATATTTTTTTTACAAATTCATAATGTATTACAAATCGCTTGCTTTCACATCTGGTCAAGTGACCTAGATCGTAAAAATATTGCAACAGTCAAAACCCCAGATTTTGTTTCTACGATCCAGTTTAAGCATGAACGAGGTTTCTGAATGAACCCCCAACACGTAAATGTTATCGTTACATTGAAAAGAGAGCAGCGGAAACAATCTCGCAACGACGTTCATCGTGCGAAATGTTCGCGATCTACAAGAAACAAACGCCTTTCGCAAAACATCTCCCTCCCCGTCATCTGTTTAGGGGCGGGGCAGAACCGGGCGGAAGATCGGATCAGTGAGAGTCGAGTCATCGCTCCTTGCGACCACGGAATGCGATCGTGTACTTTTTAACTGTAAACGCTCGGAACACAATAGGAACGTATGCATTTCTATTCCTGTCAGTGAGCTCTATAGAAAACTGGAAGGGGCACTGTTTGTTTCGACCGTGACGTTGGGCGGCATGTCAGTGAACGTAAAGCCGATCTCTTGTTATCCTATCCTATTGCTAGCACTGGTCCCTTTTGAATTAATTGAAACGATGCTCAACATATGCCATGGCCTTCTTGATCAGATTTTCTCATTTAACTCGAATGCTAGAGAGATAGAAAGAGATACTCTGCAGGTGTGCCAACTAACTATTAGGCGTCACGCTTCGAAAGGACCTCCAACATGGGAGTTGTGTATCCAATTTGATCACTGATTCCTGTCGCCGGCGGTAGGATTTACGCTGTTATGCTCAAAGTCACGATATTTCGCCAAAAATTATTCAATGTGGTTGCCATAAACAAATTGCCAACCTCTACGAAACAAATCCTTGAAACATTCGCGAAAATTTCAAGGAAACCTTGGTTAGAAAATTCCAGGAGAATCGTAGTAACAAAGAATTTAAGAAATATTTAAATAAATATTAATAGTAGTTACAAAAGCGACTATTCGCTGTAAAGAAATACTAGTTAATAACACAACAAACAAATACACAACCTATTCGATCCACACGCTCGATGCAGAAAGAACAGAACAGCGCCACTAGAGCAAGTGAATTGATTGCTGTACGAGGTTGGCAATGGATTCAAGTTGGAATGTCTTGCCAACAGAACGCGAGGTACCCTTATCATTACTCTTATGAACGATGGCGAAGTAAGAGCGTCGGCTATACCAACATCAAGACAGACTGACAATAAATAAATAAATAAATTATAAATAATTTACGGTCGAGAGAGCTGTTACAAAATGCTTATGACCACTGTGAGGACAATAAAGCTACTTCGACTATTGCACTACGACTAATACAAAATAAACCATCGCAATAAAACGCAGTGCATTTCCGTTCATGTTTTTTTTTCGTAAGTTGAATTTCTCGAAGCAAAGTTTGACGACTTTTACTATAGGTAAAACAATGCATCGCGTAGAGAAATTGGAAAGGCCTCCTGTGATAGTGAGACGATCGAATGGAACAATGGAATCCAGGGCAGTCGGAAGGAGAGGGCTACGGGTGTTTGAGACAGGTTGGGCGGTGGCTGCTGTGATGTTGTGGGTCCACCCACCCGCGACCTTGCCCCCCGCGGCACACAACACAGGGAATTATTTTGCGAATCTAGGTGAACAATACCCCGTACAACTTTCGCGTTCCCGCTAATTTTCGCTGAGCTAGTCTGATAGGGTATCTATTGTGATATAATTTTCTGGAGCACCTCGCCAATCTTCACACAAACTGAATCCGGTGAGACTTTCACCGATATTTACTTCAATTTTCTGTTTATTATCAGTTCTGTTTCTAAACACTCAGATAAATCCTATAAATTCAGTGAAATTTCCATAAGTGGACGCTTCTCAATAGTGGACTAGCTGCCTATAAGGGACACTATCATTTTACTCTACGGTGACCATAACTTCCCAAAAGCGAACACTTTTTACAAGACAAATTTTTAGGCTCCACGAGTGTCCATTATAGAGAAGTTTCATATTCAGTGAACTAAACTATCGAAAGGGATATTGTAAAGAAGATCTAGGAACTAATCCATTTCTTACATTGAATGGAAAATATACAACTATACATTATTTCTTATATTCCTCATTGCAACAGAACTCCAGCCCAACACTCATATAATACGTCGATCATATAAAACTTAATTCCTGTCAACTAGAAAATGAATTGATTCGTATAGGTAAGAAAAATCCTGTAGCAAGAAATCTGGTTCTAAATTTCATATTGGTATATATAATGAATTCGTCTAAATCAAAGAAACCAGGGTAATAAAGCAACTCAACTCGAACGGAAATCAAATTATATGCATACCCCACTTAATCTCCAATATAATAAATTCTGTAAAAAGAAATACCTCAGATGAAATAATAACACTTGTGAGTTTCTAAGCACAATTAAGTAAATCCAGTGACAATTTTACAGAAAAGGCTTAGAATATATCATTGGGGCGTCGAAGTCACGATCTTACTTCCAGTACGACAATAATGTTGATAAACAATTTAGAATATCATTCGAAACGTTTACATAGTTTTGTCTGCTTTTGCAATCACAATAACTCTCAATGACACTATGTTCCGAAATACAATTTTTTCATGTATTACTTTATATTCGTTTCATATCGTCACTCACAATCCTCCTCTTGTCTCTCTTCTCGCAATCACAATTTTAAAGTACTGGGACAATTACTCTTACATCAAATATTTATACTAAATAGAAAATAAATGTTTAATGACACCCTCGTTACCTCATACATTGCATGAAAATGAAATTATAATACACGTCTTTGTTTGAACAAACATTCAACTTTTATTTCTTCATTTATAAACAGACGCCATGAAAAACAGAACTTTGATTAAATCAGTAATAACTATCATCATAAAATTCGTACCCAATCAAGCTTGCAATATTAGTATTGTTCCTCTCATCTATCACACTGACCAAACCCATGTTAACTTTAAACTTCGAACTGTGTTACCTTAATCTTCTAAATTGATAACCATTAGCTTCTCATGCCGTGGACATAAAAATTGAACAAGTGAATCCTTTTAACGAGCAAGAGCACTATACGGCTCAATGAAATACAACACAATTAAAGCGAAAGCCTACGATAGCTCTTAGCAGTCTTAACGACCATGTTTTTCATTCTCGGCAAATGACTTTCTGCATCTAGTCACAAGGTTGGTTGGTTCCGAGCTCCTGAAGTATCACGCTCCTCTAAGTTATTTGCGTACGGAGACGAGGAATTCTCCGACCGGGCGGAACCACACGCAGATGTTCGGTCATAAAGATAAGACACTCAAGATGCAGAGGAATTGAGAAGCACAGATCTGCATACTTTTACTGGACGAAGAATGCTCGACAGAACAATACGACACATGAATGTGTTCGTTACTCGAATAAGTCACTACGTCAAAGAACTATAAATAAATCTTTAACCAGGCCACAACTTTCCGGTAAAATGTAAATAATAATTATGATTATATCGCAGAGACGATAACTCACTATCTGACATATCATTTATATAAAATTACATAATATGACTTACATACTTAAGTAATTGACTTCCTCTCCCAACAAATCATGAATTCACTAAACATCTGTAAAGTTGGCACCGCTACATTTTTACGAAAGGAAATTTATTGTCCGATAATTTTGTGCTAATTTCGTCCGCAAACGAATAATTTTGTGCTAGCGGAACGTTCACCTAACACCCCCACCGACAGTAAAGACAAACTTTGAACAAACGTTTCTGCAGTATAATTATGTGGTAGCATCCCCACTTCTGTTATCCGTATTTTATTCTACTTCCGAATGAGCAAAGAATTATTCATTATCGGACGAAATTAGCACATAATTAGCAGAAAATTGAACAATTTATTGCAAAGTTGTGGCGCCAACTTCACAGACATGTTCATTAAGAATGACGGAGGTATTCGGAATAAAAAATATGAAGTTTAATATTATTGGAAAACCATGGGCTTCTCCATTCAGAGAGAAACAACTTTGATGAAACGGTGGCCTTAAATCTCCGATTTCTCCGTCAGGGTACATATTCATGCAACGATTATCAATAGAGTTAGATAAATCAAGAAAAAGTATCTCTAGTAAAGGAAATACAAAACAGTTAAAAAACAAACCGAAAAACCGTAACAAAAGAAACAAAATACTAGAAGAAAAAGGGAGAAAACGTCTTACAACTGTATCAAGTACAATGACGTTACGGGGAAATAATACAATAAAAATTTCATATTGACTATGAAATGGAGTCACAATATTTGTTTCTCATGGCATTATAATATATTTGAAATCAATAATCGAAGGTGAGTTATGAGTAGAATTGCGAGTTTAAAATAACGTAACACTCACACTCGTGGAGCAATGAAGACGATCGTCCACAGAGCGAATTGGAGAGGGGTGATAATAGTCTCGGGCACATTATTTCACTGACCCTCACGGAAAGATAATCCCAGACCAATACGTTGGTGTCACTTTCATTTTAGACAAGTATATCTAAATCTCAACACATATCTCATCAAGTAAATCTTGACACATACCCAACAATTTTAAAAACTATTTTCTTGTATGATTATGTTGTCTCTTGTGATTCATATTAATTTAGTTTTATGTGTACTCAACTTTGGCACGGTTGTGTACATTAATTCTGTAGATCCATTCTGGCCCAGATTTTTCTCCGGTTTTCCTTCGGGTAGAGGCGGATTTCTTACACAGGTTCTCCAGGTTTTGTCTAGGGGCGTGTTTATTGTAACAATAAATCGTGAATTTAGTGTCATTTCAATACTTATGATTTTTAAGCACTATACTCAGAATAATCTATAGTTCGAAAATAACTTGTACATGTAAATTTTTGGCGTTAAATTATAAACATATTGACATTCTATTAGAACTATAATTCGCAGCTAACTTTTTATCTTATCTAAGAACTTTTGCTGAAATTTTTGAATCCGCCTCTGCCTTAGGGCCCTTGATCGGAATTGATGGGATGGTCCCTTGCTTGCTTCCCGAAAGTACATTAGTTTATCGTCCTCCGCGTGGTCATATGCAGTTTGTACTGCTTTTTTGACAATAAATTTATTTATTTAAACATTTAACTACTCTATTGATACTAATACTTACTAATTTTGAGTACGTGTAATACATTTTCGGTTTCATTTGCTCTATTGGTTCCTTTACTTTATGACGTTACTTCGACAACNGAGTGCGATGCGGCATGGTTGAAGAAAAGTCACGGTTCGCCTTCTTCTTGGGCGCGACTATATCACGACAGGGTGCCACATTCCATACGACATCGTAGAACCTCAACAAAATATCAGGAAGTAGTGAGGTAGACACTCCAGTCCTTTAGTATTCAGCATTCACGTTTAGATCTCAATTTACGATATAGTTCCTCTCGCGAAAATTTGCATCTTGTTAAGACTAGTTGGGGTTCAAGTCACGGACAGAATAACATTTCTTCTGGCAAAAGCTACAGTACATTGACAGGAACAGTAAATACGTACCTAAATTTATTGTAAAAATAATTGTTACTCTTTCTTAAATGAATAATTTTTTGTCAAATAAGCAATAACAAACTACGTATGACCACGTGGAGGACAATAAACTAACTTACTCTCCGGGAAACGAGAAAGAGACCTGATTTTGATATACTTAATACTGATTTTTCAAATTTCATTGGACATTTATTCGAATCTGTTCTCAAAGCTGGATAAAACTGATGTCTTACCTCTACTCTAAAACACTCGGAATGTCAGCAGCCTCGTAATCTTTTAAACTCTTCAGACAATCATATCTAATTTACTTTAAATTTTGAAACAGTGACTTTTTGAATTGTAGTTTTAGACTACCCGAAGAGATGTCAATAAGTTATTTACTTTGCAATAGAATGAAAGTAGAGTCTTAACTCATAGTGGAATAAGACAAGATGTGCCCGTCCCGAGCAAGCCACTCATATGCAAGACTCATATCGGAGCGGGAATATTAGGATATAGATTCACGCCTACATCTCAGTCAAACATATTACATAAATCTCTCCAAATCGTTTAACTTCCCTCTCAAAAAAATGTCAATGGCTGGCCAACGTCTCCTCCACTTCAATTCGCAATGGCACACCTTGTGTCATTCCGCTATGTTCGTCGCTCAATCTAAAGCTCGCCAAGATAACACCCGGAAACTCACAGCAACCATTTCCGACGCCAACCGACAGAACATCGAAGCGCGAGAGTAAAAAAAAAACAACAACATCTCTACACGAACAGGGAAGCGTGCGTCGTGCACGAGGGTGGCAAAGCAGGGGGGTGGCCAGCCGCTCGCTCGCACGACGCCCACGACATCCCCGCGGCGCCGCGTGAATCGCGAAGAAAGCGAGCACCGCGTCACGTCGCCCCGTTCAATCAATCACTCGCCCCCCCCCCACCACCACGCCGCCGAGGAGC
>NNCF01126115.1:1492389-1530419 GCA_002313205.1 Laupala kohalensis
CCCCCCCAACGCGATATCGGCTACTATTAGAGGCCTTAATCGAAAAAGAACCGTCAGTCGTGTCCACTACTGAAGATCACGTAATTTCTCAAGGCGCCAGCTGTCACTCAGTTATCGCCTCATATTGGCGGAGAAGGGAGACAGGGAGGCACGACAGGATTACATGACCAACTATAGGTGATTCAAACCACTATGACGAACTGTAGTATTTGAGAAAATCCGCAAAGTATTTCCTCTCTTTACAACTCTCTCTCTTGATTAAGGCCTCTAGCTGTTACTAGTCTAACAACAAACATTAGCAAACGTATCTCTCAACGCAGTATAATGCAAACTTAATTTGTACGTCTGGATTTTATATTAAACATTTTCTACATTTTCTTTTCTTATATATATGTTGTTCTTATTCTGATTGTGAGTCAATGTTTTTACAAAAGTAGTTCCCTCTCTCGCCAAAGGCCGCTTCTCAAGACGATGCACTCAGATGAACCGTCGGCGCTGTGGACATACGGAATACTGGACACTTCGGAAGTTTTGAAAGAATCTCATTTTATCACATCCAATATCATTCAAGATTTATTCACGGATACACCAATTAATTTAAAAAATATACAGTTTTACGAGTTGGATCCCGGAGATCCCTTTATCAAAATTTCGTGATAGAAATTACTCGTATCAAGTTGTTAATGGCCATTTTATGATTATAATGAACCTTTCGACAACAATTAGAACCAGAAAAGTGAAAAAATGGAAGAAAACCATGTTTTTCAAAAGTTGATACCGCATTGATATTTGCGACGCAATACTCAATTGCCCATGATATTTTAGATATATCCGAATATATTCTAATCCCCTTATTCCTGTATTCATTTGAGTCAATGCAAATTAAACAATTTTAATTAGCACGTGCTGTTCCAGTTGTTTTGCTAGATAATACATAGGTAGAATGTATTCAATAGTTCCAGTTCATGATTGTATGATACAAAAAATATTCAAAGTTGGGTTATTTTCGAACATCAATGGCATTTTAAATGACTTCATAATGCTACACAAACTTCAATTTTGAACGTGATATTTCCTTATATTTTGACCAAAAAAACTGAAGAAAGAGGGTGATGTGTCTAAATATTCAAGACATACAATAAATTACGACTTCCGAGCAAACACAAATCATAGCAAATCCTCCGATCACATGATACGCATCTCAAGATCACGACTTACAGAACCCACAGATGCCTATCTCTTTCGTTTTCCTTCGCCCTTTCTTTAAGTCAAGTCAGTCAGATAAATCTGCACTTTCTCACAAAACGTCGCGGTTGTCAGAAGATTCCAATACTCTAACTTGGCGGGTGAAAGTCAGAGCCCTGCGGCCTTCCAAAGGCAACAGATTTTTGGACATACATCCATGACATGGAGTTACAGACTAAGCAAAAGCGATGGCAAAACGTAACCCCGACCCAACCCGCAAAGAAGAGTGGCAACTCGAGATCTACACTGACAAGAGGCGAATTTCAAAATGGCGGATTTAAAATACAAAGATTACTGCATATGTCAAAGAATGAAAATTTTTCAATTATAATAATCAACTACTTTCCATAAATTGTTATAATTGTTCCAAAAATAAATGAAATTTCAACGATATATATGGGAGATAAGATGTCTTTTGCGTCCGATCAAAAAAAAAAAATTCCAAATGAGTTTTAAATGAAATAATTGCCATTATAATTGATGGTGTAAAACAATGTATGTTATATATAACACTTGTTTTCGAAAATAGACCAACTTGTAAATCACGAACGCGATGGAAATTTACTTTGATACGTAGAAAATGTTCCGTAGTATTTTTACCCCAATTTATCAATGGACTTTACATATATGTCACTGTACAGAAAGATATTTCACTTTTCCCGAGGTGAGATGCATAAATAACGAAACCGTTGTGCTCGGCCGCCATGTTTGTACATCCTCTTTTGCATTTCAAACGAGTCAAGCGATTTCCCGAATATTGTTTATAATATTGTTTATACTATAGACTGATAGACAGAAATCAAATCATGGTTTTTCATCATTGTAATTCATAAAATTGTGTTATAAAACAATTACAAGAAGAAGAAAGAAAACAATTATACTTCTTAGTAGTTTGACTAACTTGGGACGCTAGTTCCAAGACATTTATAATGCAACACACCAATAAAATAATTAATTGCATTTACTTCGTGAGATCACGTTAAAGTGAATGAACTTTTTCGCAAGATCTTTCAGATAGTGAGAATCGCCACTATTCCAAGACATTAAGAGAAGAAAAAATATTTTTATACAAGAAAGGTAATGCGTTTCCTATTTATGCGTCGTAGTCTTTTCGGATCACTGTGGGAACAAGAGAAATGCGAAGAATAAAGGAACATCAGTTCTTAATGTACAAGATACGATCGTTATCTTTTAATGCCTGAAAAGTGACCCAATTTAAAGCCGACAAAGAAGTAACAAAAGAACAATGTATTTCAATGAGGTCCAATTTCCTTTAGCAGCAATAATATGAACCACCACCGTGACACTTCCCTGGTTAAGAAAGACATCTTCTAACCCGCCGTAATGGCTATTCTCAATGCTCTTAGACAACGGTCTCTTTAGATTACGGGAATTTCTAAAATATCAGAGAGTACACTCTAAGTCATGTATCTATGCCGAAAATTATGGAATATGGCTGCCTAACACAAATTGCCAACTTCTACGAATTGAATTAATATCTAAATAAATATTAATAGTAGTCACAAAAGCGAAAATTTGCTGTAAAGAAATATAAGTTAATAACTCAACAAACAAAGACATGGCAATATTCGTTCCACACTCTCGAAAGAACAGTATAGCGAAAGGTCGTGAATTAAATTGGTTGCCGAGATTGGCGATGGATTTGAGTTTTCAGAAATTTGAAAGACCTGCCAACATAACGCGAGGTACAAATGTTAATCTTGCGAACATAACTCTTATGAACGATGGCAAAGCAATGTAGCGTTGGCAACATTTCGTACAAGCTCTGTACCAACATCAAGCCAGTTGCTTCAGGAAAGCATGTAAATGTTAATTGTCAAGAGAGTTGTTACAAACTTTGAGGACAATAATTTACTGTGACTAATATACAATAAACTGCGTTTCCTTTCACGGTTTTTTTAAGTTAAATTTTTTCGAAGAAAAGAAATGATTTCGAGTATAAATAATCACTTCCAAAATTTAAAACGAGTACTCATACGCCCACTAATCTCTTTCGTTAAGCCTCGGGGTTCATTTAACGTTCAAAGGTCGTCGTGGTTAAAGCGTTCTTCCGCCAAGGACATAAGAATCTACATAAACTAAATAAATCATACGAATCATTTAAAATGTGTCACATAAAGAACATCTGGTACTTCTATAAACAGAGCGGACCGCTGTCTGTGCATTTCGTTCATTAGCATACATTTCCATACATCAGAGTAGAGGCTAGGCCCCCGGTCCTGTTGTTGACTTTCCCACGCGATGTGGGGCGCGGCTGTCACTTTGCACAGCGGCTTCCATTTGGAACATTACGCCCATGGGTGGCAATTCTTCGACTATAGAGCAATCTACTCCTTTTCGATGGTTCCAATCTGGGTATGCAATGGCAGAAACACTTCATCGCCAAGATTTTTTTATATCTAATTCGAAAGGTTTAAAAACAGAGATGACGGAACGTGTTGTTTCTTAGAATGAGATAAAACGACGGATCACGTAATTTGGGAACATAAGTTGTATCAAACGAACAAAGATCAGATGTTGCTGAAATGAAATCTACGAGATTGGCAACAGAGAAGACTAACAGAATGATAATCTGTGTAATAACAGAAAAATAAGGAGAATTATGAGGCGTACAGTAGATGCATGAGAATGGGAAACGAAATAAAGTTTAAAGATGAACTGATACAGCTTTTAAAGGTACAGAGTAACTCCCACCCCCGAGATGCGGGTCGGTAAAACTGTTAAAATGGTGGTTAATTCGTGTCGTTCACATAAGGGCAACAGAGAAGTGCGAAAAGCATGAGGAAGTATGTGAAATGGAAGAATAGACGAACAAGAAAATGAGATGTACCCGAACAATTAATGAAAAGAAAAAGAATAGATTTTGTAAAGAAATATGCGTCATATAATGAATGTATCACGGCAGAAAATGACAAAAAAAGAATAATAATATCTAGTTCATAACAAACTTAACTTCATTAAGAAAATATATTTAGAAGCATATTAAGAAAATCTGCTTTTAAATATTTTTTTAGGAATATCACAAGTGGACTACGGTTTACGTGAGATTCTTTTTACGTCGTATTTCTTTATTTGTTGATTCACAGTTATGGAAGACTTTCGGATATAAATAATCAGATACACTAGTGAGCAATGGGATATCTTTAAAATATTGTATAGCAACACGGTTTTTATAAGAATAATTTTCTAGACATGATACAATTTATCGAGTTTTAATAGCAACGCACATATTGTGAGGTCGGTAATATCATTATTAACACCATATAAAAATATGGAAAACCATATACCTTCCAGTGATTAATACATGAAGACTGAATAATTATTAGTTGAATAAGATAGGGTATTAAAATAATTAAATCCTAAATATCATTCATTATTGTAATAATCTAGTCCAGAAGCAATCTCTAAATTCGCTGTAGTCTTTGAGGCAAATCATATTTCGGGACCTATTGGGCGAGAACGATGAAAATACCAGATAAAGCTGTAATACTTCATTAAAAGTGAAGAATAATGTGCTCTCACTGTTTAATCACATACATAAATCTAACTCCATAAAAGTCTCCAGATCTGGTGGAAACAGTTCCTCGTTCATCAACCTCATTACGAACCTTGGGTGGGTGACGTAATGCGTTGGTTGGGTATTGCTGCTGTCAACAGGTTATGGTCTTGTCAAGTGCGCCGAGCGATTAAGTGTCAATGGTGCACTCTAATAAGGAGTTATGGGCGCTGTCGTCCGGTTAATTTTATTTACACAGGGCACGAAAATGAGATAATGGAGGATGGAGAGAGATCCTTATGGTTCAAGCGCCTTAATAACTCACACCCCGAAACGACGGTAGTGTTTTGTACTGAAGAGAGTGATAGTTTTGTACTGATAGTATAAAAAAATTGGAGATATTCTGCTATCGTGCACTGTAACGGGTTTATCCTATTATAGAACTAGTGAACAGGGCTGGCAAATTCCTCGAATTTAATGTGGACTCCCACTGGACTGTATATCATACCCTCTATAGATCTTTCGTATTTTTTTACTTTTTTCTTCCACAAGTAATGTTTTTTTTTCTTCCACAATATATTTTTTAGTCATTTTGTTTTGAAAATATTCTTCCTTGGAAGAAATCCAATTATTCGGATATGCGATTATCCGGACCAGATCCCGCCCAAATTGATCCGGATAATTGGAGTCCTACTGTAATTACGTTCAGAAATGATACACAATGTCAAATGATTAAGTTCACAAAAAGTAACAGAAAAATTATTACTGAACTAATTTTTATTTGTGAATATGGCTTAGACCATGAGGCCTGCTCTTCCACAAATTCATTTAAATTTAAAAACATAATTAATTTTTTTTCAATTGTTCAAATTCTGTAATTATATTACATTTTGCCATGCAATATAATTATCCTTGAATTATCGAACGTTATAAAGAAGATGGAAGATATTTTTAAAAATTTGCTTACATCCTCTTTACTCATTTTTTTACAACAAAGGAAGAAATAAGAGATTAATTTTTGACACACAATTTATTCAGATAAATTTTCTCCTTCTCCACTCAGAGAAACGCAATTTGAGTTCAGGGAATTACCGCATATCTAATCATAATTCAGGGAATCGTCATGAAACAATTTATTTTATCCTGATCAAAAGCAGGGAGTGGGGGTTCTCTTAATCCAAAGAGCGAGTCTCCATGTCCACAGCACTCATTAACAATTTATTTCTGTATTTATCTCTCCTCGATGGCTCTCGATTCATCAAAATACGACCGCCGGCACAGACGTCATTGCACGCCTACCGAAGACAAACTACCTACACGCTTCCGGGACTTGTTATGAAACCGTTGTGTACCCTGAGGTTATAAGACAAGGCACACGGTTAACAACTACTTTGAAATTTTGTGCTACACCTAAAATTAAGTTGCAAATGAAATATAAACTATCAAATCCTTATGAATATGACCAATAGAAAATTCAAAACTGAAATCAAACACTTTCTAAGGATGTTGATCCTCCAGAACCTTCAATCCCACCAATAATTATCGCTCTAGACATGTGTATCGAAATATTTATTATAAACCACATCAAACGAATGGATGTACACATATTATTAAACAAAATAACTTTTATTACGACCTGTTTCATTCATGGGAAGTATGGCAACTCCCCACAGCAACACCATTACTGTCCATGATTGTACTATTAAGCAGTGCCATACATTTTCGCCGATTCGTAAGAGGACATCGAAATCATATTATCAATTCTAACAAGAATTCCAGAAGTTGGGGATTCTCGATCTTTTCCGAAATTGAATCACAGCAGGTCCTCCCCTGTCGCCGATTACATACATAGAAAGATGGTACTCCCCATGAAGGTTCTTGTACCCTCTTTCATTTCATGCTGAGTCCACACAGGAGCATTGTGTCACCCCAACCCCTAGTTGAAAACGAAGGACAACTACCGCGCTGGACAGAAAACCACTAGTGGATGGACGTCATCTTTCTTTCCCCACGATATAAGTTGAGAAAGCAAACTTACAGGTTCATCTTATTAGCGTTCCGTTCAAATACTCTGAAGTCGGTATGAATGGAAACAACTCGAAGAAACGATTTCTCAAAATTGGTCAAACAAAAACACATTATAATTAAGCAGAAGTCCTGGACATAAGCGATTACTCATGTAATCTTAAAAAACGTAAATAAAATAGGAATTTGAATATTTTTCCGTTTTAATCCCAGTACACGTAATTAAATGAAATTGTGCTACAGTAATTAATTGGAAGGAACTTTACAACTTTATTTACAGGTACAGTACCGGATGTAAACTATAAAATTTCGTTGCCTCAGTAAATTGAGAATAACCTTTCCATAAATAGACGAGTAAGTATTGTTCAGTCACACACGATTGTTGATGAAAATATTAGGAGTAAAACACTTTTCTGAACACTAATCAAAGCAAAAACAGAGATATTTTACATTCAAATCTACAAGGCGAAGAATATTATTCCATGATATATTTAGGAAAAACCGGACTAATATGACAACACGGTAGAATCCCAACCTTCCTTTTTTCTCATATCCTTCCGCGAGTGCTGCTAACACCGCCATTGCCTCAAACTTCACTCTTGAATTGATTTTCCTAAAATGGAAACGTCGGGACTAACATCCTAACACCACCGATTGCGGCCGAACATGGTTTATAGTTGTTCATGGCTCACTGCTGCCAGCAAAATTGATATTATCAAAACCTATACTACTATTGCAACCCATGACGGAGAGAAGAAAATAGTGCGGAACATTTTTTTAAATAAATACCGTAAATATCATGAGTGACTAACAAAACTTATATTTTCGGACTCGCAATAATATATTTACATCCAAGTTTTTTTGTACCTTTTTTCTACCATACTGCGATATTTAGCCAAATGTTTATGAAACGAATACGTGTTATGTAGTTGGGGACTGAAGCATCGAGTAAATGTAAGCGTTCGTTCTGCATTGGCGCCGAAAGCAAGGGCGGAACGAGGGGAGAAGGTGCGTGGGAATGCGCAGAGCTGCGTAACGCGCGTGCGTACCTTCGCCCCACTTCCTTTTCCTTCACAGCCCCGCCACACGCGTTCATCGCGAAGAATTCCCGGAAGAAGCAGTGAACGCTATGCACCCGGCAACCGCACTATCTACTCTCATCTCATACATCGGAGACACAAGACGTTGAAGACAGGTTTATTTATTTATAGATACGTATATACTTGACGACCCTCCCGGCTTATCCTATCACTTATTTTGTCCACAATATTGTCCAGACAAAAACTGCTTAATTATTTATGATGTTCTTGATAGTTATACTGTAATTACTTCAGGATATTTAACGAAAAAGCCCACTAACACTCATTTCAACCTTAATCACCCCTTTAAATCGGATGTTCGAAATACGCGTTCTTTATAAGCATCTGCAATTTATTATCGTCATCCCGTCAAATTAATATTTTTCATATTTTTCTCTCTGGTTTGATAAGTCAGTAATTCTGAACAATGCATAAAATAGTTTCATTCCCGTTCACTCATTTTAAATATCACAAACTGATTTTTAGATTTTTGATCTAACAATCTTCACACACAAACCTGAAATGATATATCAATCAGTTCATAAAATATAGCTTAAGTAATGTGCGAAGTCAATAGCGCAAACGACAAATTCCGAAAGCATGTTGTGCTCCTTTCCAAAATGAACCTAATCGTTCATGGGCGCATCTCGAACTGTTCGCTAGCATATCTTCAACGAAGAACAGCCATCATGGACCCGCACCCGAGTTCTAGCCATTGTCACTGGGCGATGTACATTCACTCTCAAACACAATCCTCTTTTAATTTATGCACAGTCATTTAATTATTTTAAGTGAAATTTAATATTTTTATAGGAAATTTTAAAAAAAACACTCGTCTCAGAATGTAAGTGAATGAAAGTACTTTTACAGGAGATATCATGGCACAATTAAGTTTTGTTTTGCGGACGCACAACACACGTTGTGCAACATGTCACATCCGCGTTTTCTCCGTCTCCGCTCCGCTCGTGCAATGTCACACCCAGCGGAGCGGGCGTCAGCGGGTAAGAGTAGGGGAACGTGTGTGGGGGCAGAAGGAACAAGGTCACTTCAAGACGAAAACAGACATGCATCTGCCCGCTACACAACGCTTTTATTGTAAAAAAAAACGTAGCTACACGTAATGTTTAAAGTAATAGTTGTTGTTTACTATGCAACAAACACCAAGACGACTATTTTCGTATTTTATAAATAATAGAAACAGACCCACTATACATAGATGCCAATATACAGTACTACTTAAATATACTTATATAAGAAATAAATAACGTACGAAATTTTTACTGACGATTACGATATATATTGTGCTCGTTGTGCGTAATATGTTGTTACGTACATGTTTTTCCTTACAATTTGTTATCACCTAACGACGACTCAAACCACGAGTCGTTACGTTGAGTATATTAATAAGAACAATATATATTGTAATCGTCCGTAAAAAGGTCGTAAGTTGTAATTTATTCATTTATCATATAGATAATGGACGTTAATAGTAGAATACTTACATAATTATTTAATTCAAATATATACCATGTAATTTATAATTATTGATAGATAACTACCACCCAAAATACTTAACATAATTGACTTAATAAGTTTTGTTTAAAAACAGTTAATATTAAGTAGTAATATAAATTTTTAATTTACGCTTTAAATAATGCCAACACTAGGAAAATCTTTCATCTATGTTAAAAAATTGTTAATATCATATAATTTTGATAATTAATAGCGAACTGTGCAGACAAAATTTCCCAATATTTTGAAACTTCCCTACTCGACAAGTATCTATTAGATTTCTAGGAAGTCGCATTTAGTTCGTTTCAAATACACGGACAATCAAACACACAATATAATGCAAATTCACCAAATGATACAAATATTCACAAAGACTTCACAAAAATAGTACGACATAGAACTCAAATTGAGGAACAAATATTACAAATAATTAAAATGTAGATGTGAAAATGCGCATTTCTCTTTTTAATTACAACCACGTCAAAATTTTTGACAATTACACAACGAAAACCTGAAAAGACTAAAATACAACCAGAAGAATACACGAAGAAGTCAGAAATAGAAAAACAAGAAAATAAGAAAGCTTCAGAAAAACGAACTCCACTAAAAAGGACACGAAAATATTTTTACAAAGTGAGGAAACACTAGAACAAATACTCAGTGATATTATAACTTAGTGTTGAAATAATTAATATGAACATTGATATAATTAATAATCAGTCCGTAGAAATTGAAGGAAATTATATTCAAGGGAAGCACCGTTACAGAAATCACCCGCCGTCTTCCTCGCTTCTTTCAATATACCCATCTACTAACACTTGTGACCTTCAGCAGTCGACAAGGTCGCGCAGGAAGTAGCGGATATCTCCGCTCCGCTCCCGCTAGATGTGACATCGCCCATAAGATAACACAGGTCGGCGGAAAAAACGCTCCGCTTCGCAGACGTGACATACGTTTTACACAGACACAAGTTGAAGGACTACTGGACGAAAAGAAAAATGTGGAATGAGAGGAACAACATTCGGACGTCAGGGTGACGAGTTCATCTTAGATTGCAGATTCTGCGTATTTCGACAGTGCCCCAGCAAACATACAGTAGATACATTCCCTTCAATTTTTCATCAATGCCACTGTCGTCGGGAGCTGACTTGGAGTCATATGTCAGTGCGAAATATTGCAATCGCCACTTCCACCACCAACGATCACATTCAACTAAACTTCCTACTACCCCACTCCCTCAACTCTTCTTTCAACGACTCTGGATGGCTTTGCAGCTTTCGACAGGCACTTACTTTTGCTTCTACAGGGGTGGGGGAGCTTCTACTCCACCAGACGTCATGTTCCCCAACTCGAAAAAAGCAGAAGTCAATTTTGACTTCTTTAATCTCCAAGAAATATATCAAAAAGTACTGTTCAACAGCAACAATATTTGAGCGATCATATTCCGCCGCAAATATTTGAGAGCTATATACACAGAAATAATATACACGGCCAAGAATATGCGTAGTCGTGGAGAAGACGGGTTGGATGTGACGTAACGGAACATACATATCAAATGATGTTACGCAACCCATTACTAGTGAGCAACAACATCAGTAGCATCCGAGTGCACAGAACACGTCAAGAAGCAATAAGTCCGACGGATAATGCTATCTTCGGAAGCAAACATGTCGCGCAACTTGCCCCAACAAACGGAGAATATAATACCGCGACGTCACGAAGTACGACAAGAATATGGGTGAGGTCAGATAAATTGCGTGGGTCGCACCTCCCTTGGGGGAGCACAGTCTCAGCTGGAAGAAGAAAACTGCGATACTTGAAGTAATTATGAGACTCGTAAAGATGAGCTTGCAGTCTACTCTTGCGACAGTGGTTTTACGGGAGTTATTCTGCGCACGGCGCTACGAAATTAATAGCTTTGTTTGAAGAGAAATACGCCATACTTTGTAAATATGGCTAACAAGTCTTAATGAAGTTTAGATAAATCATTTTGACATTATAAGATACTTGAATAAACGTCATATTATGTTGTGAGACACGGTCTTCCAGAACTAGTTTCTGTATTGTATAAAAATTTATAAATCATTCTCATAAAGATATGAATTCGCTCGCTTAAGAAATTACGTCACAGACAAGCAAATTCATATCTTTTGTGGACCAGTCAACATTGTGACATGTACATATAAAAAACCTTAAATTAAAATGTATATTAATTCTTATGTGAGTATACATTTTACGAGTTTATTTGTCTATACACGTTCACACGTTCTTGTGTCCGTAATACATAAGAGCGTTTCCAACAATTAACGTCCATTAAATAACCAACATAAATAACTAATGTAAGACTTATGACCTTATGATGGCAGAATGCGTACTAAATTGCACAAAATATATGGTATTCGCCCATCATAAGGTCCTAAGTCTTATATTTTTTTTATATAAGAGTGTTTACATTCATTAGAACAATAATACAGTTTCTTTGAAAAATAGTTTTTATTTGTTTCTCGTCTTACTTTCACGAATTTCTAAAGACAAATATTAGATTCCTAGGTGTAAAGTGTAATATATTGTACGTATTCTCGAATAGGCCAACTAAGGACCATCATAACGAGTGTTGGTAAGGTTCAGTTCTGTGTGAGTTCACTTACTAATTCAATTTTTGGGAGAACAGCTTCTAGATAGCTGCATCCGAGGAGTATTAGAAGTGCGGTTGTTAGCCACAGAGGGTGAACTTTTCAAACGCCACAGCTGTATGAACTGAGACATAGAACTGAAAAGCCACAATATATTATATTTGTTACAATTTTATGATAATAAATTATTTATTATAAACTTATTCGTACAAGAGACACATTGATTTCATAAGTAATTATAAGTTTAAATATTCTTTTTTCTAATGCATCGTCATCCCTCTGCGTCATGACTCTTTCCATGACCGCTTTTGCGTATCGTTCAAGAGGTCATCCTTTGTGTGGCCTCCACTCAAACCAGTGCGGCTCATTGCAGGGAAGGAACAAGAGACCCAGCGAAGTTCCTTTCCAAACGATTTGCATCTTGATAATGGGAAAGTACCTCCGTTAGGCAAAGATGCGTTGAGCAGATAGGATCGCTAAGCCTCCACGAGTTTTGTGCTTCTCTGGCCGAAGAATTAGTCGAAGCTGAGAGGCCTTTACACATCGTTTTATACCTTTCTACATTCTTTCCCATACAAAACACTTGCCCCATGCAAATTCTTCCGTCAGGTCGTTCCATGATTCGAATTAAAGAAGGGGGAAACCAAAGAATTCCCCCCCCCACCCGTTATGAATTTTCCACCCAACGTCTACATCTTAAATTATTTTTCGCTGCTTGGAAATAAATATAACCACCACCCTGGGACTGTAAATAATAATTTTCGAACTTAAACATTAATTTCAACTAATGCGTCAATAATATTTCATGAATATACACACATCATTATAATAAGGCACTCTCGATATCTTAATTATAAGAAAATATTTGGACAAGTTTATAACATGTCAACATAGCGTGTATCGTTTATCAGAGTTAAATACAAATTTACAAAAACGATCACGTCTCAGCCCGTCCTCCCACCGAATATAATGACATTTTCTAGAGAATTTTATAAAATGCTGTCCACTTAAAAAGGCTCTTCGTTTTCTTCAGCCTCGGTGCATCTGGTGTTATACACTTTAGCCGAATTGTTGTTTTCGTTTTTTTTACTTTCACGTATTCGTAGAGAAGAGGAGGAAGTATTGGAATCCGGAAAACCAACGATCTCCAGATTTTGTCGAAAATATCCGTTTTGGAAGTCCCTGATATCGAAAACGTGGATTTTGGCATGACGTCTGTCCGTCTGTGCGCACCGAATGTGGCTAAACTTTTGTGTCAACTTCATTCATAATTCGTATTTAGCGTAATATCTGCGTGTTCATAAAATGTAAGGAATTGTGGTTCCACATTTCAAGCACTCAAGAACGAAACAGCTAAAAATTAACACATGTTGATCAGTCAGCAGAAAGAATTAAAATGGAAAATGTAGATGCGCTCCTGAACTTTTGTAGGCAGATGGTCAAGAGGAGAGGCACCGTGACGAATCCCGCACCGGATGTGACGTGGCAAGACCTTTGCTTCGTGCACTACATGGTGTGAAGTGGGTGTATGTTAATTTTGGTTATCCTATGCAACTCACTCACTTAGAAAGGTTACTAAAGATTCACAATGCAAGTTCTAAGCACTGCATATAAAAAGTAAAAATTCATACTTTAAACCAAACTTTTTTGTTTCGTGGAGCACTTGCCATGTTTTTCGGTTTTGGGTGGACCCCCTGCTTATCTAATATTGCATTTTTTGCAAATTCATCACCTTCAAATATGTTTTAGACAGTTGGTATAGAGCTGTTCACTTTGAAAGATTTAATTTTTGAACTGTAGTGTGAAAAACATAAAAAATCTTACTTTTTATACATTTATTAATTGAATTCAAATAACAACCTCCAAATTAAAATTTAGTATCGATTACATAAAATAACTAACCAAAAAATAAATGCTTTTACTGGGAGGGATGAACCTGATTTTTTAATCATAGATTTTCAACATTTGACATCAATTTAATTAGGTTTAATCTCAAATCAGTGACAAGTTTGTTTTTTTTGGGGGGGGGGGTCGAGATCGGCAACCACGCTGAAACCCTTTTCTACCAGGTATGAAGATGGAAAAGCAATTAAAAACTTTCTCGTGATATTCCATGATACGGGGTAAGTAACAGGTATGACATACTAAAATGTGTGTGGATTATTCCATTCATGCAAAGCCAAAATTAAGGTCACAACCTGCTTAAATGAGATCCACTATCGTGGACCCCCAATATTGTTGTTCGCCGACATGGACCCCTTGCAGATCGTAGTCGACCCCTGGCGGTCGATGTAGACCACTTTGAGAATCAGTGCTTGAAACATTTTTCAATACATTNAAGGTTTTAAACATTTTTCAATACATTATCTAAATTACAGCGTCAATCAGTTTCGCTGCTAGTTTCCAAGCCAGAGGGAAGCTTGAATCGTAGAGTTTACGGGAAATAAATTAGACAATTAACTACAATTCATATTTATTTACAGAAATAATTATTATTTCATACGACGTACCTACTAACGAGATATTCTATAACTGTAGAGCTCTTCGAGTTTGAAAAAAAATGTGTAAAATCGGCACATATTTAATCATGTTACGTCGAATGAAAATGGGAGACGGGACCGGGGTTCGAACCCGGGACCTTGAGCTCTGCGCGCTCATGCGCCTACCGACTGCGCCATCGCGTTCGCCACCCAGGCCCGTCTACCATTCTCATTCAACTTGTGAAACCCAAACACCTCTGAGGTGGTCTCGTAGAGACTTTAACTCCTCATCTGAGGCGACTCCCTTAGGAGATCTAAGAGATTTCTATGTTCGGCACATATTTGTAAATTAATTGTGTGTATTAATAAATGTTTTGTGTATTTAGTTTTATTGTAATTTACTTCGCCCGTGAGTGGTGTGCCGAGCGCCGCACGCGAGCGTTTCGACAGGCAAGCAACAGAACTTCAAATATTTACAGAGAAAGCAGTTCGTTATAATAATATTACCATAGCAATGTAAAGAGACAGTTTATAGAATTACAACAAGAACATTAACTTTAATCTGGCTATTAAATCCCTTCCATGAGTCACACACGGTTCAATAGACTTACAATTACCTCTCCGGTTGTTAAGGGGTTAGCGTGCTTGCTCACCACCAAATCACTCCGGGTTCAATTCCCGGCGGGACCACAAAAAAAAATTGTATCTTTTCTCATTAATGTCGCAGTTCATGGCTGTGACCACTAAAAAGCGAACCCTCCTTCTATCCACCTCCTATTACTCCTAGTATCACTAACTCTTGCTATTAATAACTAATCCTACTAACACCTTCATATGGGCCAAGCTGTTTGTAATACCTAGCTAACCGACCCATCTACTAACAATAGTCACTATCACCCATCTCCTATTGCCCCATGTAGATAAGCTTCAACAGAACACTACATTTCAATTTACAAATTCTACAATTAAAAAAAACAACCCTAGTTCAGTTGTGTAGGAACGAGCATACGTCACTAAGTTAGCGTAGTCACGTACAAATACAAACCAATTAAAAGAAATACATAAACTCGACCATGTTTAAGGCTAATTAAACGCTCAACAATAACGACCAACATTTACTTTCATGCTGTAGCGGCGATTGGAAATCTAAAGTGGGGGGCAAAAAAATTATTTGACCATTTTCATTAACATGACATTTTCTGCATATTTCCTGTCAGTATGATTTAAATAATAAAATAAATCAAAGGAAAGATAATTGGTGATTACATCAAGGATGGTGATATTTTTTTTATAATTCTCAGTTTTAAACGATTAATGAAATTTTTATGTTTCTTTAAAAATGTAGGGGGGCGACTCCCCCGCCTCCACGTGCCCCCTAATCACCGCCCCTGCTTTCATGAACAGCTTGATGTGGAAAATGCAACAGACATCTTGTCGACAAATCGGATGGAAGAGCACGCCTTGCTTTAGACGAGTGAGAAAAGATACTCATACAATGACATTTCCCGTCAAAACGTCACAGAGAATATAATCGAGATATTATCACACAGCGCTGAGGAAACTGTTGAGAGATTTAGACGATGAGTCTAAAGGAGTATTGACAATTACAATGAACTAAAAATGACAACTAGAATCGCCATTTCTTATCAGGCGATGAGAAAAGTAATGTGAGTTGTCAGTCAAACACCGGGGTGAGTTGCCATCACAATTAATCGTTTCTGTGATGGCCAAAACAATGCAAATTTGAAAATAATTACGATTAATTAAATCTGGTAACTAAATTGTTATTTCGCTATATTAGTCAGTTTAAATTCTTTTTATTTTGCAACTCATATTTCAAAAATACCCAAACATACAGAAATCTCGTAAGTTGCTGAGAACCACAACGCCAGATAACATGTTAATTTGAATGAAAATGTGGTACGAGAACGAGATTTGAACTCGAGGCCTTCAGTTTAGCGCACTGAACTCCAGAATTGGAAAATATCGACCCATTTTCAGTCAATATAACATAATTAAAAATACCCAACACTGAAAACAGTACTTTAGATACGAAATATTTCTGCTAAGCGGATGTCACACAGCGACGTCATCAACAACAGTGATGATATGCTGATGACTGGACTGATACAGTTGTAATTTATTTGTAAATAGCACACACTGACCACTAATTACTGCAAATATGGTTAATGATTATTCCTCGAATTGTAATTATTCTGTTTCATTTGTCATTTTATAAACGTTGGAATAAATCAATTATCCAAAAATTATTCACGTACTGCAAGGAGGAAGCGTGTCAATTTACGTTAGATCATTAACAAAGTATATTAAGTGATAAAAATAAGCATTAAATTGTTCATAGGTCAACCTGTGGATGGGGTGCAGTCCCTTCATCCACCACTGACTGATCTTACACCACGTGGAGGTAGACGAACCCCAGCGACGAGTTTTTGTTGCAGATGGCTGGAGGGAGGGAGAGAAACTGTGTGCGCAGCGAAGCGTGGAGGCACTGGTCTCCTGACACACATCCACGCCGCCGCCGCCGCGGACAGACGCTGGTGCTCGCGTGGACACAAGGTGAGGGCCATACGGAGGTGGAGGCGTCAACGAGACACGTGAATACGATAGGAGACGGTGGTCAGACTTCAAAAAGATAAAAATGTACTCGACAAAGCGTTGGCATGACGAGAAAACGATTATCCATTTGCGAACCCCGGGACTGAATGAGAGTCCGTAGTTCAGAGGAAGGAAGGGATTTCTCCAAACTTTTGGATATGACATCCCAACTTCATACTTCGGTTGGCGCTTCCAAGATCCTTTTGAGTGTGGGTTCAAACCCTGCACTTTAAGCCAAGTAGGTGAAGTTTTCATCTAGGTTTTCCCTCGCTCCAGACAAATGTCGGATCGTTACCATAAATTCCCCGGTCACCCAACATATCTTCTTCCCCATTCTCTCCCTAAAGTCACGAATTGGTGGAAGACCTGGTTTCATGATCTGAACCACGTCCAAAGACATAAAATTAATAAATAATAAACCTGTTCTCTCAATGCTAATTATTAACAGAGCGTATTTGCAAGGGGGATGGAACACCAGTACTGAACGACAACCAAGATTTTTAAAAAATATACTGTTATGTGGAGTTCTGTACCTGCATGGAACATCGGAACAAGGACAGGACGCGAGGAAGAAAAATTCAATTTATAAAAAATTATATCTCAGAGTCGCCAGAAGGGCAATATGCTAAAACAAAGGTAATCATAACATTACAATATATTTTATACTACACTAAATCTATCCGTTATTTTATAGAACATACTACACTACAGCAAATCAACATCTATCCTTCCCAATTCCCTTACCAAAGTCCAAAGGTTAGGTGGAAGAGCAGGCCTCATGGCCTGAACCTCGCCAAAAGGCATTAAATAAATAAATACACGATACGATACAATGAGTATGAATCTATTTTCGGGGGCTATTTAGCATCTGAAAATGACTTCATCAAACTCTGTTTATAAAATAAATGTTATGGGGTTCTGTTTCCATCAAAGACACACAATATTCACTACGTTGGAGAAAAAGGCTTCACCCACGTTTACACACGTGTTATGACTATTATGTCTAGTAATTCAAATCACTTTGAAAAACGTGGAAATACGAATATCCAATAATACTGAAAGGAACCATATATGTAAAAACCGTTGTGAATTATTAAGGCAGGTCAAATATTTCAGTAAGAGAATATTTTAAACATGTGTTATATGTTTATAATTCTAAAAACTACATTTTTCATCGCTAGTAGTAGGCTAAGTTTTGGGTACATCATTCGGCAGTTTTCTTCCCAAAGCTGATATACGTTGTGGGAATCACCAATCTGGTCAGTTAGATGAGCCAGTTAATGGGACAATCGATGTAAATAAAGCAAATACATAACTTAACAAGAGGAAAGTATATTACTTTAGTGCCACCAAAAGTCGTTCCGTTAGCTCACCAAAGCTTTTTAGAGTTCCGTCACAGTGTTCGTGTAACCTCGACAACAAGGTTCACCATAATATTACCGTTAATTTTACGATGACCAGAATTCTTCGAGCCTTCAGGCTTGCAAAACACAGTAAAGCGCCCCATCTCTTGAATCCGCTAAGGACAATCAACCATCGGAGCACCACCAGCCTGGGAACTGGAGCACTTAACTATTTCCTGCTCTGTTCTTCCTTAACCCGACAGCGAATAAAGAATCTGGAGGTCAGGGATTCATCAAATGAAGATTCGTACTAATATTTTACCAAAGTTATGGAACTTAAAATAAAACAAAATGTTATTTTCTATCCAAACACTATACATTTCACACGGAAACTGTTTCTGTAGGAAGCACAACAGATGATTCTTCTTCGTCACAGTACAAAAATCTCTATATTAGGAGACACAAATAAGCTCATAGAATTATCAATTTAATTTGAAAAGTTTCACGATTCTAGATATTGACATACTTCATCAATAAAACAACACCAAACGCATTATAGAATCAAACATAGACTTTAACAAATATGTATTGTGTAAACATTCCTAGATTTCATATCATCGCCATCACATTCTTTAAAAATTATATGAATTAGAAGAGTTTAAGAGAAAAAATGATTGAAATAGACGAGAAATTGTAAAGTAGATTTTAATGAAGCACTACATGATAGAAGAAACATTTAAGAAATAATATACACAAGCCTGTAAGAATGGTTCGAAAATTAGATAAAATTTTGTCATCTTTTCAATATTTTAAGACACATTTGCACTGATTTAACTTACTAAAAGTGAAATAAACTCTTCAAATTTTAGACTTCGAATTCTCCCTTCTGCATCAAACATACATTAAAAATTTACTTGAATGTTGAGGTTAACGATAAAAAATAAGACGTATTAATTTTGACTCGGCATGTCGTGAATGGTAAGAAACGCATGATCTAGAACAATCCATCATCTTAAAAAGGGAATGGAGAGGACGAGAAGGTCGTTTCAAAGAGAAATGCGGGCGACGTCCATCACTTAGAAATGGGAGTGGAGAGACATTAGGTGTAGGTGGCTCGCACTCTTTTTTATTTTTTTACGCGTCATTCACCGCAGAGACAGCGGCGAAGCAGCTAACAGAAAAATAAACAAAAGCCCCTCCTGCCCTTCTCTGACTCAACGCAACAAAACTGCGGAGAAATTAGCAAAAACCTCCCGACGACGCGACGCGGCTTTCGACGGAAACGTGACGACGTCGAAAGTGTCTGGGACTTAAGAGGACAGCAATTAATTGGAGCTCAATAGAAGATCGACAAGGCGCGTCGTGTGTAAAAAAAATTGCGTGATGATTCGCGGAGAGATTTAGTGTAGAGAAATAAGGAGAGTCACTAATGTAAAAACGAAGATTCATTCACTCTGAGCACACACATGCACATGCTACGTTTTCTTCAATGAGAGAGGTTATGTTTGTTCTAGGTTCGTACAAGACGGAGGCAAGTGAGAGTAAGTAAGTTGAAATGAGAGAACAGTCCGAGTGTGTCCAAATACATACCATAACGAGACACGTATTTTATCAACAGAGAGCATCAATGAAAAGCAATGATAATAATAATAATAAATTAGAATGACGATGCAACATCATTATTTGAGTTAATAGAGAAAAATACTGGAAGAAATTCTGTAAAAATGTTTTGCTCAGTAAATACAACATATCACATGTAGATGAACGCCATAGTGACGATATGTTATCGATGTATGTCACAAAAACAAATGGCACAAACTATCACACATATTAAAAAAAGTCTTCCTTATTGATTCTATTTAAGTACACAAAATGAGTAACCTGTGCACATTAAAGTGAGTTATTAAATAAACGTTCTTTCATATAATGTCAGAATAAATAATAATAATAATAAATTTATTGTGAAAAAAGCAGTTAACTAATTCTCCGGAAGCGAGCAAGGGACCATCCCATCAACGCCGATGAAGGGTTCCATGGTAGAGGTGAATTCAACTTTCAGCACACTCCTAACACAAGAATATAAATAGATTATAACATATTCTAATATAAACAGAATACCAACACATTTGGATTAATAAAACAAAACAAAATATTAAACCAGTATATTGTCATGAAACTATAGATTATTCGAAAAATATTGTTTTTAAATCGTAACAATCAAAATAACTCTAAATTCGAGATTAATTATTTACCGCCCTCCCTAGGTGGTCGGTTACTTTATCTACTTGAGCTTTCTCTTATTGTTTATTATAAAAGTTCACTAATATACACTTCCAAGCTATGTGTCAGTATGTTAGACAATCATTTCTTTCATTATTTTATGTTATAGCTTCACCTTCACTTAAACATTTAAAAAAGTAAAAAAAGTAAGCGAGTCATTCATCTCTATTACTTTATTATTTTGCCAAAGTTTCGAGATTTATTGATCTCTTTATCAGGACCAGCTAAGAGAAAAATTATTTCAAAAGATTGATTTTAGAAGTTATATTAAAATGAATAAAAATCTGAATACTCAATTAGAATGTAACATTTTTACAAAAGATTATGATCGTGTTTTATACACGGTTAAATAATAAATTTAGTTCTTATTTTATGTGTTATATTGGTGCTTGTGTTTTGATAACGCACGTTACCCATACTGTGTGTATCTTAGTATTCTACCAAGTAATGACGGAGAAGGTTACGTCTGGACGAACCTTCCATGATTTTAAAATATTAACTTGTGTTTTAAATGGGTTTGACAGTAGTAATTTTCATTACAAGTTTTTAATTATATCCGCACCTCAGGTATGTAATACGATTTTAGTGCCATATTATAATGCATCAAATGTAATGTAACACTGTTATGTATACGACTGCCATTTCTGTCTTTTGTTGTTTTGTAGCTGGCCCTGACGAAGAGATCAATACATCCCGTTACTTTTTTAAATATTTAAGTGAAGGTGAAGTTATAACATAATATAATGAATGAAATGAATGTCTAAAATACTGACACATAGCTTGGCAGCGTAGGTTACTCTATTCGGTTACTCTACCGATTTTATCGATCTCATTTCTTTGGCTTCAGTTTTCCAAAAATGTATTTTCCCTAGACACATTCTTACGAAAAAATAAGCGTTTTAAGATTTTGAAATCCGACATGTGAACCGACGTAATCAAATGAAATCCAGCATATATGTCACAGCTGTGGAATTCGACGATAATGACCCGAGACGCCGAAACTGGAAGAATACCCGCTGCTCGCCCTCCCACCAAGGATGGGGATCATTTCCCATCGTTTTCGGTGAAGGAGGAAGGGGGAAGGAGCCCGCGGCACCACTTTCCACGGTCCCCTGTAAACCTCGATGGCCCACTCACGAAAAGGACGTTACCAGGTGGCGCTGCTAACGAGGCGCAGAGTTTGTGACGTGATGGGGCTCGATGCTCACGTTCGCCAATATGGACAGTCATTTATTAGACGTCAAAAAGAGAGGAGAAAGGTAAGAATCCGTCGAGTTCACGGTTGGGAACGATCGAAATAGAGCACAGGCTAAATGGCGAAGTGATCTTTTCACGCGCTTTTAAGATACTCGGAGAAACATATGGAATATAAAATGACAGGAATTGAAAGGTGACTTTTACTTGTACATATTGCACTGCACTTCATATCTGAACGTAGAGTAATTCTTGTGACAATTTCATATCCGAAGAGAGGACTGGCCAATTCAAAAAACAATTCATAAAAAAGTAGATAAATTATTAATTTTANGACCTTTTTTTTCAATGACGTTTCGTCACTGGTATGCGACCTTGTCAGATGATAAATAAATACAGTATCCTAGAAAGATGTCATGCATGAAATTACATAATATCTAACCTAATATTATGTTTCATTAATTTTAATGTATTTACTATGAATGATTCATGATATTCATGACATGTTACTACGATACCGTACAATTTATGTATCAATTGATGAGGTCGGAAGTCAGAGACGAAACGTCATTGAAATATATTTTTAGTCTGAAAAAGGTTAACGTTAATAACTCAATACTATAATTATGACAGACGTAAACAGCACAAGAAATTCACATAAATACCATAAAAGATCGCTTCAACAAACATTAACGCGTAATAATATTTTTCTCTTAAATAATGACTCACAACGGATTAAGAGAGACTGCTTTTACGATGTAACACAACGCCCTTTCGCGCATTACTAGTGAGTTAGATCATGCGTGTAAGTTTGATCAAAACACATTAACAGATACTGCATTCACCGTTAAATTACGCAAATAGGAACTTGTTTACTCATATCAAGTTTTAAAAGATATTTTACATTCAAACCCTGGCAATATTCAACGGATTGCACAGACTGTATTTCCATGAGAAAGTATTCATTCAACAAATAAACCGTGGTATTGACTTCTATGCTACTGACGCACATATCTGTTTGAATGTCGCAACACTCGAAATAAAGAAGATTCAAAAGAATAGAAGCAAACCAAAGGTGATGAAGAGCCATATAAACGCCCCCACTTCGTACCTCAACTTAAACCACTCCACGTATTTTCAAGTACATTGTGTGAGTGTCATCGCAGTATTCGTTTGCTCTTCCCACGACGCTGTGCTAACATGTGTCACCAAAACCACTAACATTGCTCAAGCAGACGTCGTTTCAAATGGTCAATTCATTGAAGGCGTCCATCTACATGGATGTAAAATATTCCTCCATGGAATTCATATTGTTTAGATCATATCCCTCCGATACATCATGAAAACAAAGAATAACAAGAAGTTTATTCAAATGAATTAAATAGAAGAAAACATTTTACTTACACATTGGCTTTTTTTCGTGTTTTATTCGTTTTGTACGATAACATACAGATCACAGCGTCCAAAAGGTAGTGTGTATGGGAATCTACTAGTGCGAATCTACTACTGTATACATAGATAATGATTTAGCTGCTATCACTTCCATGTTATACGCCAATAAAGGATATGGAGTCGTGCAATGGAATTTGCATAACATGTACGGTTACAAAAAATCCATACATGAGGTATGAGATTGATGAACATTTTCAACCATTTTTGATTGCATTCCAAGGTCATATTTCTTATATAAGTTCCCAATTTATAATTATTCGAAGATTTGTTTTCTGGACGTATTCCAATTGACACTACGCCACTATTGTCAGAAAGACATTTTTGTGAATGTCATTAAAAATAACGTTGCCTAGATTGTTTGCAACTTGAAAACAAACGGTACTAGTAACGAGTTTCGAAGAATATCCCAATTTCTCAATTTATACATAACTCGTCATACTAATACCATCGACACCATAAGCATCATAATCATTGGTGCTACAGCTTTTTCTAGTCTTGGCCTCCCAAATACACTTCGACGACATGCTAGTAAAATCCAAGAGTGAAATTATATTAAAATCACGCCCATCGCNTCCAAGAGTGAAATTATATTAAAATCACGCCCATCGCAATATCACGACTACCCATTTTAATCACGTTTACGGTGGTTAACTGTTGATAATAAACTGAGCTAATTTGACCCAGGTGTTGAGTCCCAAAATGAAATAATTCAAATACATACTGAATACTTCAAAAACTACTGACGTAGCTCTATAAAATCATTTTTCACTGTAGAATGGTGAATCAAAATATGATAGTATTTGGTAAGATATACCAGGAGAGAAAACAAAGCTTTGTAAGAAGGACAATTTCATCCATTTCATTTTTTCGGCACTCATGAATCCTGTTTTTGGTACTCATCTAAAACCAAAGTGCCGCTGTTACCAGGCGGAACCTCGCGTGCAGAGAGCTTCCCGCCCACTTCTTAGTCCAACGGACGGCCGTCACCTTCGCTAAGGGGGTCCAAAAGTGCACACGCGACCCTCGCGCCCTCTGAGAACAACACTTCTCAATTGGAGCTGCACGCAACACCACTCTCTCACCACTGCACAGGTGTGTATTGTTATTAGTTCACTACTTCATCAGTCGTACTGCAAGTTGATATAAGCCAAATATTTTTACAGGGATATAAAAAGGAGTAGCCCCTCCGTGGCTACAGTGTCAGCGTACTCGCTCGTCATCAAGTCTTCCCGGGTCAAATTCCCGGTGGGGGCAAGAAAAAATTGTAGCTTTTGAATTCTATGTCTCAGTTCATACAACTTTGACGTTTGAAAAGTTCACTCTGCGGTTAACAACCGCAGTTGTAATACTCGGATACAGCTATCTAGATTCTACTCCCAAAATTCACGATGTGTCTAGTAAATAAACTCACACAAAACCGAGCCTTATTAACACTCATTATAGTCGTCAACACTCGTGGTCCTTATAGATAAAAAGGAGTGCCACAGTGTTCTGTACTAGCCACTGATCAAACCTTTCGTTATCTGTGTGCAACTTTAGAGCAACACTTTAGAATATTATTTCCATATTAGATGCAACATAGTTTTGAATACCCTGAGCAAATATATTGCAATCAACCCTAATTGTAAATAAAATAGCATACAAGAATGAATTTTTCCAGGAGACTTCACATCCAAAAAGAAACATTAGTAAGAAACCAAGCAGACCTGTAAGAAACGATCCAAAGATTTTGATTGATTATGAAATCACACTGTTTCATGATACATCAATATCAGCTCGTAACATACATCCGCGACAATGCAGGCTGCGACAGTTATTAACCCATAAATTTTTTTTTTCCAGAAGCAAGTACGAAAATAAACTGTAAGGAGAAAAGTGAGTTCTAAAGAGCGATCCTGTTTCACTAACTGTAGCTAAATCCACTGTTCGCTTTGGGCTGTAGTCCGAAGAAATCGACGTTTCCCGAACACTAATTATCAAAACGTTCACCGGAATACCATACATTTAACAGCTGGCTGTTGCAGTGTCGCGTGTCCAAGGGTGTCGCGAGCAAAAGTAGGCTACGCGGAAACAAGACGCCAGTCCAACGGAGAGGAACACTTTTTTATGTGTGGGAAGTTTTCGACAACTTGCTACACCAGTGTTGTTTGTTTTCCTAATACAACGGACCAAGGCTTGCGCTTTAGTAGAAAGTATATCAAGCAACAAAACGAATTAGGTACTGAATGAAGTTACTTCTATCACTGTTGGGGGTAAATTACTCTAAATAAAAATGAAACATACTTAATCGTGTAAATGATTTTTTATGTTTGGATTCCCAGTGTCATGCAATTCAAATTTTAACCACAAGTAAAAATTTAAATAAGAAGCTAGAACCCTACTACAAAAAACTAAAAGTTAAGAAATCTAAAATTGGGTTACAAAAGATTCAAACAATTACCTATAAAAAGGTTAAACATTGATTGAAAACGTTTAAATGTGTATTAAATGATTTAAAACACACGAAGTATGAAAACATAATATTATGAAAGTCAAAACCTTGATGTAGTAGGTATAACTCATCATATCATCCTCACTACCGACATATTAATAGCCCCTTAGTAATGGGTTAATTATTGCTTCCGTAATAAATTTTAATAGCTATACTCGTTAAGTCATCTGGACTGTGAATCAGCGATAGTGTTTTATCAGTCGTAAAAAAGCAAATATTTTACGATCAACGTTGAGGCACAGAAACACACGTCTTAACCTTTCATTCTACTTCAAGTTATCTATGTTTATTACTTTTGAATGATCACGTGGAAAAATACAAAAATGAAGGAAGATGGTACTAAATCGCAGCCCACAGAGATTTTATTTATGAATGTTTTCTTCCACAAATTCCGAATGTATTCTTCCATTCGTGTGAACAACTAAAATTGCGTTAAATTTTTTTTTGCCCCACCTGTGAAGTAAGGCCAAATCTAAGGGTAAAAATTTAGTGAAATTGACGTAAATATTCCTATCGAGTCTTGACTACGCAGGATGGATTCAGACTTGGGTCACGTCATAGCTGGAAGATTTGATCACGGTTTAATGCATAGTAAAATCAGGTCTTTCCTGAACATGATATAACCTATTCTTTTTTCTCACCAATATCAACAGATTTATCTCTCAAGAGTCCAAATTTATGATCGAGGTCTGCTACCGACAGCTGAGAAGGCATGACTGTTGAGGCTCCTGAGAATGTAATGATCTAATAATGTAACTCCTGCTCGAATCTTCTCAAGGGAAATGGGTATTTAAGACTCGGGATTTCTCGAAAGTCAGCCTTACATCATGCCGAACCAGGTATAGTGTCTGCTCGTTATTGTCTGTATCGTCGTGTCGGGGAGATCCCGTGACAGTCACGTGGGGGCAGAACGCTACGAGTGGCGGCACCAGGAAGCATCCGGTGCCCCAAGGGATTCCCCGCGACTCGCGGGCTTTCTCCGCATCGGCACGGCACGCCGATGTCCATCACGCGCACTGAACGCTTTACATAACCTCGACATCTCCAGAATGCGGGCACACCATCTCTATCAGACGCTTCCGCTCACGCCTCGGGCTCAAAGGAAACTAGTTCCCAAATAATATTACGATAATTTTTTATCTGTATTCAGGTTTTGGGCCAATGAAGAAGAGTCGCTGAAACGTTGGGGCAGAGGAGGTACCAACAAACGAGGGAGACCTCTAATGATAAATAACATTTTTAATACCAAATCTAAAAGACATGAAAAGGTTTCACCACAAAAATATAACTAAACTATCCTTTTTTGCTGCTCAGAGGAGAGCGCCTTCAATGCTTAATTATTGATGCTAATCAATTTCGATAAATAATTGTTAATAAATTATTTTTAGCGTTTCAAAAATAATAGGAAGTGAATAAATTTTAGATTTGCTTGTGCGAAATATAGCACAATCGTTAATTGACATTAGACGTAACGAGCGAAGTATAAATAACAATTGTAGAAGCAATAAGAAATCAGTCAATAAGGGACCATAAATAAGTCTCTAATAAAGAATGATATGATAAGTTATCCTCGATTTTGTATCCGTGTATTACGTGAAACTACGAACCCAAATAGAAAACTCATCGACGTGATAAATAGTAGAATATAAGCTACAGTATTTGTTGTGTGTCATGTGAAATCGAGCATATTCTGAAAAAATAGTTCAAGTTAACAAGTGGATAATAGTAAAAGTGTTCTGTTTTCAAAATACCACACGTCTATCGTAGTTAATTTTCTTAGTACGTTAGAAAACATATACTTTGATTGGAAAAATGTTCAACCAACGGAAGTCAAACCACTGTTTCGGGAACCAGTACGAGGAATAAGAATGGCCCATGTCATAATTATCCTCCAACTTAACGAATTCAATAATGACTACCTGTCCCTACAACGCATCACGATTACACACAGAAGTAGATTAATGTTCCAGTAAGAAATCGCATCTCCTGACGAAAGCAGAGCTGCTAGTAGCGAGTACCAGTTGGGAACTAGCGAACTGTGAATGAAAACGTGTGTCGTGCGTATATTTCATGGCGAGAGAACGCTGATACATAAAATCACACGCACTCTTTTATGGTGAGAAAGCTTCGGGGTAAGGTCAACTATCGCACAGATCTAGAAAATCACTCAAGTGTGGGCTCCTATTTGAATTTAGCGTTCTTCAATTCCACGGTCGGATCAGAAAACAAAAATACTTAGAAGGAATATAAAATTACGTGTCTCCTCAAAAAGAAATTTTTAGAAGAGTAATAAACAAGCATCTATGAGATGTTATTTATTAAATACACTAACAAAACATTCAACTTAAAAATCGGTATTGAGAAATAACCTACCGAGTATAATATGATGTTTTAGATATAGTATCCATTACCTTGTTACTTGTATTTCTGTTACCATGACAGTTGGCACCACCTGTCATTTCTCTAAGATAGTCTTTCCAGTGATACATTCTTCGATGTTGTGCATGATGGTTTTTGAGGAACGGTAGTCGTATTGACTTCTTGCTGAATGGCCCACATAAACTTAACTTATTAATTTTTTAATACACTGTACCTGATAAAGACTTGTCCCTAAGTCGAAACGTTTAATGTTTTAGAGTATATGTGAAATACATGAAGTATCTATTGGGTCAGTATTACACTCCTTTTCATTAATATCTTGTTGTAAATTATAGAATTATTTAAAAGGTAAAAATTATAATATTTAAGTATTTAATTATAGAACTACTTAAAGGTAATTTATGTCTATCATAATAATTGAGAATTAAATTGTGTCTGAAAAATAATATCTATTTTCAAGTATTATTAACGGGCACTAATTGTCTTAAATACTGACTAGTAGTAATTACTTGTCGAGGATATGTGTTTGTTTAAAGCGATAGCTAATAGTAAGTCAATAATTACTCATTAAATTTCTCTGACATCTGTAATAAACTAACCTAAAAAGTAATTGCTTGAAATGAATTCTCCTTTCAGCGAAAGAAGGCTTTCTAACGAATGGTGACAGTATTCTCAGTCTTCACGCACAGGAAGTCATTACCTCATCTTACTTTAATAGATTTTAAGAGGTTGTATTTCTGGGAAGAAATAATACGTAAAAGCTCCTACCAACACCATGACATCAGCAAAATTCTTTATAAATAAAAATTAAATGCTGTTCGTTGGTAAGCGCATCACCAGAGAACGGCTAGACCGATTTGGGTGAAGTTTTCTAAAAAAATGTTAGTAATAGTAAGAATAATGTTTTCAGGGAAAGAATAATTGGAAAAGTTGAAAAATCCGGGAAAAATAAAACGATTTTTTCTATAGGATTTTTGTAAGAACTTAAGACCATAACTCGCGATTCGAACGATGGATATGCGTTTTTCTTNAAGATAGTCTTTCCAGTGATACATTCTTCGATGTTGTGCATGATGGTTTTTGAGGAACGGTAGTCGTATTGACTTCTTGCTGAATGGCTCACATAAACTTAACTTATTAATTTTTTAATACACTGTACCTGATAAAGACTTGTCCCTAAGTCGAAACGTTTAATGTTTTAGCGTTCCCAGACAAACAAGTTCATGCTGAATCCGGCCGCGGAAGGCGACGTTTATAAAAAAACTAACTAAATGTTCCATTTCGCCTCGTCGTTCTGTACAACCAGATGTCCGTATGATCCAGAGATAGTCTTTACCAACGCTGACTACGTGATAATTAAGGTGATAGGGATAATTTAGGAGAAGGAAGAAAGAAAGAAGTTCGCACTAGAGTCTGTAGCCTGTTTAGTAAGTTCATATTCCATCACCCTTGAGTTGAAGGTAGAATTTTTTTTTTAAGTGACTTTTTTTAAGTGAATCTGCATAAATAATCATATTGATGAAACACTATAGAAACAATATTTTTCATGTTATGTTGTATATTAAACCTAGGTTTAGAAGTAGGATTAAAACATATCAAATTACTTCCACATTTTATGTTTTTGGGTAGATGTCCATTTTGTAATATTAGTTCTGTGAATAATTCTTTAAAATTTAGTTCCTATTTTGTAACATAATAACTCAACGATGACAGTCACTAGAGCAAGTCATGGTTTACGACAGAGCTACTTATAGAATAAGAGAGACATATATTAAGTCGTCAGTATCCGCTAATGTTTGTTGTCCACTATTGATTACTGTGTCAAATTTGCATACCATCCCAAACAGAATTACATCCTCTGGATGTAAACTTTATCAATCCAAGAAATATGTACAGTGATTTAGTTTAAGTTGGAATTTTGTTGAAATAAAAATCTGTAATTATTATATTTATAGTAAAAATTGGATTAATAAAGAATTCATTCATTCATATTGTTGATACTTCTTGGATATCTTTTACCTGTCAATTTTTGAAGAATAACAAGCTTCCAGTTTACTTGTTTCCCATTCCCCTTCGAGAAATCCCTCCAAAACAGGTCACTCATACACTTTTAAATCATAAATCCTAGGAACCGGTCCAATGATTCTAACAATGTCATTGCCGTGTCCACGCTCTGGTAATCACGGGACGGCGTACGCAACGAGTTTACCAACTTTCTCGCTATGGGGCGTCGGCGTCTATGTTGTTGGGCGAACTGGCAGCAGTCCACCCACATGCGTCGTAGAATTCATTATTCCCTTCGGAGAGAGTTCACTCACGACGCTATTCATTCAAGGGATTCTCATTTATTTCCCGCGTTGCTGGCACTGCACTTGGCGTTGCGGTATTTGTGTAGAGTATTGGCAAAATATTTGACGTATTCACAAATATCACAAACATGCTATTCTCACATGGTGCGAACAGGCAAATAACTAAAAAAAATGCCAAGTACGTTTTCTTAAACGAATGGTGGATGGGATGTATTTGATATAATTCAAGAAATATTTATACTGTTTCGTTTTTTCAGACCTTATAAATGTCCCAGTCCACATTAAAGAAACTGTAGAATAAGGAAAGTTAAAGAACCGCAATATCAATAAATCTCGATCACTCGCGCTCTACTGAGCAAAAATGGCAAATATTTGCTTTATTTCAGTCCTTTGATATGCGACAAAAACCCGACAAGAGGACGGATACGGATTGCGTATTTGCCACAGTAGAGAAAATACATCGAATACAGACAAATAAATCATCCACACTTGGCTTATACTCATCTACATTTGTGTAACCAAATACCCAAAACGCAACTCCAAGTGACGTGCCGGCATATGACGGAGATGTTTAGGTCATGAGACCTACCCCTCCACCTAAACGTGACGTCGATGAGGGAATTGGGAAGGAGAGATGTTGGGTATCTAGGGAAATTTGGGTACCCAAGCGACGTATGTGTACAGTAGATGAGGGAAATCCCAGGCCAGAACCTCAACTAGTTCGGCCGCTCAATGGTTTTGGTGGAAGCGAAGACGCCGTTGTCTGTCGATGTTATCCATGCTTCCTGGGTTAGAAGACAACTCAAGAATAAAAAATTCTAACACAATCACATAACAAATATACGGAACATAGAGGACAACATATTACGACCAGAATATTTCAAATCAATATTACCAAGAAATGATTCAATTTTTTGAATCGCAAAATGAAACGCAAAAAAATTTCTTTGATTTCAGTCCCAGTCATATTGTGTACGTAGTATTTGAATAATTTTTTTTGATTGCTATTTTAAATAAGGTGAAATTTATGTCATAAAATACACCTTATCAAATCTATGCACTTCAAATATCTTATGAAGAAATGGCGAACAAACATGGCGGGGCTCTTTGCAGGCCATACTCATTTCCAACACCCTTTTCAACCATCGCAAGAATTTTCCGATCTACTGCATCTACATTGAAAATAACGAAACATTTATTCATTATCTCCGAGCTCTAACGCAAACTTGTCCAATCAATGTATTGCTCGCTTTGTTTGATTAGTTGGAGGATTTCATGCACTCAAACACTCCAATGAATAAAACAGTCGCTACGTCAGTTGCCAACTCCGTGCATTAAATTTCATTGGCAACGAAACAGTGTTCTGTGTTCGCCGAAAATAAGACAAATGCCTCATTGGGTTATTGGGAAAAAATAGTTCACTATAAATCGAAGGGTTTGTGACAAATTATTATATATCTGACGAATTTTCAGCGTCATTTTAAGGATGTCCACGAAACCCGCTTTTAAAGTAGTTCTTTCCTTGACGCAATGCCATGCATCGCCTGAACATTATATCTAAACTGGACTCTTCATATATCACAAACAACGAAAATTTTAATTCGTTCTGCAGAGCGTAACAATTTAATAAATATATTATTAGGAGGAATCGCATTCTTTCATACTCTAAGGATGCCTCTAAAAGATCAACAGAAGCATTTCCATGCATTACAAGCAGTGTCGAGAGATAATAAATGTTGAAAAGAAAATAATAAAAGCTTACTTGGTAATTGTGGAGCTTTAGCAACATTATCAAAGCATGATAAATTAAAAGTCGTTTCTATGTTGCTCAAAAAAAAAAAAAAAAAAAAAAAAAAAAAAACGACTTTTAATTTATCATGCNACTTTTAAATAAATATCACTAACATAATAAAAAATACCAATGAACATTTGTAAAAAAAATCGTTTTAAAGTGAAATAGAAGACATTAATAACATACTTTCATATGCCGATGCACTAAAATAATAATTCTCGGGAAAATGTATAAAAAACATACGTAAATATCTGCAAAGATAAAAGTTTTTTTTTCGTATTTATGTTATCCAAAATACCATAGCATGCGCGATTTTATGATGGTGGAATGACGAGATGTCCAAAAACCAATTACAGGAATCCACAAGATCAAAGTAAAAAAGAGGAATTAAGTAATTCTGTATAACAATAGAGGTATCCTACGTAAGTAAGAAGCATACTTAAGTCCTGAAGAAACGTGGCTGGCAGTATCTACCCCCAAAACAAAACTATGATTTCAGTAACCTAAGCGGAAATATTTCGAAAACTGTCGCTGACAAAGAATGAAGCAAGAGGAAGAAACGACATCAGCTGTTGGCCTGGAGGCGCAATGAAGAGGACGCCCAATCCTCAAACACGACGCCCAATTTTCCGCACGGTTTACCTCGACGCCCATGAACCACCTTTGCACAGCACGACATTCTCACGGCGAGGGTCTTCTCGGTCTATCAGTCCTCCGGCAGAAGCTAGCAGACCGCCACCGACACAGTTCCACGCCCAACCTCAAGTGCTTTTACTTTGGCGCAGTCAGCGCTCAGCAAAGCATCAATAGCATTGGCCACTAATTCACAGTACGTCCAAACAATATATAAATTAATAAGTATAATTGAGAATTTACGGTGTTCGAAAACCAATGCAATTTGACTTGTTCGATTTAAGTCCTGAAAGTTAAATATAGTTACTAAAAAAACTACATTTCATTTTATAGTTTTTACTTAAGAGCTACTAGATATGGATTATTTGTAACAAATTTTCAATGAGAACGTTTCTACAATGGGCAAGATTAAAATATTAGTTCCTATACAAATTTAACTATAGATTCATATAAAGCCCCAAGAATTCAAAGACAAGTATTTTGGTTTTGTTCAATCCATGCGCATAAATTGATATGAGCAAATACGAAATAGTTAATGCGCTATTTAAACTAACCCTTAAAATTTCTCACAAAATTGTGCAAATACATCCGACAGAGTCTCGTGGTAGCGTGGTAGAAATAAATTAAATTTTTTCAACAAATTGAAAGATCCAACGACTATATACATACAACCCAACATCTCTCCTTCCCAATTCCCTTTCCCAAATTCAACGGTTAGGCGGAAGAGCAGGCTTCATGGGAGAAAGTATTTTGATAGATAAATAAATAATAAATATATAGATAAATAAATAAATAATAAAAACAAATAAAATATGACTATAAGTGTTTACTCTCGAGATGTATCTATTTACTTCCAAGTGCCTTGCCAAGGTCTTGTCAAAATGATTCAAATCCGCTAATGAACTACTATTAAGTTGTGATTAATCTACACGAATAAAGATCATATAGTTTACTTCCTTAAATAAAAGTAATTAATCATCAGTCAATAATCGAGTTTTTTTAACCTACATGGTACAACAAATTTAGATGTAGAACGTTTCCTACAATATTTTCATATTTATGTAACTAGTTCAAGTTACCATATGAGACTTTGACATCCTTTTATGGGAGTATGTCCAAAAAATGGATTAACATCACGCTTGAACTGAAGTTCTCCATTAGATCACAACCTTTCGTGGGAAACACACAAAACTGAGACATAATCGAACACCTCACCAACAGAATCTCGCCAGGAGGAACCGTCCGCGGGTACTTACCTGAAAGCAAAAGAAAAATACATTAGAAAGTCACAAACCAAATAGCGACACAGCGCGAACCACGTGATCGAATTCGTGGAGGTATTCCGCGAGTCTCTTAAAACATTTCTTGATCAGCAAAAACCCTCCTCGAATCGTTCAAATCAATCTCCCTTACTCAGGAAACATTCCCAGGAGAAATTCAGATAACACCGCAGACGATATTGGAATGGAAAGGTCAAAGAAATATTCAATCCTGACGAACCGCCTGAAACACGGCCGTATATTAATCAGTGCAGTGCGCGGGAGGTCTATTTCCTCCAATCAAAATACTTTCTCCCATGTTGTGGATGTGGTCGCAGCCGCCGCACCTCACCGAGCAACTTCTTTCTGCGCAAGAATTCGCGATTTCATTGCAATTCGATCGCGACTAATCACCATCGGAAGTAGACTTGGTGGCGGAGTTCGCCACGAAGGCATGAGGGCGAGGGTCATCTCATCTGATCAGATAGAGGTTCTCGGAAGTTGCTGCGGAGAGGGTGGTGATGTCGTAGAGAAGAAGAAAGTCATCGTTGAACTCTAAGAAGTCCTACTTTTGGTTACAGGATAACGCCTACAGTACAACCCCTCTTAACAGCCTCGGATCAACCGGTCATCGTCTTAAACGGCTATCTCGCGGAACATTTTTTTGTTCTCTTTCACCGTATAATACTAACAGGTAGTGACTTGGAAGTTTGTAACACTAGTGTGTTTGTGTAGTNGACTTGGAAGTTTGTAACACTAGTGTGTTTGTGTAGTGGGGGTGGGGAAAGGAGTTAGTTTCATTCCCCTCTTTCTTCAGGGTCTATTTCTCTACAAATCAATAAGTACATGTGACTATTTTTCTATGAACCAATTATTTTTGTGTTCGCTTACTTTGTTACAGTCCCATAAAATGAGTTGCAATAGTGATCCGTTTGCTTATTTATTCGTGATAACCTGATGAAATTTGAACGAAAATCCGTTTTTCACGAAAACCTCGGATTAACCGGCCAAACCGTACAGGGTCTCTGTTCCGACGACGAATTCTACTATATTTCGATTAGAGCTGTTTCGCAACAAATACCGGATTTACGTGCAAGCTAGACAAACTATACAGTAGCTTAGAAAGCTGACATGTAAAAACCCTGAATATACGTTTCCAAAGTATAAAATGAAAAATTAAGAAAATACAACTTACAAGTCACAAGACTCCAAAGATGTAGAAATGTGCTCCCGAAAACATTACTTGTTTGCTCTTTACATTTGCTTTTCACAGTTTAAAAAAATAATAAAACTACTTATCATTATTAGAAGGCTGCACTCTACTTATAACCCGATTATTATTTGAGATATACATTAAAATATATTAAGGTACATATATATATATATATATATATATATATATATATATATATATATATATATATATATATATATATATAAAAAAAAAAAAAAAAAAAANAAATATTATAATTTATAGTTAGTTTCTAGAGGCCTGTAAATTGTGTCGCTAAAGGGTTTACTTTTTGCCAAATACCGAAGGTTTACACAATTCACTTTGTTATGAAAATCTCATTAGAACTTCAAAATTATTTTATTACTAATATATTTCTTCTGGGTGGTATTACAGTTGAATCATTACTTTAATAAATTCATATCGTGTTCACATTCAAATAGTTATAGACATCTGATATAGACAACAATAAATAATAATAAACTTTATTGTCAAATAAAAATTACAAACTGTGTATGACCACGTGGAGGATAATAAACTAATTTACACTCCGGAAGCAAGCAAGGTACCATTCCATCAATTCCGATCAAGGGCCGTGTGGCAGACGTGGATTAAACATTTCTACATACTCCTAACGATAAAAAATAGTTCGACAGGTGTTATAGTATTAACATAATACTAACAAATATTGTATTTATTAATCATAGAAAAGTCATTTCACAAGTATGTATTATTATCAAGTAGTAATTATTCGGAAAATATTGTTGATGATTCGTAACAATTAAATAACATTAAATTCGCTAATAATGGCGTCTCTAGGTAAAATAATAAAGCAATCCTTATAAAAAAACCTGCCTCTACCCAAAGGAAACCGGAGAAAAACCCGGGCCAGGATGGGGCTACAGAATTATGTACATAATCGTGCAAGGGTTGAGTGTATATACAACTAAATTTATATGAATAATAAGACAATACTAGCATGCAGGAAAATAGTTTGGAAATTGTTGTCAGATATTTTGAAACTACTACAACAATGACGTGATAAAGTACAAGACGGCTTTAATTTTCATTAAAATCAATAAATTATTTTACAGTGTAGAAGCCCTGGTGCAGAAGGAAGCTTTCAACCGCGGATTTAAAAAGATTCAATTGAATAATACTTTCATATTTTTGGCAGGGAATTATATACAACGATTCCCGAATGGTACGTCCCTTTGTGGCAAAGCGCGGTTGACTCTCGGACGATGAATATTATTCCTTTTGCAAGTATTGTGTTCGTGAACAAAACTGTTTTGTATGAAACAAAGGTGGTGCTTCAGTAATTCGGTCTTTTAAAAAAACGGCAGTTCCATAAATATAAATGCAGGGAAGTGTTAAAATATTTAATTCCTTGAATAAAGGTTTACAAAAGATTCGGGGGTGAGATTTAAAAAACATCCGAACAATCCTCTTTTGAATTCTGAAAGTTTTAACACACTGTCCGGAATTGCCCTAGAAGATGACACCGTATCGTAAATAGGAGTAAACATTTGCAAAATATACACAACAGGAAATTTGTGGAATAACAATATAAACTAAGATTCGTAATGGGTAACACAATTTACTTAATTTGGAATTAATATTGTCAACGTACCAATTCTATTTGAGATTCTCTTGATAATGAAGATATAAAAACTTTGTATCAGTAACAGTTTTTAAGTGTGTTTAATGAAAAAGAAACCTAGGGTAAATATGTTGTGATACTATAGTGAAATAACATACACACAGTTTTGTCAGTGTTTACAATGAGGCGATTTGCACAGAACCAAGCTGAGAGATTAGACAAAACCTTTTTAGCATTGGCGTGTTTAGATTGTAGATTAGTGTCAACGGTAAAAAGTACCATTTTGCAATCTGATGTGGAAGACGACATGTCGTTTACATACAACAAAAAGAGTATAGGGCCGAGAATTGAACCTTGGGGAACTCCGCGAGTTAGTGGTTTCGTTTCTGAAAGGCAATGCTGAAGTAGTTCATTTTTAGTATGTGGTATTTCGACCTGTTGATATCAATCTTTCAGAGAGGAAGTCAGCCACTGGTGCACAAATCCAAGAATGCCAATAGATTGTAATTTTGAAAGGAGAATTTCGTGATCAATGACATCGAATACTTTAGATAAATCAAGGAATACACCCTAAGGATTTTCTCCATGGTCAAGATAAGTGGTAACGTGATTTATGAAAGAAAATATAGCTCTGATGATGGAAAAGGATTTCCGAAATCCGTGTTGATCGTCAGAGAGAATGTTATTTTTCGACAGAAAATCTAGAAGACGCTCATAAAACAATTTTTCAAGGATTTTTGAGAAAGTGGGTAGTAGAGAAATTGGTCGACAATTACCAACATTGTGTTCGTTTCCTTTCTTGTATAAAGGTTTGACTTTAGCTTTCTTAAATATAGAGTCTGGCATTGCTTCCTCTTACTTGTGCCATGCTCCTTCCTTTCTCTTTCCTGACCTCCCTTGGTCACCTCTTGTTCCTTTCGATCCCGACGCTATTAGAGCTAGGGTATCTTTCATTTT
>NNCF01126115.1:1530590-1595386 GCA_002313205.1 Laupala kohalensis
ATTTATGAGTGGATTTATTATAACGTGGGACGAAAATTTATCAATAAATCCGGGCATATTATCTAAGCCTGTTGAAAATTTGTTTTTTAATGAACTGATAATTATCATGATTTCACTGGCGTTAGTTTCGGAAGTGAACATAGAATGGAGAACGTGGGTGGATATATTTGGAGGACATTGGTTTTGAGATATTAAATTAGTTATTTTACATTTTTGTGAGAAATAAGAATTAAACAAATTTGCGATGTCAAGTGGATTTGTTACGATTTTACCATCCTTTATTAGGGAAATGTTTTCTTCGCGATTTTCAGAAGTTGATGTGTAATTTTTAACAATATTTCACATGGTTTTGGTCCGGTTGTTCGATTTTAGTATCTGCCTGTTATTTTCCATAACTTTAGCTGTATAGACTACTTTTCGGCTAATAGTCTTATATTTACGGAAATAATCATGGAATTCAGTTGGTTGCATATAGTTTTATAAGATAATATAAACGGTGTTTCTTTTTGGAATAAATTTTGATCCCTTAGGTGATCCTTTTATTGTGTTTCTTTGTGTTAATTAATTTACGTTTTATTGGAAAGCTACGGTTGTAATGTTTTAGGAATGTTGAAATAAATACATTGAATTTGTCGTCGGTGTTTTGGCAATTGTAAACATCTTTCTACGTTTCCTTACGCAAATAATTTGTAAATATGGATAAATTTGTGTCGTTAAACCGTCCAAATTACTTGTAAATGATTTTAGTGGTTTAAGTTTATCTTCAATGGTCAACACTTGCGCGAGGTGATCGCTGTATCCGGCACAGAACACTGCAGAGAAATACGAGATTTCATTGTTGACAATAATCAGATCTAGCAATGTTTGAGATGAACTGGAGAGGTGAGTGGGGTCTTTTATCGTAGTTACAAGGTTGAAGGAGTCGATAAGATTCTTGAATCGATTTATGGGTTAATTTGCGTAATCGAAAGCACTCAGGAAATCTATGTTGAAATCACCACATAATATAACGATAGATTTTTTTGGATTTACGTGTAATACGTTTTAAAATAATCTCAAAATTCCGAAAAAAAATTGTCAAGATCCCATTGAGGAGGACTATAAATACAAAAAACAATAACACCTATGTCGGTCAAATTAACTGCAGAAAATTCGAACACGCTATCTACGCAGAAGTTCTCGTAGTCTTAAAATTGAGAAGATAAAAATATCATTACAAACGTAGACACGTACCTCCTTGAGGACGTTTTCCTTAAAATTTTTGTCGACAGTAAGAAGTTGCTAAATAATAATTAGAAATATAAGCATCATTGATGTTGTTAGTTGAAAGTCAATATTCTGTGAGACATAACAAATCGAATGGATTTTCGTGAACAAGAATTTTAATGTCTGTCAATTTGTTTGAAAAGGACTGGACATTATAATGAAATATAATTATTATATTTTCGCAAAGAGTTTGTGATTTTTGAGAAATGGATTCTTAAGTTAGATTGTGGAGGGGAATATGAATTTGGTACAGATTCTAGTTCCGGTACGGAATTTTACATTTCAATGAATGTTAGGTCAACTACTGAATCACAAAAACTCGAAAAAATAAAATAATTAGAAAGATTAAACTGAAAAATGGAGAGAGCACATTCACGGCTACAGCAAACGCCAGGAGCAGGCTAGCCAATTAATTTTAAGATAGATTCATAAATTCAACTAAAAATCCCGCGACAACTTGTTGACGAAGAACAGTAGAACATATAAAGGTCACTAACATATACAACACAACTCACATTTTACGGCATTCTAGGTTACGGTATTTTATTATTATTTTAAATCACTTCACTCTTTAAAAAAAGGTTTTGTAAAAAGATACGGTCATGGTTCACGTATGTATATTCAAGATCTAAAATTTAAGAAGAAATAACTAAATGAATGATTAGAAAATAGAAATTAGAAAACTTGAACAAATATTAAAAAATAAGTGGGTTCAAGGGATGGGTTGCATAAATCGCACTCCGTAATGTAGACGAAATAAATAAATAACTTCACACAATGTTTTTCACAGAAATGTTTGTTACTTTTTATTAAAACAATCATTCTCCGTGATTATTTATCTCTTCTCAACGTCCCAGGATATAAGGAAACAGATTAAAAACGGTCTTAAAGTACAAACGTAATTTTTGTGCAAATGAAACGTAGAAAATATACGTAGGAGTATTTATTTGAACATACATACATAAAACTTTCTTTAAAAAACATAGAGGGAGATTATTTCTTGTCTGGTGTAGAATGTAAAAGGATTCTGTAAATTATAACTAAACACTCAAATTCAAAAGTGGAACACAACAATAAATAATGCACTCATACTTTACGGAAAAAATACTACATAAAATACCGCAATACCATTACAACTGTAAAATATAATAGGATAATCTAACAAGTTTCTGCTTCCAATAAAAAAATGATACATTGAAACTAAGGAAAAGATAATATTTATAATGTATTAAAATGAAAATAATTACATCTCTGCAAATCTTGTACACCGTTTCCCGTTGACTGGACTCGATTTCGCGTCGCGCGGTAACCACGCGCTCTGCGATGTCTCTGGCGAAATAACAGTGTTTAAGCTACTCTCGTTTTCACCGTCGAGTGATCGAACCTCACCAAGTCGAACATCCCGAACGCGAAATTTCGCAAATGTAGCCGCCGCCTTTCCTTCCCCTCCCTTCCTCTCCTTCGCGCCCGAAGACAGACTTTGTGGACAGAATCGCAAATGAGGCGAAGGGAGTCAGACGAAGACAATTGAACGCTAGGGAAAGGCGTCACGACAATGGATCAACGGAATTTCGATCCCGACCTTGCGCACGACTCGGAGCAATCAAAAGAGGTGAATGCTATGAATGAGATTTGCAAAGTACGATTTCACCGAACGTCAAAACACAAACAAACTGACAACTACACCATCGAAAGTCAAGACAAGAAAGGAGTTAAAGTACCGTATTTTGAGTAATGAAGAAAGTTTCGCGATATCGTCCAGAACAGTAACCATTTTATGCACGGGAAATTTTTTTAAAATAAATCTCTTCACATCGAGGTTATATGAATTTGGAGAAAAATAAGGTTTTGATGGGTTTAGTGAAAATGCAATCCAGAAAAAAATTAATAATTTTCTCCAATTGTTCAGAAAATTTCAACTAATTGTTCCTTAGAAGCAAATATTTCCCGTCTTGACCAGATTCGGCGATAATATTCATACATTCATTAAAATTAATCAGGACTTTCCCCAAAACCCATGTAATTGTTAAACGGTTTCATTGGTAAATCACTGCCATGTCAGTAAAAAGAGACTTTCATTAGTTGTCTTCTAGCAGTTTTTTTAAATAAACATACATCAACTATTTCTTTATAATCCTCTCCGCTCATCCCCTTCTTGGAACGAAGGTTGAACTGCACCTCATGACGTAACTCACCCATCCAAGATTTTTCATTTTGAATGACCAGTGTTCTCCACATGCGATATAGTATGCAGCCGAGCAGGTTATAAGTACATCCGCATTCACTGGAAAAGTAACGCAGAGTACGGAAAAATCGTTCTTTAATAAACGGGTCACATAATTTTTCGTATTTTTAGAGTGGTCGAGAAAATTAGAATCTTTGCACGGTAATAATTTTCAAACGTCCGTAATTTCTAGTGCTTAACAAGACACCTCCGGACCTTATAAAAATATGTAATTATCTCCAGAATCACTCCACCATAACGAAGGAGAAAATTATCTAACACGCGTCATAGATCACTGGTTACAAGAACGAATCTTCTTTCCTCATTTACGGAGAATTCCATCATTTTCGTTTCGTCAACTCATGCTCGCTGTGATGTAATCCAAGGTCAGTCAAGAGTTTTTTTAGATTGCACTAAATTTACGCGAACAGCCTAAGAGAGACTAGTGGGTTTGCGCCATGAGGGCGCCTCTCAGACTACGCTATTAACACAGTCGAGACTTTTTTGAGCTAAGGTACGAAAACGTGACGGACAGCAGCCTTGTCAAGTAATATCAGTCTTAAATTAAACGCGCAGAGCGTAGAGAGGATAGGTAATTACAATTTCTGAGTAAGGTTGGAGGTTTGAGAACATATAATGCGAATACAAAAACACGTGAGAAAAATAGGAAAAAGATAGCAGGGTAAGAAGAGGCAATTTGGGTGCACGATAAGGAGGATTGTGGGGCATTGAACCTCACCTGGGTATAGACTCGCATTGTTATCCTTATGATCGTCTTTACCTCAACCACTGCGATTCCCGAGGTTCTTTGTCTACCCAAGCATTGAAGTCTCCATTTAAACATTAGAATCCTGTTGCTCTGAATTTCGGCTGCTCGTCATGTGTAATGTCCAAGCGCTCTCATAATTACCACTGATAAGTCTGTATAATCCAACCACTCTATAGCGCAAAAACTTAGTCATCTTTTTCTAGTAAGGTTGTGTGGTAACAAGGTTTTTGCAAACAAGCAGACGCTAATAAAACACATTTCAAGGCATAACATAATGTCTTTTAAGATTTAGAAGTAAGATTCATACATTTCGGAAATATTATTCCGAATGTAAAGTGACATTCTTAATTTAATTTTATAATATACAAAAGTTCTGAACAAAGAATATATGGCAATACTTTTCTTGGACTGTTTTTTTTTCTCAAATTTCTCGCATGTGATTCTTTCTGGGAAAAATAACGCAAGAATCGAGAAAAACTAAAGATTATACTTACAGTTTAAATAGTAGGACTATTGAAATATTAAGAATATAAATTAATTTTAAGTAAATAATTCGAAGAGTGAATTGTGAATACGTAAGGTTTTCACAATACCCGAGTGAAATCACTTAAATACCGAGTTCTATGAGGAAAGAATGATTACCGCAAGCCCATGGTGCGCGTATTCCGTCACAACGTGTTTCAGAATACTTACAAGTCGCACAAATTACAGTCATCAAAACCAAACAACATGTACACGTTCTATGAGAGACATATAAAGCAATTCAAAGAAGACGAGTAATATAAAGGACGACCATCGAGTACAGCACCACACAAATTACGAACGATGTAGAGACTATCATTGATGACCTGAGTACGTTCACAGTCCATATACTTCGCAATCAAGATACGAACGTTTCTAATATAGAGACAAAAGGTTATAAGGATCTCAGATAATTCAGTTCAGTTTCGTCCTTTCATACACTGGAAAGTGTAGCTGTGAGTCTCAGGAGGCAGTCTACCAATCACAATCACCCCTAACCAGCCTCTCCACAAATGATGCGCCACCTCTTCGGGAAATAAAAGAGTTTAAAAGTGTTTCCTGTCACGTATAATTCGGTAAACAAAGGCTATTTACGAGACAGGTAACGCCCGGGAACCGCGTGGTCTAATTTAACGTTTTACCTTATGCGTTTTGAGAGGCTAAATGGGTGTTTGTGAAGCACTACGCCCTCGGTTCAGGTCTCCAACCGTGAGAGATCTATCCAATGTCTCGATTCAAATAAAAATCAATGGCAATGAAAAGTTGAGAAAATATAAGTTTTCTTAAGAAAGGACTCGAACTAGCTTTTCCAGGTCCTTCACGCTGCTTTGGTTTTTCACAATACCCGAGTACCCTACCTACAGTCCTAGTAATAAAGGTTGTGTCTTTATTTCCTCTACTTAGTTCTTTTGTACTGATAGATTGATTTTAAGTTACAAATTTGAAAACTACTACATTTATGCTAATTTATATTTACTTCATTTTCATAAATTGATGATTGCATTACGCAAACGTCTAATGGCTTCAATGTTCATCTAGGGGAAAATGAATAAGTACTACGACATGTTGGACACGCTATATTAATTAGAATATAATTATCGGCGCTTATTAAAACGTCAATAGATAAAAATCCCATAACTTTTCCACGACTGAAAAGTGATATTTTCTGCAACATTTTGATAACTAGGGAAGCGTCACATACCTATTTACTTATAAACAGATGAAGTGCAATAGATCTATGTGCACTGAAAACACGACAGACAATGAGTTTTTTTAAACATACTACATAACTAACCCGCTAAATGGTCCCAACCTAATCTATCCTACGAAGGAAACGGGATTGGAAGGGTCATATCTTTATGTCGAATCTTCACTTTTTTTGGATCACTGTATTTGAGTCAATGAATGCTATTTTCCCTAACAATATCGCATTGTTTAAAAAACTACACAAATGTCGTTTTTCCTTGGCTTACCTATTTCAACATGCTGTTACTAGGCTACCTACATCCTCACAATTGAAGGTTCTGACATGTCTGACCATGCTGAAAGAAACAATATTCGACGGAAATTGTTTAATCATGTTACGTCGAATGAAAATGGGAGACGGGACCGGGATTCGAACCCGGGACCTTGAGCTTTACGCGCTCATGCGCTTACCGACTGCGCCATCCCGTTCGCCTCTCGGGCCCGTCTACCATTCTCATTCAACTTGTGAAACCCAAAGACCTCTGAGGTGGCCTCGTAGAGACTAAATTCCTCATCTGAGGCGACTCCCTTAGGAAGTACTTTATTTGGGTAGTATTTTCCATTTCTGGTTCACAAACATAGAAATCTCTTAGATTGCGGTGAACCTCACCGCCAGGTAACAGATTAATCATGTTACGTCGAATGAAAATGGGAGACGGGACCGGGATTCGAACCCGGGACCTTGAGCTCAATGTAGTATGGGGGAATGTAGTATCTGCCACATTATCCTGGTAAAGAAGATTGTCTTGCTAAATAAAAGTAAACCACATTATCATATATAATGTTAGTTTCATTCAATTTTCTGTGTGACTTTTTTTATGGGGCTTTAGAGCTCGTCAACGTCAAGGTTATTAGAGACCTTCCGTTTGACTAGGTGGTAAGCAAAATTGAATATGCGTTGTTTCCATCGGCAACATAGNCGTGTGACTTTTTTTTATGGGGCTTTAGGGCTCGTCAACGTCAAGGTTATTAGAGACCTTCCGTTTGACTAGGTGGTAAGCAAAATTGAATATGCGTTGTTTCCATCGGCAACATAGCAAGAACAAGCTGAAGCAGCATCAGCGGGCGTTGTTCCCGCATTCTTCGCGCAGTGACTAATGTCACATGAGCAACACGACGAGGCTTAGTGAGGCGAGGGAAGGGGAAGACACGTCTCGGGTTCGAACACCGCCTCAGGTGAGTGTCTGCGCTTTGGCCTTGAAACGGCGGCAGCTGGACTGCAGCCATCCCCTTCTACATGGTCACATGAAGCTCCTTGTTAGTTTGGTTTGTTCTTCAACGCGAAAGATATGGATATCCACGTTCCTCTCGATCGTAAACGCTTCCATTTATTACAATACAGAAACACATCCCGAAATATATCAATATGCGAAACTTGTATTAAGATTTCATTATCGTGTTGTATTTTTTTACAAATTTAGAACTAAACAATTCCCCTGGCGGACAACTTTGTTGACAGTTCAAGAGAAATTAGTTATGAACAATATCAAATGATACTATCAATTAATAACAATAAGTCTCAGATGAGCAATTATATTTGTTTGTTCTAAGAAAATAGATGACTCGTCAAAGTATTTGAAGATAAAAAATTCCCTATAGTAGCAAATATGATGAATCCCGTACATGAAATATAATTGCTTTTTTCTGACTCAAAAAGATTAAATACTAACAATTTAAACTGAGCTTATGAGCACCACATCCATAAAAGATCATGAATTAAAAATTGTTTTGAACAANGCACCACAATTACCAAGTATAAATACTAACAATTTAAACTGAGCTTATGAGCACCACATCCATAAAAGATCATGAATTAAAAATTGTTTTGAACAAATTATATTGATCTAAAAACCCTATTATTTAGAAACTATCTATATCATGAAAATGGTAAACTAATAAAATCTTTTTCTTTTACTTTATGCAACATTTATTTTTCGAGGTGAAGTTGAATCCAACCTGCAGAAGTTGAAATCAATTAAACACGCGAAGGAAGAGTAATGTTCAGAAACAGCGTTCTTCCTTTTCCGTTCAATCCTTGCATTTCTCCAGGGACTGCTTCGTTCGTTTCTTCCTCATCCTTTTCTGTCTCATGACCATCCATGCGCGTCGAAACGGATTCCCTCAAACGACGCATATTAAACACCTAATTGCATCTCACGAAACAATAGGCACCTAAGAGCATGTTGTTTATTAAGGGCGATGCCTGCATTGGAGAGCATCCACGAGTAATTTGGAAAAAAAAAGGAAAATTGGTCTTTCGGCGCGCTCATCCATGCATATCAGAGATGAAGCTGCACCTGAGAGGAGTTTGTCACTGAACTGGTTACAATTTTAGACGTTGGATGCTCCACTAGAACTGACACGAACAATTTAAAAAATTACTGTTACCCATCTTGTTTCGATTGCATTATCCTTAAATAATATTCATCGATTTTATATCGCATTGTGATAATGCAAAAGAGATATATTTTATTTTCTGGAATGTGCTAAGTCTTCATTATTCACATTTTGTGGAACTCGTTTTAAAATTGACTTGACCTACTGTAGCAGGGCCACCCAAAGCATATAAATTATTTTGTCGCTTTGTATGAACTGAGTTTTAATTCTAAATCCATGGAATCAAATATATGTTTACAACAAGCTTTCATGTTCACAATATGTATTATTTTGGTAATGAATCAAAATGTAACACAATTTGTCCCTCGAAATGTCCCACGAAACATGCCGCCCCAAGCAGTTGCTCGTGATTCTTGTGCCCAGGGCTTAATGAGTTTGTAAGTACGCATGTGTGTCAGATTTTGTTAATCAATTACTGGGAAATGAATCGACACTTTAATTCAAAATTCAAACCTGGATATTGATGTCTTTCTTCCTATTCAATATTTTTGAGTGAAATTTGTAAGCAGTCGCGGATCTATAGTGACGGGGTGGGGGGCTATCCTCATTCGACCTGAACTATCAACAGATAAAGGCGAACTTTGCCACTTAATACAATTAATAAATTTGGTTACTATTAAATATTGTTAATTGTTGATTATCTATTTGATGATTTGATGTATTTTGTTGAAGAGATGATACTTATAAAATTTGTGTTGTAATACCATGATTTTCAAACAGAAATGCTCCCCAGATCCCTCCCCAGTTAGTCCCCCCCCCCGCCTTAACTACGGTCTAGATCAGCTACTGGAATTATGTTGTGAACAGCACATCTACTAAGATGCCGCCATTCCAATGCTACCTTGAATAATAAAATACATGATATATAAATACATCAATAGTTGAGAATGAACGCAGTGGACGCGACGTGAATGTAAACAGAATGATGACGTCTTCTCGACCGCGACGCCTGTTCGGTTGAACGCCTTGGCAGCGCGCGTAGGTCATGTTCCATACCAACAGTCACGTGACATTCTACGAATGGAAAACGTGATCACACGCCTCCTGGAGTCTTCCACCTCACGTGGCACTTCGCAAGCGAAGCCAAGTACGTACATGCACACGTTTGGCTCGCAGATTCAAGAAAAGGAAAAGTATTGATGCTATATTGGGGAAGAATGCAAAGAACGATGGCAAGTGCGGAAATAGAGTCAAAATCGAAAAATCAACCTCGTAGAGTTCAATAAACTAATGAAATTTCCGGAAAGAAGTGAGGGATCATCCCATCAAGGGCCCTGAGGTTCGTGAATTTATTATTTCTGCGCCCCATGGAAAATCATGGCATGTACCCCCTCTGAGAGAGAATAAATAATTGTGCGGCGCTCCGTTAGGAAAATGTAGAAGGAACGGAGAGGTTAGAGAGAATGTTGTAATAGGATGAAAGACATAGTTTGAATTGTATCATAATATGTTTTGTTAAGATACAAGATTCATCGAAGATAAAGGTGACCCAGAGAATGATTTTATTGGTCGTCCAACTCTTTGGGGAACACCTCGTAAGAGTGTCAAGTTCACCGGAGAATTCACTGCACTCTAATTGCTAGTCAAATTAACCAGTGTGCGGATGTAGTATGGACAAAATTTGACAGCATTTTTAGTTTCGTTGTAGTCAAAGAGAATCTTAAAACATCTATAAAGATGAATAATCATTCAGTGTTTTTAATGCTTTCAATCTTGCTGTATTTCCCCCAGTTCCTAAAGTTTAGGTAATTTCCCGGATTGTATAACTCATTTATATATCTTCCCTCATTTATGTCTAGTTTTTGTGATGTTCCTTGTGGCTATTCATTTCTGAAATTCTGTATGACTATTTTTTATTGTAGTATTTGTAAATGGGAAACGTATTGTGCTATTGAAGCTTATCTACGTGGGACGATAGGAGATAGGGCTATTGTTAGTAGGTAGGTCGGTTAGCCGATTTACCAACAACTAGGCACACGTGGTGTAAGTAGGAGTAGTTAGTACTAATTAAGAGTTACTGATACTAGGAGAAGTAGGAGGTGATGTTTAATGTGAAAATATTCGAATTTTTTCTGGCCCCGCTGGGAATTGAACCCGGAATGACTTGGTGGTGAGCACGATCGCTAACCCCTTAGCCACGAGTTATGCCCATTGATAGTATTATTTTTTTCGTTTTCTTGCTTCTTTACCTTTGTTCCTCGATCTCTTCGCCACTACCAGGGTTATTCTTCTTGATTTTTCTTGTCTTCCTTAGTTTCCTTTTTTGTCGTTTCAAGTAATTGTATTTTCTTCTACTATTTAACCCAGCATTCCTTTCTTATTTGCATGATCTGCATGACGTATTCTTCAAACTGAATATAGTCTTCTTCTGTTTCTATCCACTGAACCCAGTCTTGTAAATTAAATTTTCCCTTACTTTTCCTGGGTTTCAACCATTCCTCTCCTCTCCTCCGTCCCTGTAACATACAATCTAGCAGCACGTGTTCAACATCTTCAAAAGCACATTTCATTTTCTCTTATTCTCCTCTTTGTTCAGTAACTGTTAAAGTCTCCGTGTCCTGTAAGTACTTCAATTATCTGAGCTCCTGGCTTGAACCATTTCTTTTCCTGTACATATGTGACATCCTTAATAAATCTATATAAATCCTGCCCTCTGTTGCTTTTTCCCATCTTATTCGCCCGTATCGTTCATATTTTTTTGTGAATTTCCTCATCCACCCCTTGTCTTGTTTAGTTGTTTTTTTCTTCATTATCAATCTGCACTAGTCATGCGAGTGGTGATATGTTTGCGTCTGGTCTCTTCACGATAGTGGCGGTGCGAACGGAGGTTGCAACAACTCTGTCCACAGTTACGCCACCAGCAACTCGTCGTCTTCAGCAACAGGACAAAAGACAGCAGAACGAGATGTTTCCAGGAAGAACGCAAGAAGACGAAGTAGATACGTGCGTCCTGCTTCTCAACCTCACCGATAGTATCGCACGACATTTAACATACTCATCGCTCGCTGCGAACTTCTATGGATACGATAATTTTATTCTACAATCTCAGTAAAGGAAACTATGGAGATGTACGTGATCTTTTCATTGTAAACTATCAATTTGAAAGAAACAATTAGAATAATTCAACGCTAAGCTTAAAAACTCGAGGATCGCAACCTAGAATACATGACCAAAATGTTTCAAGGGTCACTTCCCAGTGGTTGGGTGGGGGGATAGTGCAGTAAGAGTACCTAATCCAATGGGTGAGACCGTGGGGAATCTTTCCCTGCGTTTACATTTCAGATACTGCTTCAGGAAGAGCAAGTTGAAATAGAAGTACAGGACCTTCCAGATTCTAATGACAATATATAAAGGGGAGTAAACAAATGGAGGTATGTCTCTAAAAATATTACAAGTGGTTATGTGGCCAATCGCGTTTCCCTGAAGTCTTTGAGAAGAAAACCCATCCAGTAAGTTACTCTCACCATTTTACGTTTTATAATAAAATTCTATTAAATCTAAAAGGGGATTTGCTGGGGGGGGGGTGACAGAAGGTCGACGAGGTTTTAATGTTGAACAATGACAGATTATAGTTAAGCAATAAAAATTATGTTATAATACTTTTATAACCACACAAAATGTCCTCTATTATATATGTATCTGCACGATGACATGTCACAGACCCTTCGTAGATCATCAATGAAAAATATTACGTGCGAAATTATTTACCGATTGTGAAAGAGAAAGCAACTGGCTTATTTGTAAATCGATCGTAAGTAGAAAAGAGATTACTACCTTTAGACTTCCACAACTTGAAACAAGATTAAACGTCGATATTTTAATGTCGCATTAAAATACCTTTAACATTATCCTTGGTTAGCTTCATGAAGTAAGACAAGTAGGCTCCACAAACAATCAAAAACTGGACTTCAAATAGAGCAACCGTTCTTAAAAAGAAAGATCAAGAGAAAGTAGGGATTAAAAACATGAATTCCGATTAAGTGCGCAAAACACTCCTTCCGAACCACTCTCTTCACTCCTAAGCAAGAAACATACGTCAGTCTTCAATTGCAGTTATCAAAAGGCCCACTGCGTAATTAGCGCCAGTAAACATGAACGGCGCGCGGCGGCGTGTCTGTGTCTTCCACGGCCGTGTTTTGTCATGGAGTTGAGTGAAAGTGGCGTTCGACGCAACAATTAGCGACATGTGAATGCTTTTATATAAGAAAAAGGACGGGAAGGGCGAGTCGTCGTGAGACACGACTGCGCCAACGGCTGCAGACGCGTTCGGGAGGAGCAGGAGGAGGGAGGATGCTATGCGAGTAAGAGGGGAAGGGCCATTTTAGACTACTCGAAACATGTGACGAAAGTGCGGGAAAAGTTTTCGCACGCACGAATGCCTTTTCATACACAATCCTCGCTTCGAAGAATCTGTGATATAAGATTGGTTGACGTTGCTTCGCACGTGGGAATATGGATACTTAGTGTTTCATTAACGGTAATTTCAGTTGATTACCGAAAACACGAAGTATTTCAGAGATTTTTTTTATTCCTGAAATACTTACCAAGAAGATAAAAAACACTGAATGTAAACATTAATGACACGATGCGATATTAATTAAATAAATAGAGACATTAAATATATACATCACTCTAAATTATAAATTTTTATTTATACACTTTTTATTATTAATTTTTAAAATTAAATATTGATATACTTTTTTATTAAAATATTTAAATATATTATATCTATTTTACTATTTATTAATTATTACATATTATGAGTCGTTTTGGACCTCGAGCCGGGAATGACATTTTAAAAATATCTTACTGTGTATGTGTAGCACAAAGCGTTAAGAATGTTGAGTCATATTTCAAATAAATATGAAAAATACAAACAAAAAAATAAAAAATGTATTTTTTTCTCTAGAAATTTGCCCAATTGGAAAATATATTATATTATATTTTTTAAATAAAATGTAATAACTTACTGTTTCAATTAATACACAAAAAAAACTCATCCTCAATATACACAAACAACAGTCAACACAAAGTTTTTGTACCTATTTCTTAAACAATTTGTTTTCATGATGTTTCAGACATTATATATTGTTTGGCATTCAAACGAATATACAATAGTTGACTATTACGAAGCGCATTGCAGTTTTTTCATGGTCGACACTATGGAATTGTGCGTTACGTGCGTGCGAGAAAATGTTGTTGTTTTTTTTAATTGGGGCTTTAGGACTCGCCAATGTTGAGGTCCTTAGAGCTCTCCATGGGGTAGGAGGAAGACTACTCTAAATTAGCTTATCATGATCCCTACTTGCAGTTTCTTGACTCCAGAACGGGACACATCTCCGACAGCAAAGAACGACGCTAACCTTCATATGACCTTCCTGCGTGAAGAGAGGATTCGTCTTCCTTCTCATCAACGCTACCTAGTATGCGCGACGAGTAGCGAGAAAGGAAAGGTCTTTTTCTTCTCAAGTAACTCAGACAGTCTCAAACAGATATTGCTCCGGAAGATTCATCTTAATAGTTTCCCAGACCCAGAAAAAAAATATGATCTTTTTCGGAGTCTTGTAATGAGGTACCTGGTTTGGCAACTTACGCAGTAACGCACACAGATTTGGCTGGGAGTGCGAGGAGGGTAGAGACAAAGGAATAAATATGACCGAATTGTGCGATCCTGACAAGACGTAATTGCGAACCCACGTAAGCACACACAAAAAATGTAGTGTATACTTGGTATAGAAATCTCTTAAATTGCGGTGAACTTCACCGCCAGGTAAAAGATTAATTATGTTATGTTGAATGAAAATGGGAGACGGGACCGAGATTCGAACTCGGGACCTTGAGATTAGCGCGCTCATGCGCTTACCAACTGCGCCATCCCGTTCGCCTCCCGGCCTCTTCTTCCATTTTCATTCAACTTGCGAGACCCAAAGACCTCTGAGGTGGCCTCGTAGAGACAACGCTCCTTATATGAGGCGACTTCCTTAGGAAGTACATTCTTAAAAACTGATAAATTATAAGGCATTAATATATGTTGCTTATGGGAAAAACGTTCCCGACTGTATAGTCAGATGGACTTGCCAAAAATTTCCACCCTACCCACTGTGTGCTACTGACGATGGATGATATGCTTTTCAGCGAAAATAAAATGATGAGCAATATAATGTATTTTACACATAAAGAAACTTGAATGACTAATAATAATTATGACTTGTTGTCAGATAGTAAATATTTAAAAATTCTAGCCCCTTGGGAGGAAATGTGTTTTTTATTGAAACTATGGAAATCTCATTTCCTTCATCTTATTTAGTACATTTTTTTCAATAGTTTTCTTCGTAAAATATTTCGAGAGGAAGTAATGGGAAGTGATCTTAAATCATTAATACATTTCAGGATTCTTCTTCATACTTAATCTCTTTATCGGGGGAAAATAACATGTACATGCACCTTTTGTTATGGTAAACTTGGACGACTTTCCTAATATGTTCTATAACATTAATTTTGTAACACATATATTCATTTTTGTACTTTCTTAAAAAAGTAACTACATTTTCTTGATATGTTTCATAAAAAGTGTTTCATCTTTCTCTTTCTTCTCCGCAGTGTTTGTACGTGTATCAAGTAATACGTATTGTAAAAGTGACATGTGATTGGTTTGTTTTTTTATATGAGAAAATCTTTTTCAATTCGTTCTGCATGTCCATCTGCCGCGGGCTAAAATTTATGAATTATTTTAGTTGTATGTGTTCGATGCAGACGTAACCAGACCCTACGAGAGGGATGAAGGGGGGGGAACGGGGCTATTAGCCCGTGTCCTGAAGGGGATCCAACGCGTTCAAAATACTGATGTGTTCAATTTTTGCTGTATAATTAAGCCCTATATTTTTGCTCTATTCTTGCTCTACTCGTGTTATCTTTAGCTCGTATACACATATTTTTTCTCGAGAACGGTTAAAAGATTTTTATGAAATTCAAAAACTAAATGTGTTATGGAATGTCCCATTTCATCACCCGGTTTCGAATTTTTAATCCCCGCCCCTCCCGAAATGAAATCCTAACTCCGTCACTGTACTAGAAAAACTACAATTACTTCTACAAAATCGTAATGTTTACTGTTTTCTGCGTGCACTTTGATACAAGCGTTAAAATGCGTCGTTGAGGTGTTCAAATGAGTGATGACGCCAGTGTGAGGCGAAGGGGAGGTTGTGTGTGCAGAATTATCTGTCCCTGTACCCCGTGACGCCTGTCCACTGTCCTGTACGTAACTAGTACTCGTTCACAAGTATCTGATCTGGGTCGGATCCTGTCGCTTCCACCTGATGCTGGGATTCAAAGCGCATTGTGCGGTCGCGCTGCGCGTGCTTGGGACGGAGTGCACGCAATCGAAGGCAGTGGCCTGTGACGAGGAGGTCGATGCGTTTTCTCGAATCTGCCACGCACTCTGTTTTAACCATGCGTACACCAACTCCATGTCTCTCAAGGAGTTGCGACAGTTAGGAATGGAGATGTGATGAAAGAATATTATTATTACACCGAAACTACTGTGGATGACTTCTCAAAACTCTTGAAATATTCTTTTCCATGACACATGTTACCTGTTAAATTAGATTTCTTTATTATCATTACTTACGGTTGTCATAAGTGACACTGACACTTATGTGTCATTCATAAGTGTTACCCCATCGGAAATCCTCGGATTTTTCTCAAAATATTTTTTTCTCTTGATTGTTTTAAAAGATCTGGACTAAATGAAGTAGGTAAGTTAATTCAACACTATTATTCGTAGTAGTGTCAAATAAATTACAGTAAAATATTTTAACAATTAAATACATATTACCAAGAACCAATTACTTTTTTGTTGATAAATTTCTTTAAAATATGTGATTCAATAGATGCTCGTATCAATACCAAGAATACAAGCAACAAGTGATGTTATGTTGGGAGGTTTCAAATAAAAATTTCATTACGTTAGGATATTCATAACATTATAATCTTATGTCATTAAAAACACTCACCGAGTAAAATGCATTTCACCAAAAATCTCGGATGGTAGAATATGAAGGCAACACTTACCTGAAAGAAAGAAAAAATTAAAAATAGTATTGAGCACAAAGAAGTGCGCATAAAGAATTCAATCAATCAAATATGCAAATAAACGACAGTTTTGCGTAAATTTTGTTTAGGGTTTGACTAGGAAGGTGATCCATGCTCTAAAAAAAATAACGACAACTACAGGTAAAATAATAGTATTTAATCCTTGTTTTTTTGTCCAAAGTCTGATATATCAAACTGAATCTCAGCCCAGGGTCTACATCGAATCCTAAGGAATACGACCGTAAAAATTTCGTTTCGAACCATTTAGCACTTTCCACGTGTTGTGACTTCAATTAAAGTGTTCTTAGTTCCTGGCTAAAAATGATCATCAGCGCAAAATCGCTTGTATTGGAAAGGTAAACAATGTAGAATATTACTATGAATATTCCATCAATTTACATAAAAAATAGCCCTAGATAAGGATACATACACCCGGAGATGGTACAAGGTAATGCACCGACCAGTAGGACACAGAAGAAAATATCTCCTGTCTTTGAATATCTGTCAATAAAATATTTCGTGGATTCTTTGTTAATTTTACTAGACATCGATAACGATTTTTGAAATAATATTTACACACATAATTACAACTATTATACGAGAAAAGATGCGGATCACCAGAAAGTACGTTAAAATTTTTAGTATTTTGTCTGTACCAACGTCCCTCTCTTAGTGTCCATGGTTGTAAAAAAAAACATTGAAAAACTCCAGAGTCGTCTCCCTCGGTTCCTGACTCACGCAAAGGATCTTGGGGAATCAAGTCGAACAGAAAAGTATACACGAGACCACGATTTCCGGAGTCTTTCAGTCCAGAATTCCAGCAACCGCGTGTCTCTCCGTAAAACGACTCCGCGTTCTTCTCTTTTCAACATGTCTCCTTCGGTCGCAAGAATCATTCTCTCGAGCGAGCGGAAAGCGTTTCGAAAAGGATGAAAAGGGGTTTAGTCACCGCGCATGTCAACACTCGAAGCAGTGTGCACAGCGATTCGTCACCGGACGAAATTTGCGCGCTGGGGATGAAATCTCTGAAATTCAATTTATTTCGCTCGCTGTTTATTCGCGGAGAAACATACGACTCTGGTCCCCAGAATGCCGAAAGTTGCCACTCACGGGTCCTCTCTCCACCAAAAAGAAAAATTTCTATGTCCCAACGGAGTGTATCGGTTTTTTAACGGGTAGTTGTGGGGTGTTGACAACATTATCAGTGAAATTAAAGTCGTTAATCTGTTGCTCATTGTATATAGTGTATAAGAAATGGAGGTTACAAGGGGTCCGGACCCCGCCCCCTACCATATCTTTGACAAATTATTCAGAAAAATAAAACATTACCGTAGTAAAATTTATTTAAAGGATTGTTGATTAAATGAATTAGTACCGAATTATTATTAATATAAACACTTTCAATAAAAATTAAATATGAGACCTTGTATGAATTCCTACTTTGTAAAATCCTAGCTGCATCCCTTACTTGTTCATCTCTCTCGTTTCAAGTATGAGTCATATCCACTTTTAGTTTATTTATAATATTCAATGAGTTATATAATTAGAAGGTTCATTCTGGAATATTGGATTTGTAAATCAAAACATGTGTTGTAATGTAATTTTTTGAAATATTGTGAAGTTGTGAAAAATATTGAAAAGGAAGAAAGTAAACACGTACGTCATTTACACATTGTCTCTAAGCGAAAGATATCCGAAACGTTTTTTTTCATATTATTTAAAAAGTTGTCAAGTTCACGTAAGTTCAATTAACAAAAATTCTCTCTAAATTACAATTTCTGAAATAGCAAGATTTATCAGCTTTTGAGGACCAATTTTGCACCAGAAATACTTTTCTTGAACAGTAAAAAAATAATATATGAATTTTGAAAAAAAAAGTTATCTTCAATGAGAAAGAGAAATAGCATTATGGTTGATGCATAGTAGTACAGAGTTACAGCAATCATTTCCTACAGTCTATCAATGAGACATTCAAAATACGTAACTTGTTAATTTGAACTTTTCAAACAAAAGTATTATGGAAAATTAAATACATCGTTCATGGTTTGAGACGACACTTCGACGTCCACAAATATATAATAATGTAATTCAGTAGAAGAGTTACAATACTTACAAAAACTGTACGCACTGACGCAATAACAATTTCAATGCTTTGAAGATTCTTTAAAAATTTAACACGAATGGATTAACCAAATGCAATCGAAACAAAATGTAACAAAAAATATCAGAAAGAAATCTAATAAAAACAACTGTCTCTAAACACCTGAATCTATCGGGACTCACACAGGTTCACAATACAACAAACACAATGAAAAGAATTTTGAAACAAATCTCTATCTTCCCCATTCCATGAACAAAATATTCCTTCCTAAATATCTTAGACAACTAGAAGACAGAAATCTCTTTCTCCTTCGACGGAAGAAAGCGACTGTCTTCAGTATTCACTCTCAGCACACAGAAGAAAGTATAAATTACCATCGAGTAATCGAATTAAGTACCCTTGTCAACATAGAGCTGTAATTACAAAGTAAAATACTTCTAACCAAAAATCTGAAGAAACTTTTCCCATTACGCTCACCTGAGTTGAAAACGTTAAGGACATGACCTCTCTCGACAAATTCCATATGCATGGCATGACGTTCTCTTCCGTGGAGGCAGAAGTGAGAAAGAGAAGGACGGCATGATAATAGTTTTCAGATGACGCGCTATTTACTTTTTTCATAATCCAAAAATTAACATTATTATTAAATATGTATATTAGTTTTTACATTTCTTTAATTTATCTCTCGATCCTAGGGGTACAAAATAGTGGGGAAGGTAGAAATCGTACTCCCTTCCTCGAAAAAAAAATTGGAAATTTTCATCTCCACAAATCAAAATGCTACATCATTTCATAGATTCCTTTAAAACATCCATTACTCGTATTAATGAATAGCGTGGGCAAGTAACTGGGTGTTGTTGTTTCATGAAGCGAGTGATAGTCGCCGGAGAGCCACTCTATCTCACGAACAGCACCGCCGCGGGTCGGCGAGTGAAGGCAATCACCGTTCGTTGGGGTAACGGGCGAAATCGGGAGACACTCTTCGATCACGACGCATTCCGACGGACAGCTAGTCATTTTTTATTCACCAGAACACCAGTGAAGTGTTTTCCCTTTTTATTGGGCTAAGTAGAAAATCTCCCGGGATAAACTGCAGAAATTTTAATTCCTTAACTATTAAATTAAGTTTCCGTTAGCTAAATGTTACACGCAAATAAAGGTGGTATGTTTAAGCAATGTATACTATCTTGAAAGAAAACCATTAAAGAAACTAATTACTAATAGTTAATAAATAAAACATGACTAGCATGACAGAAGCATTATATTATTCCTACCTATTTCAACATATAATATAACCACTACTATATTATTTATGACAACAATTATAAGTATTATAATAATACATTGAACTCGTTATATTTGTGTTTATACACTGAACCAACTGAAAGATTAATACGAACACATCAACTCGTTTTTGCAACCGTTAGAGAAGTATTTCTCAGTTAAATGGAATTAACAAAATTCTCAACCTAAACTTATAGCAGACACAGAATTAATATTTTTATTACGAAAATGGATAAGAAACGTAATTCTTCTAGTATTATAATATATTAATAAGGCAAAAAGAGATTTCAACGGTACTCGAATTTGAATAACCTCTATAATTTTCAACAGTATGTTTTAATATTAATATCAAATCTGAGGAAAAAGTGAATGTTCCATAGCAAACCTTTCTTGCAACATGTTATTTCTTGGAATTTTAAGTACAGAAGCTATGTTTAAAACTGTTAATAAGCAGTATTGGAGTACGCAAATAACACCAAATTGCGAACCGTAACAGAGTTTTAACGGGTTGGTCTGAGACATCACGAATAGCGGAGAGGAGACCCGGACCGAGTAGAGGTTCCAGTCGGGCGGAGCTCATCACAGAAGACGAAGAAAGCTAAAGCAGCGGCGCCTTGAGGTATCGACTGACAGCACCGTCACGAGTCTTTGGGACTCTGGAAACACGAGGGAAAATGTCCCCTACACCTCTTTTCTGACTTCGATTTCGCGAAGAGTTTTCATATAAATTCAGTCACAAGCGTTACAAGAATTCGATGGATATTACAAAAAATCGCTAGTGTTGGCGAATTGTACCACAGAGGCTTTACAAAACGCACTCGAGGCTTCGGTTAACAATTTAAAACTGGTCAAATCGACTTAGTGGAATCAAAAAACATTTTAACACTTTAAAACATAATTGGAGTGAAATATATTTAATAGGTTTTAGTCGACAGTTAATTTTACTTAATGTGTGAATACAAATATATTAATTTTACTTAATGTGTAAATATTGTTAATTTAACTATAAAACGTGGGCTGAAAACGTGTAAAAAATCATGTTATTTAATTCGTAAAAATGAAAAAAAAAATTTGCAAAAATATTTCATAAATATGCCAAAACGCGAGTAAAATTGTGAGGTGACAAATATAACTTGTGAACGTTTTATGGTAATTTTATCATGACAGACATAAAAAAAATTTTCAAAAAGTAAACGAGTTAGTAATTTCCTTACTTTGACCGTAATGAGCTCATAAGACACAATGACGTCACCAACCAACAATTCCTTTCAACCCTCACAGAGAGATTATCATTATACACTCGACGGGTTAAAAGAAACTCAAACAATCGACATGAAATACATCCGATGACAAGGAATTTACACATGTCAAAAGAGATGTCCCTTGAATCTTACTGATCAGACGGAAGTCTTGTGTGTCAACAAGAAAATATTCCATCATGAGTACCAAATTGTACATCCATGAACCTCATTCATAATCACACACGTAGGAGTGTGAACGAAAGCTATTGAGCAAATACGAATGCAGTCAATAGGTATGTCATACAATAATCCAGACATCCGTCATCTTGTTATTGACCGCGAAATTTATACTGGGATAAGGTTTTTTATTTAGTATATGTCACAGATAAACAAAACTCATTTTATACGACTTCCTCCTATATTCATACATTACATTACGTACATTCAGGTATGACAATAGAAGAATGTCATTCGGCATGTGTACATTTAAAGGAGTAGTTTAGAAATGTATTAGGTACTATTGAATTTATAGTGATTGAAGTATTACGGTTGCTTAGTGTAGGCATGCAATGTATGTGTTATAAGAAATCCTTTGTTTACAAATATAACCCTGATGAAAATACAAATAAGTATCGAAACATTGAAGAATAAAAATTGAGTGTTGTTTATAGTTGACCTAAAAGCAAAAATACCTTTTCCCAGTAATAGTACAGAAATTCTTAAAATAATTTTCGTGATCGAATAACGGAGGGACGGTTGCGGTTATTTCACGTTCAACAGATGGATGCACTCTCCCGTCGACGAAAGCGCTACTTGTGGCAGGCTCCCGAATTAAAGATGTATTAACCAACGTTTACGCGATGTAATTGGCCCACGGTTGGGCGAAGGAAAGTCGCTTGCCGACGGAGCATCTGCCAATGAATGAGAAACTCCTCTGAAAAAAGCAAGGGAAAAAATACAAAGTAACGTATTCTCTTTTTTGATTTCCCTTTAGACGAGGCCGGTGCGGCGAAGATACATATATGTCACTACAAATCGTTTCATATCCTCCTCAAACAAGCACACTTCCTTAATTTTAATTCACAATTTTTACATATATGTATTAAAAATTTAAGCATCTCACTTTGTGACGTAATTTAAGAGTGTCTTAAATATTCGAACTATAATTAAAATTGTCTTGCCGTATACCCTATATCGAAGGTGTGCACATTCACAATTGTATTTACTTCTGGCACACTATGCCACGTATAAAAATACTGCAATACGAATTATAATGACACACTGTTGTAGGAGATTCGGACTCTTGGAGCCTGGAACACCGTAAGGAGAAGAAACTCACCGAAGAACTTGCTGAAGAAAAACCCCAAATAAAGATAAACCAACCCAGAAAACGATACGAATCCATTCAATTAAATTAATAATAAAATGAATCGGGAGTGTTGGGTTTTGCTGCAGTTCTTTATAAATCTAATTAAAGTAAATAAAATAAAGTAATGCAACTAGTACGAGGGTTGTCAATATATGTCACAAAAGTCAATTTTATTTATACCGTTTTAAATCACGAGCGCATTTTTTTTTGTTTGCCAGCTGATGACGCTTGGAACATCCATCGCACAGTCCCGACTTGGCCCCCAGTGATTTTCATCTGTTTAGGCCCCTAAAAAATCATTTGGGTGGCCGTCATTTTGAAATTGATGAGGTCCTAATCCAAAAAGTTACTCTTTGGTTGCAACATCACTACTTCTTTGCCACTGGCTTTCAAGGACTTGTAAAGTGTCTGAATGTACAGGGTGATTATATCGAAAATTTATATAAATGTCAATAATTTTATTTGATTATTATTGCCTCTATCCAGTTTTGCGACTTATTTATTGACTTACCTACGTATTATTCGAAATGCATATTATTCATTACAACTAAAACTATATTATTCAATTACTACTATAATAGAATAAAACATTCATTACAAAGAGCTAAGAACTGAAAAAATTCCAAGTCAAACGAACGTCAATTTTAGAGACGCATCTCCACTAATTGTTCACATAAATTCGCAATAAGTGGATGTCCTTCCAAAAAATTACCACGGAAATTCCTAGTTATTAATTGACAATCGGTCATTCCCTTGCTTTTTCCAAAAACAGTACCTAAAACTTTTCTTTCTTTTTTTTTCGTCTCTCAAAGACTTATCATTCTAAGAAAAGGTAAACTCCCGTTGTTGAAGAACGACTCCTTTCACTATCCATGTATTTGTCCATTGTGCCAAGACTTACTAATCGTGTTCGATCTAAACATCTCTCCAAGTCACGACTCTACCTTTCGATTTCTTTGTCGAAGTAATGGAATGCGAGTAATTATTCTACTCAATTAAATGCTCAAATGACCGCTTCTCTGAAATGAATACTTCTGTTTCGCTGTGAACGTTTATTTGAATAAAAGAACCAAAAAAAAACGCAAACATTGGAGAAAGTAGGAATCAGCTAAAATCTGATTTATTTACGACAAAGAAAAACCATTTACGTATTTCTTTCGCAAAGAGGGGACGGCAAATGAGATTATCTAAAAAAATTAAAATTCACTGTTTTCTCCGCGACAAATATCAAACAAACGGAAGAGGAGAAATCTAGAATTAGTTTCGAATCGCGAAAACAGTCTTGTCACAGCGTGTGTTGGTCAACAAAGCAAGTCATAGTATGGACGTCCAATCTCTCGAATCACGGGAGAATGTCATTCTGTTATATTTTAATTAAAAAGGTGAATTGTTGCTAGCAAAACTACTCGGCGTTCCCAGGGTTTTGGAAGGAAATATAAAACGATCATTCTTGAACGTTCAAAATGTTAATTTTTTAAATATTTTAATATCAAAATTAATTTCAAAAATTAAATTCATCTAAGGAAACCTACAGAAATACACAGAGTTTTCAGTATTGTATGCTAATATATACGTAATTAAGAATTATTTTAAAATCTAGACAGAAGAAACATACACATTACACAGAAATAAACAACGCTCGTAGTTAAGATCTCTGAATTATTCGGTTTTCATTTCACTATTAGGTTATTTACTTGAAAAAAATTGTTCTTCACAGCCTTTATATAATTTTGCTTCATTCGGTCACATAGATTATAAGTTGATTGTCTACTTTGCATAACGCAGTAGAACTCAACCAGACATTTTTTTTTTTCTTTCAATTCAATAGAACATTTTATTTACAATATTTACATTTTAAATTAAATGTGGCGAGGCTTTAGTCCCTTTACCTTCTTAAGCCTTTTAATGCCGTGGGCTGTGCGTTAAATGCCCTGGTATGAATGAATTGTTCAGTTGCGTCTACATTTCTCATTAATGTTACGGCAGCAGGATATAAAAATATCAGTATTTCTACGAAAAATGTAGACGCAACTGAACAAATCATTGAGAGTGAATTTAGTTATGCATGGGTAGAAAATTAATTATTATTATATTATAAACTTTTGGCAAACTGTAATAGTTTCTTAAATCTGAAATAGGTGCAACTGACTAATTCATTGAGCACCGTTGGGAACCACGGAAAACCAACGATCATGACACAAAGACTGTAAATGGAAAAGATATTTACAAGAGACAATATTTACAAAAGACATTTACAAAAGTATTTACATAAAACCAAGCGTCTATAAGAATTATTAAAAAATTTNTTCACTATTAGGTTACGTACTTGAAAAAAATTGTTCTTCACAGCCTTTATATAATTTTGCTTCATTCTGTCACATAGATTATAAGTTGATTGTCTACTTTGCATAACGCAGTAGAACCCAACCAGACATTTTTTTTTCTTTCAATTCAATAGGACATTTTATTTACAATATTTACATTTTAAATTAAATGTGGCGAGGCTTTAGTCCCTTTACCTTCTTAAGCCTTTTAATGCCGTGGGCTGTGCGTTAAATGCCCTGGTATGAATGAATTGTTCAGTTGCGTCTACATTTCTCATTAATGTTACGGCAGCAGGATATAAAAATATCAGTATTTCTACGAAAAATGTAGACGCAACTGAACAAATCATTGAGAGTGAATTTAGTTATGCATGGGTAGAAAATTAATTATTATTATATTATAAACTTTTGGCAAACTGTAATAGTTTCTTAAATCTGAAATAGGTGCAACTGACTAATTCATTGAGCACCGTTGGGAACCACGGAAAACCAACGGTCATGACACAAAGACTGTACATGGAAAAGATATTTACAAGAGACAATATTTACAAACGACATTTACAAAAGTATTTACATAAAACCAAGCGTCTATAAGAATTATTAAAAAATTTGTATTTACAAATAGAGTCTATAAGAAAAAGTATTTACTAAATTGTCTTTCTTCACCCGCACGTAGGAAGTTTCGTAACCTGAAACATAGAAAGCAATAAAACCGGCAGTGTCACGTTGCATTTTGTACAACCATTATAACCTCCTTCATTTCTTTCTCTCTGTTTCCTTTACGTAGCTTAGAAACTGCCCCAAAGATTCCACTACGACATTCTGTTGTCACGCATTATATTAATTGTCAAGTTAATGTTCCTGTTTTCGTTTATAAATTCCCCGATTTGCAAAAATTTTCGATATTTTTCTGTTTGTGTACAATGTAACAGGATGTGAATCCAATCGTCTTCCTGCTGAACACATATTGGACAAATCGAATCTAGATTATTTCTTAATTTTCGTAATTTCCATTCCCCTAGTCAAGTGTAACCTGATCGCGTCCTCGATTTCAGTGAGTTTATGTATGGTTTGTGTCCCCAGTGACCTGCTACAACTGTTTGAACTATGAGTGACCTTTTTTCAAACCTGCTCATTTCTATTTCTAGTCTACATTAAAAAGCAACATAGGCAATAGTTATGCGAGTGAAGATTCAAATCTACTGGTTAGCAGCCAATTTTAATTGTTCTTCTGCTCTTGTAATTGATCTATACTAACTATACTTTGCATTTTACTTGAATAACCCTTAAGAAGAGTCCTTTGAAATTGCAAATAATTTCAATTACTTTTTCCGATTTCCATACAACAAACATTCCATAGAATTCAGCTTTATAATTTTAGATACGTTTTCAATGAAAAGTCTACTTCGTCCAAAAGTCAACTTCGTCCAAAAGACAACTTCGTCCAAAAGTCAACTTCGTCCAAAAGTCAACTTCGTCCAAAAGTCAACTTCGTCCAAATGTCAACTTCGTCCAAATGTCAACTTCGTCCAAATGTCAACAGGCAAAAACGAACTTACCAAATAAGAATGCCAATACAGAATATCAAACTTTTAAAATCTTGAAACTACTTTACGAGTCCACCTTCATTTTGAAACTTTCGAGATAAAGAGTAAGCATATCTTCCTTTGGTTTTGTGTAGAACAATCATAGAAGTTCAGGTTAATCGGAAGGTTAAAATGAACACACTGTGACGGCTGGCCTGCACTTCCACCTAAACGTCGGTCTTGAGAGAGGGAATTGGGAATGAGAGATGTTGCGTTTCCGAGGAACTTGGAACGAGGAAATGGTACCGCACCGACATTTGTCTGGAGTAGGTGAGGGAAACCCCAGCTGAAAATCTCACCTAGTTCGGCCGAGCAGGGTTTGAATCCTGGAAGCGAAGACGCTACCACTAGACCACCGCTGTCGGTTGTATCAATTTAAACGATACAATTATGAACTGTTTTAATTACTGTTATACACCACAATTAATTCCTGTTATAATGACTATTTTTAATCTAAAACAACATAAAACTCTCAGTGCCTGACTAGCGCGTGTCTCGCTCATAGCACATTAAACGTAAGAAATGGACACCCCTGCATCTCTAGCAGAGCAAGTTTCTTGGAACTCGTGCTGTGTGCCAAGTGGAGAGAAAAAATCGTCGTGGGGCCTCTGTCAAACGTCGTACCCCGTTAGCACACGCCTCAGGCTCTGCACTTCTGATCACACGCCGCCGCCGTCGCCACCACCAAGCGGCGAGAAGTTCAACTAAGCCCCGCGGTCTCATCTCCATCAAGTGGACATTGACTTTAAGGATGCATATATCTTCACTATTTTTTTTTTCAAAAGTGACGTATGTTCGGATTAACGACATTGAACGGCGTAATAAAGAGATGAATGTCTTATCATAATATCTTCTTATAACAGGCTAATATGTCTTCGGGCTAAAAAATAGTATCCTAACAAAATCGAGGAATTATTAACATTTAAAGAACTATTTCTATCAATCAATTTCAATTTTATTATCTATCAGGCGTGTATCCAGAGTATATTGTTTGTCACGCTCTAGTAACATAGCACTACATTTTAAAATTTTCGAAGTCGCTAGAACCCTTTTCTTTATCTGACAAAAAAAATAGAAAACACAATCCCGTTTTTATGACTCACTTCTCAATCATGAGACAAATTAATCCTCTAATCTATCAAGAAAAGGATTAAGCATTCTCTTTCTCCGTGAATCGTGTAGCTTGGACAGTTTCCTATAGGTTCGCAATTTGATGACGCCTTTTATCTCGTAGCAAAGGAATCACTCGGATGATGGATGACCTTCGTGATGCGTGTCCATACGGCGGATGATACATGAATGATGAAAATAGTGTATGGTGATCGAATATTTATTAATTCATATTTCATACAGACAATCGCCCGATTTACAAAGTTATGCATGTCAGTATTATTTATATATCATTCTCATGCAATGACTATGTACTATAGCTCATTCAGAAAATAACTTTTTGCTTGATTTATAAAGGTTCTTTTAGGAGTCGACATAACATATAGATCGGAGTCATTAAACAATCACCATATGGGTGCGTTATAACTCAAATTTCATTTCAATTTTGGTTCGTAAAATAACTTGTTTTTATTTTTCAGATTTCTCGGTTTAACGTGCCAGGATATCAGAGACAACAGCTCTGGACAGAGTGAATTATTGTTCAATTAGTCCTAACATATTATAGTGTCATTTAAGTTTTTATATGATTTGAAAGAACAGTTGGGGAATATTAACTATTTGTGAGTAGTTATGAATATTGCAGAATGAAATGCATTTTTGTATTGTTCACCCCACTTCTATCTAAATCATTAATGGTGTTCTCACGTTCTCCTCATGTTGATACATCTTATCACATTTCTTCATACTATCACCGCTACAATAAGAAGTGCTCGTTTCAACGTCGTAAGTGGAACGTGCCTTGTATTATTGTAACAAACACATTTTTTATTAGTAACACTCAATAGAATTTTTTTTTTTAAACTTCTAAACGGTACTTGTCATCCATAGCCTTCTTTACGCGTTTTGCAACAGTTTTATTAAACGAGAACTTTACGCTCTACATCAAGCTTATTTCATAACACGCTCAGCTCGAAAGTTCTCCGACAGAAACTGTAATTCAACGTCCTTTGTCAGTTACGTAGTCGATTCCAGAGGAAACTATAGCAGAACGAACTACCTTCACACGACATTGAAAGTGGAAGGGAAATTCAACTTGATATATCGATGAGTTCATGTACTACGTATACGACGTGATTCTCTTAAAGAAGAAAAAATATTCATGTACATTCAGTGTTTACTACATCTAACAAAACTGCGATAAGAATTAGTCTCACTAACTTCACTACAGGTAAAGGCACCTTCACGCAGTGATGGGTACAAGATACTCAGTTTACAAATTCTACTATCAACCCATAGATCTGTTATGCAAGTTTCATTGTGAAATTTTGTGCTCACTGGAAATATACATATTTAACACGTAAGCAATTGAATTGATACCAAATTAAAACTCAATTCACTATTAAAATTAAAAGAGAAACATTGAAGTCCTTCTAATTAATAATTAGTTTAACACTATGTTACAATAGGTCTGACATTATTTTGGGTTGTATGAAAAAGTGAGGAAAAATTACAAAAATTAAAAATGTGACAAATTTAGTATAAAAATTATACAGACCTAGAGATCAAAAACAGCACAATCAGAGTCGAAAAGAGTTCGAAAAAATTCCTTTTTTTAGTCTCCTTGTACAAATGATTGTTTCCTCAGTAAAGGGCGAACTCAATATTGTTTTTGTGACTTATTTTTAAATGTTTCAAAGAAAAAATTTCTGTCGACATGAGCTCATCGGACATACCCAACATGATCTGCATTCATTACACTCTCACCGCATAGCCATAACACCACCCACACCTGTATTCCGAGACGTCCTTCGCTTAAGTAATTATTCTCCGTGTTTTCAGCCAATCTTAATAGTTGTCTCCAACACAAAACACAACGTATTTTTTCATCTATAACACTAAAACAATACTTTCATTGAAAATAAATTTAGTAACTTCATAATGCCTGTTAGAGATACAATCCTTTCTCTCTCAACTCTAAAGGGACTGGGAATTATCGTCCATTCAGAGAAAGATCGTTTAGGATAAATCAAAATTTGATGAAATAGGTTAAAAATAAATACCAAAAATTAACGTAGCAAACATTAACAAACGTATTACGTAAAATATTACATTTATTTATGTACATTAAATTAAAAAAAAAAATGTTTTAGTATTTTCTGCAGTATCTCTATATTTTCTCCAGATTATATCGTACTATATTTACATTAATGGAAGAAGTTTCTTGTTCCAGTTTGCCTCCTTTACCCTTTCCAATGCACTGAAGACAGAAATTTCATTGTTAGCATACAGCATACATCTCTCTAGCATACAGAGAGATTGCAAGAACGATATAGAGCAAGAATAAATGTTATACGTTACTGTAATGGAAAACCAAAGAACCCTCGTTCATTTTATCGTTCGTTATAGACAGAGATTATCGTTGTAGGGAGAATCGTTAAACACAGAGACTATTGTATGAGAAAAAATGTCCAAATGAGAAAAAAATGGTGATTTCGTGGGAGTATGACGACGCGGACTCTGCACCACGTGTGGAAGGGAGACGAAAGCAAAACGGTGTGGGTGGGAGGTGGTTTAGAGGAGAACGGCAAGTGCCGGAGTTAGGATGACTCAGCCAGGTGAGAGAGCGAGTGAATGAGCCAAGCGCCTGTCTCTGCCAGGCCGTCGTCCCCAGCAGCGGATGGCCTTGCTCCTCGCCAACCCGCCTGCAGGGAGCGAGCGAGCACCCACTGCCGACCGCCACAGCGAAGTGTGGGTCGTCTACATGGACATAATGATATCTTGCACGAGTATAATGATATCTTTTACTTTGAGGGATTTAATACCTCGCAAATCACGAGAACGTCTACTCACTTTTTAAAGAGTTACCATGTATTTTTCTGAAGTGCTTCGTTCTTTAAAATAGACGATCGATGAACGCCTCACGAACACGTACAAACATATGTGTTGTATGAATAACGATTTCGGCAAAAACATTTTTCGGTGTTTTAAACAAAAAGTAAGGTTACACTCATTAATGTCATAAATGTCCGAAACCAAGTGAGTTGAAGTCCATGAACTTAGTCGCTGTCAAAACAAATGTCTCTTCCATATAACCAGTTTTAATATTTTGTTTCAATGTCAAATGTCAGGAGTCAAAGTCTCCCGAAGATGCCCAAGCTGATGTACTGGTTCTCGAAATATACAGATACAAAAATCTAGCCGCCTTAAAACAAGCAATGTCATTTACTTAAAATTATTCCCCCAACTAAATACCTAGCAATTCGAAATACCTTCACTGACTATTTCAAAAATTCCTTCGTTCATAATTAGTAACAGAAAGTAAAACATCCAAATTTTATGACAACTGTACACGTGAACATGCACTTTGAGTGCATTCCAATTTTGTCTTACATACATCTTCGAAAATGACTTCAAAAACTTTCTGTTGCTTTAGGTGCTGCATAGTTGGAGAAATAACACAAATAACTGAAATCGTTCGAGTTGAATGGAGAAAGTACGGCAGGCGGGAGAAACACTGAACCTCACGCAGAAAGAAAACCAATTTTGAGAAAGAAGCTTCTAGGAAATGCACCCGAGATGCCAGAGAAACTGTAACAGTACTGTTGTTTTCTCAGGAGGGAGCGGGAAATAGACAAACGACTAGCAATTTGTGGAACGACCTGGAGCCCTCCCTGGGAAATGGGTGATGGGGGCGGTAGCTGCAAAAGAAATGTGGAGGAGGGGATAAAAGCAATGGCATAGGATGCGATGCAAAAGAGAAAGAAGAGGAGGAGGAGGGGTTTGAGATGAAAGAGACGGTGATGATGATGATTATGAATATGATTCTGGATAACGAGGGCGAACATGATAAAGGCGAGGGGTGTCGAAAAGGACAAAAAGCAGTGATATTGGTGGAAGTTAAAATTGCGGAAATGATGGATGTGATTTGCTGTTAAAACAGAATACGGTGGCAACGTTACGTGAGAAGAGTGATGAAATTCGCCTGAAGTAAAAGAAGGGTGTAAAGTTGACTGAAGTAAAAGGAGGATGTGTTAAGTTAAAGGAGGCGGTTGGTGATTACGAGATTGTGATTGCAAGGAGCAAGAGAAAAGTTGAAATGTTGTTAGATGTGGCTGCAAGTAAGTGTCATGATGGACATAGGGAATAAAAATAAAAAGAAGGATTTAATACCTGAATATTGGATAACTTCCCCGGTAATCCATACATGTGCACCAATGAATAAACAAATATTCAACAAACAAAAATCTGAAGGAGGGTAGAAATTGAAGAATAGCATTAATCATACGAGAAAATTACTAGGATCGAAGCAGGAAACTAGAATTTCAGCAGAATTACCATTTATATTCATAACGTACCAAAAGGGTAACCATAACGGGTACTGGAGTGTGAACCCCAAAACCATCGACTTTTCTTATTGCAACCCTTAATATTATTTATTATTTACTTCACGTTTTTGGTGAGGTTCGGAGCGTGAGGTCTGCTCTTCTACCAAACCGTGACTTGGGAGAGGGAATTGGGAAAGAGAGATGTTGGGTGGTCGGAATACGTATGGTACCAAACTGACCTTTGTCTGGAGTACGTGAGAGAAACCCCTGCGGAAAACATCACTTAGATCAGCCGCACAAGGCTTGAACCCACGCTCTTCTGCTCAGCGGTATGGAAGAAACGAAGAAGCCATCACTAGACCACCACTGTCGGTATGTTGAATCTCAATTGAAGACAATTATACTCGACCCTAAATCATAAACGTCTCCTATCACCTCTCGCTCGACATGATTATTTAATATGATTTCCCCACTGATCGATAAGTTGGTATAGGAAGAAGCGCTTATGTTTCTCCATGATAAAACATTGTAGATAACAATGTTGCGCTCGAGACTACTTTGTTTGTAACTCTTGATGATAACCATTGCCATGGCAGCGACAGAGTACACCTCAGCTGACTCCGTGTGTCTCACAGTGCCTCATACAAAACGCTTACACAGCGACTCCTTCGCGCGTTTTTCTCTTTGTAACACGCTTCGTTAGCGGATCCCGCCTTCGCAAACATCCCACAGAGAAACAACTCGAGCACTTTTCCCGCATCCCAAGAGGGAATGTTCAATGGCCTTCTATAGGAATCACTGCCTTCTCTACGGGGCTGTGGAACTAAACGATGTGTGGGCAAATAAACGGGAACCGATTGGATAAGACAAAATCACTAGACGTAATTAGTCTGATTGACTAGATCTTGGTTTCAAATAAAGCGCACAATTTCCCCTCAAGTTTGTAGTAAAGTGGTGGGGAGATGACGTCATTGAGAGTGCTCTATATTACCGGTGAACGGTCTCCTGACACTTTGCCGTAGTTATTACTTGATTACTCTTTGTTTTATAGAACGGTGTGAAACAGAAGTAATTTTTCGCGTGATTTTCTCTCTGGTTGAGCGGGGAAATTGTCTTAGATTTGGTTGCGATTGCCCCCTTACGTTATTTACTGGTTCAAAGATATCTCAAAATAATACTTAAACAATGTCTGAAAGAGTTACCCCAAACGATATGAATTTAAGTATGTCAGTCATTTTAATACGTCATTTTTTTAAAGTTAGTTACTAATTCTAAAAGAAACGACACACGCAAACTTAAAAACAAACACTTCATTTTTACACCCAAAAATAAATTGTTCGGAGCAGCCATTTTAAAAAGTTCCACATCATAACAATGAATCATTATTTTCATACGTTTTAGAGATACTCATTTATTATGAGGTATTAAATTACAAAAAATAAAATTGATTCACATAGGTGTGTAAGTCAGCTCGCTGCTCTCCATTTTTTAATTTCATTTTAAAGTGAACAGCAAAGCATGAAGTACATTTTTACATTCAGCTTCCGTAGTTGCTGAATTCATAGAGAAGAAACACATTCCTTAGTGCAAACGTATGCCATACGAGTCAGAGCACATATGTGGGTCTACAGAGACGTATAAAGACAACGCGCTACGTGTCTAAGGTGTGGTAGAAGTAACATCCTCTCTTCTCTAAAGCCGATAATTGGCGTGATTTAGAACGACACACTGAAGGGAAAACATGTAGAATGAGTAACTCACAATATCCAGGTGCAAATATCCTACCTGTGATCGTTCTAAATCACGATTTCTCCACATACGAAATTATATAAACTTTAAAGCTCACGTAAAGGCGTCTTCACACTCGCAACTTGTAAGTTCAGCCAAAAATAACTGAATATAATAATGTACTCATTTCTATAGAATGACCAGACATAAATTCAAACACAAAAATATTTTCTTACGGTATTATTCTCGTGTGCGCGCGTCGATATGCGTCTGTAGATAATATAAAAACTACAGCATTTCAGTATATTTTTTATCCCGATAATACAGTACATTCTAGATATATTTGAGAAAGTACAACTTATAATACTAATTCTTTATTGGGATTAGTTTTATTATGAAAGTTAACTTTAAAACATTTTGTGATAACTCTTCCTCGTCGATTTCGTAAAACACTTAATACACTCGTATTGGCGTAAGTTTTCAAATCTCTGAATTATAATACCTTTGGATTCAGTGTAAATGTAGTTACTATTCTGTATACTTTGTTCTCCGCGACAAACCGCGTGTCAACAGACACACCATCCTGTTGTAACTGAAACTGTTAGTAATTCTTTCTTCTGAGTCGCGGCTTGTCCCGGACAACCAAGTATGCATCACTGCTTTCAGTTTTCCAAAACGAAATATGCAGATCTCATTATTGTTGATCAACATACTTATTTCGTAATATAATTAAAACATATTACATTAATGTACGTTTTTACATGGAATCATTTCTTCTTCTTATCCACACATGTTAACACTTATCATATTTCTTTAACCACAGCTTTCAATTTACTAAAATTATCTTCTATCATGATGGAAGTACATTTTAAAATGATACTTAAAATACAAATGAGAAAGTTCGAAGTTAAAGCAAAAATTCTCTAAATACGAAATATGAACGAAATTGTTTAGTCACAACCGCTGCGCACAGGCGGTGTTTTAAAGGACACCTTATCGGTTTCAATGATCCCAAAAATTGGTTACTTCCGTGAAAAACTTCACAATCGAAAACTTACGATTGCAAAAACTTTCGTCGTACGACTTACATGAGGAAGTAAAAAGAGACCATGATGAGCGCAAACGGCAGTCGCATCCGTGAAACGTTCCATTGAATAGCTACACATCAGCATCCTTGTAAGAAACGATGTTCTCTTTGTATTCTCGATGTTACGTCGACAAAGAAATCGCCACATAGGAGAAGTGTTAATACCTGCAACAGTTAGAAATTATGGTCCGAGAACTTCCGTTCGTCGTCGTTCTATACGATGCCACACACGTTCAGTATTCTTACTTACAAAACCCTGTAAATTAACATTCGGAGAATCTATTGCGTGTCTAGTGTTAAGAGGATTACATTTCGTTAAAATTGAAATATGATATCTTAAAAGATAGTCCAAGACTTCACAGACTAGTGTAAGAGATAACCAACGATGAAACGGCGCAGATTACAATAACACGAATACCGGATCCAAGAAACCAAGATATAGTCTCTTGATGAATCTTGAGAAATATGAAAAAATTGTTTCGAAAACAAACGAAACAAAAACATGACTAATTCAATCAATGAATTACATCTCACAGAGAAATTATGAACAGTTAAATTCATTTCTATGTTTACAAGAAAGTATATCATTTGCAGGAATATGTTTTACAGTAAAACAATCCGAAAATCCATCACTTGATTATAAGTGATGTTGAATTTCAAAAAAGATACTGAGAACTTTATTTTCCGTTCCTGAATATATTTGTTTTCTTAAAAGAACAGTTAAATTATGAGACGACATGACTCAACACAATTCAATTTCTTCGATATTCTAAGATGTAACCTACAAGATCAAACGATGTAGATTAACAGATTTTGGACAAATATATACACGGAATATGAATATGATCGTCATATATATTTAACAACCAATAAAAATAATTCAAATAAGAGTAAAAAGAAAAAAAATGCAGTCCCAGGGGGCTGATATTTCTCCTATGCTCCTTGAATGTGATTTTCTTGTCGAATCGTCTGTCCAACCAGACCTCATATATTCTTAATCAGGACAAGAAGAACGAATCAGCAATACATAACGCCCACTCGACAGCCTAATACTGAACCCGGTTGCTGTTACAGCTACTTCTAGAACACCTGGAAAGTGACGTTTGATAAGTGTTCGCAAGTTACTTGAGTACCTCCATGGGTTGGACGAGTTGCAAACAACTTGCTGTTTTAGAGACACACCTACTGTTTCTTAGTCACTGCAGCTTAACACACGCAAGACATAAATTGACAGCATTAGGGAAAATATTCTACTTTTTACCGACATACAATGAATTTTGAGGAGTTGTATTTTGCTTTTTAAGCAACCAAATGGAAGGAAAATTTAAATTATGTTTCACATGTAAACGTCAAACTTCGTCACACTCTTTCTATCACATATAAACATTTCTTGTTAACTTTCTGAATGTATTATAATAATAACAAAATGTTCCTAAAAAGGAAAAAAAATGCTTTCTAAAAAGTCACTTCTTAATCATCTTTAGGATAACACTCAATAACAGGAAGTTCAGGGAACTTGTGAAACCCAAAGACCTCTGAGGTGGTCTCGTAGAGACTGTTGAATGAGAATGGTATACGGGCCCGAGAGGCGAATGGGAAGGCGCAGTCGGTAGGCGCATGAGCGCGCTGAGCTCAAGGTTCCGGGTTCGAACCCCGGTCCCGCCTCCCATTTTCATTCGACGTAACATGATTACAATGTTTGGGATAAGTTTTGTAGAAACTGCTGTAGGAAAAAGTTATAGAATTGACACTATTCAGTGATCTACGTGGCATTGGATTCCTCGTAATTTACAAATGAAATCAAATAAAAATGGAAGTACAGACAAAAGGGTGAGGGACGTAAGCACGGAAAAAAATTGGTGCCACAGTGTGTGTTACATTAAAAAATATAATACTTTCCAAGAAAAAAATTTTCATTTCGTTCTCCACTTAAAATCTCATACGAATTTAGGATACAATAAAATTTAAATGCAATCAAATAATAAATTCTGAGTTATTTTGAAAAAGAAAAAAAATTATCTTCAAACCATTGCATTTTAAAGAGCGAAGAAAGAATGACATCGACACAACAAAAGCATCAGGAAAACCTGAACTTTAATTCCTTTTCGAGCTCTTTCGACCGATAAAATGAACACGGCTTGTGTTTTAGGACCCCCTACTCCCCACTCCATCCGAGGATGCCGCCAAAGAAACGTATCCTAGCATTAATTAACACCAGAAATCTTTAGTGCCTAAAGTTACAACGACAACCTTGTTATCCTTTTCTGACAGTATCTCGAGGCAGTAAATTGTTGATTATCACCGCAGTGTCTTCAAATTTCAAGACACAAAACACATGTTTTAATCAGGAAACGTTTCAATATTGTGCATGGAAGCGCCAGTAAGAGCTGAAAGGAATAAAATTACTTAAGCAAAGAACATTAAATACGTATTTCTTATCGTATATTTTATTATCAAGGTAAGTGGTGAAAACGACTTCTCAAAACAATGATATCGATTCTTCAATTTTGGGAAACCTAAATTAAAAAATGTTTATTTTAAGATAAAAATTCCTTTTAGAGCAAACAACAAAATGGTTTTATTTTCAAAAATGGTTTTAAAAAAGGAGAAAATTTCGTTTCAGAATCACCTAGTCACACGAAAAATACATTTAGAAATAAAATAACAACTCGCTTTCTCGTACGACACAAAGAAACGCGTGTTAGAACACGAATTATCCGTGTTCACAATGTAACATGACCGGATGTCTTCGTGGACAGGATATAAGCGAAGAGATTGCGCTAACTCGGATAGCGCAAAGCGGAGAAAATGAAAGTAAATTGGGGGTGGGGGGGTGTCGGGTAGACAGAAAATGTTGTGTTTTTGGATTGTCGAGGCATTAATAATATGAATATACCTAAAACATTAACATGGTTAACAGTGCAGTACTCCAACTGGTATGAGTTGAAACAAATTACGTTCCTCGATTACTTCGAACTGTTCTTTTTAAGAAACATTTTAGAATCTTATTTCTTCGATACGCGCTGTTGTTACTGTTGACTCGATGGACACGAAAGAAGGGGGAAAATAAGTCGCTTCGTAACATTGTCTTTCAATTGGCTTGTTTGGTAACACTTGATTCCACGAGTTTTGTCTACCAGTCAGCATTTTGAGGTTTCGTATGTTCTCTTATATCGAGTGGGCAGTTTCATCGACAAGAAATAATTATAACAAATATACTTGTTAGAGAAACCAACGGGTCTCATGAGGGTAGAGCAGTGGACTTCTGGCTGAACAGTCTGGGTTGAAATCACGATGGTCATTTAATTGTACTCATGCTTCTATGCCGAACTCCCAGGCCTACTCAGTCTGCTTTAAAATGAGTACCAGATTTATCCTGTGTCTGAGTAGCCACCAACCATATTTGTGCTATCACCTTTCTTCATTTGCTGGGGAATAGAGTGGGAATTTTCAATTATCAAAGACACTCCATTCTACTCATGACCACGAGTAAAAATTAAGTAGTTTTACTCTTTGGAAAACATACACGAGTTCAAAGTACTCAAGAAGAACCAACAATATTTAAGTACAACTACGGAACAGCGTGTTGCTCTAGCCGTGGGCACGCTCGACAAGTATGAGACGAGTGGAGACGGTTCACATCCGGTGCCAACACAAACATCGTATCTTAACAAGTACATGCTTGTGAAGCGAACAAGTTAGAAAGTGCGGCGAACACTTTTCCACGAGGTCATGTTCTCTTCAACAGCTCTGTCGCTTCCTACAAGCTGCTCGTGCGAGGATACAATGACAAGGGAAAGTATTTCAGCTGGTTACTCATCTTTTATTGATTCTAATTAGCAGAGGAAATTCAGTTTATTACGAATATTATCTCACATTGCTTAGTTAGAAAATTATTAATAAAATACAAACGTTACACACGTTTTCAGTGCCGAAAGGATTTACAACACATGGAATTATACCTTTCCATAATCGGGAAATTAAATAAATACGAACAGACAAAAAAAATTATTATTTTACACATATAGCAAGTCATCACAAAAAACATTTTCATTTCTTTAAAATGAATCATTCGAAAACATATTTACGACAGAAAAAAACAACTGAATTATATATCTACCTCCAAATACCAAACACAAGTTCAAACCAGAATAGTGTTAACAAGAGAAGGATTTATACTTTCTACAGTGATCGTTATTACACTAACGTCTTGTTCTGTCACATTACAAGAAAAATAACTGAGAAAACGCGCAATAAACCGTAATCATGGATTTAATTCATTCCATTACATCACGCGTTCCAGCGGAATGAACAATACCCGCAGAAGATTAACCACCGCTCTCTACCTCCCTCATTGGCAAAGATATCCCCCGCTGTGTCTGAATCCAAAGGCAGAGAACGACTAAGCAGAGTTGCCGAAAGGATTAACGGGGTCTGGGGCAGATTTTGAACTTGGGATTTCCTCCCCCCAATCAGTAGGTGGACGTAGTAAACAGCAGTCAACAAACCAATAAAAATACGTCAAGACCGACAGCGGTGGTCTTGCGGTAATGCCTTCGCTTCCATGGTGCTGCTGAGTGGGGGAGACAGGTTCAAACCCGGCTTGGACGAACTAGGTGAGGTCTTCAGCTGGGGTTCCCCTCACATACTCGCGACAAATTTCGGTTCGGTACCATCAGTTCCCCGGCAACCCAACATTTCTCCTTTCAAAATTCCTTACCCCAGTCATGGTTTGGTGGAAAAGCGGGCCTCATGGCCCGAGCCTCGCTAAAAGACCTTACGTACAGGAAAAAAATATTTTTAACATACACTTATCAATTTTAGTATCTCGTACGTTAATATAATTTATGAACAAATGAGTAGAAATAGTATTTTATATCACGAAAACAAAACCAAAATTTATTCCATTAATGCAATTTTAGAATTACCGACAATAATTTATCAATAATTCGAAATTAATTAGCATCAATAACTGATCCTTGTGGGTCCCTTTCTCTGAGCCGAAACCATGACAACTAAGTTATATTTTTCCGGTGATACTTTTATCATTTTTATTAATTTGATATTACAAATGTTATCTATCTATCATTAGAATCCACCTAAGGGTTCCACTTCTTGGGAGCCTGGGCATAACTGCCCACTCTGCGCCCCCTTCTCTTCCCGCCTCGGCGGCACTGCCATTCAGATGAAAAGAATTCTTTCTCTTTCATTGCGAATTACGAGATACAGACCACACGCAATCAAGAACTCATTATCGTCGAACCCCATAAACCATCACAATGATTTAATCTGGAGCAATAAACTCAGTCTGTGCGTTAAATTACGTGAATCGAGATAGGGGTGATAGGGTTGTGAAAGAGGCAACCAGAAACAGGTAGAATAACATACAACATATATGTAGTTCTGTTCACCACGTTAGTATAAAGAGGCAGATCTCCACAAAAGTTCAGGAATATTCACGATCAGAAAAAGAATTTTGGATGGCAATTCGATGATTTTCTGAATAAATATGCAAATTTTATATAATTATTTACATAATTAATAGAACAGTATATTCTAAAGAAAGTAAATTTATATTACTTTGGGGTCTATCATAGGAGAAAGTCACCGATATCTAAATACTAGTAGCAAATTTGTTATATAAATCACACCTCTTTTGCTAACGTATTCATAAAAACGGATTTTTGTTCATCCATAAACATTTTTCGAGTTACGCACTACTTCTTACACGTGACTCTACATTCCGATACAGTGTTGCCACCAAGAAAAACACAGTACCAATTATTACCTTAAAGATACTAGATTGTGGGAAAAGATTCTTGATCTCTTTTAAAAAATAAGAGTCAATCCATATGCTAAACCTAAGAATATATTGTTATTTATCATAATTAAACTTATACATTTTTATTTTCAGTTAGGAAGAATGTTCAGAACATACATACTTTACGTATTCTCTCATATTTTATTTTCTAATTGACTCACACGTGTATTCCAGATACGTTTTGAAAGTTCTGTACATTACAAATTACTTTCACACACACATAGTTCAACATTTACGCACATTTTCGCCTTCCCTTTATTCTGGTTGCAATTTGTCTCGTTAATATGGTGTTTAAAAAATTGAAATTTTAGAAAGACGAATGTTTTGGTTTCTCTTTTAGAGTCTCTTCAACTTAGAGGATTGGAGTTTATCACGCATTTTTGCCATGTTTATAATTCCAGGAGACAAAAGACCTTTTGTTTCAGGAGAAGAAGAGGTAAACTACAGGTTTTTCATTTCCAAAGCATTTCTGGTATGTCATACATTCATGAGAATCATAAAACAGTAGAATTTGCTATTCTCTCTCACTGTCCATAATTTTTTTCAATTAGGCCTACCTATAGTATATTGTCTTCGGTCTCGTAATAAAAGATGTAAATTAAATAAAATGGAAGACTGATATCAACTGACGGTGGTGTAAAGTTAATCCGATTTCTTTAGCACGTAAAATTAATTTAATGTTTTTTTGTAATCATCAATTACAGGTTTTTGGTGGTAAAAACGTCCAGTTGTACTTGTATGTGTAATCTTAATTTGTATGTTTTTTTGTAAACATTTGTCAATTTTGAGTAAAAACTGCTATTGTTAAGTTAATTTCACCGTTTACGTCACAGAGCGACTGTTTCTCTTCCTTCTTTTTCTCAACTCTGACATAGAATTGATAAAATACTTGTTGCTTTGTTCAGTTAGCCGCGAATACTGCCAATTGCGGGTAACATATATTCCAATAATTATTTTGTAAGTTTATTGTACATATTTCTGAAAAGGAATAGATTCATATTATTATTTTAAAAAAGAATATATGTTCGATTTTGATAAATATATCTCTGAAAAAGGTACTACATTTTCCATAAAAACTACTGAATTTCTAAAAGTTTTCATGAGTACGAGATTTAGTATTAAAGTCCTCATTGCGGCAATACAGGTCCGATAGCTTTCAGCGTCGCCTCAGGACGATTTATTGGCTCGCACCCTGAATTGCGAGACTGGCGTCACTTTCCGGCGACCAACTTGCACCAGGAGCTGATTGCGACAGCGTATTGTATGGGCAGATACACTACATTGTATGAAACTTCATTCATTCGTTCAGTTGTACATGTACTTGATCTATATCATATAATGTATTTTAATTGTTTTTACCCTGAATCAACTAATTAACGTCAGAATTTAAAATGTTGGACGAACACATAAAAAAAATCAAATCATGAACAATGTGAACACTTTTACAAAATAATTTCATAAATCAATTTTAATAAATTAACAATCACGAGTATATTTTGGTAAAAAAGATAAATCATTTTAATTGATACATATTATGAAAAAGAAACCGGAAGCAATAAAATATACGGAAAATGAATCTGAGTAAAAATTAATGTACACTTACCACTGCAAAAAAGGTACTTCAATTCTGGTTATTAAAAGAAACAAGAGAATTGTGTATGGCATATTTCGTCCCCAACCAGGCATACTCACCCTATCACCCCTTCCATTACTCTATTAACTGTGTATAATTTTTGTTTTCGAACTTTTTCAGTAAATATTGTGGATTCAAGAAGGAAGAGGAAATACAAAGTTTCTCACTGTGTTAGAAACACCAGGATTTTTTATCAATTACAAACATTAATTTTAATTCATTATATTACAATATTATTTTTTAACATTTAATAATTTTAGTTTATTCTCGTATGACTAGGATTTAATAATCTTTTTTTATCGAAATGTTTTATAAATTAATTATCACAATTTCTGTCAAGATATATAAATTCTGAATAATTCTGGTTACAAATAAAACAAACAATGTAGAGTACTTGATGCTTGTTTAGTAAGAGAGTACTCAATATAAATGAAAATAGTAAATTTCCCGGGAGAAACTAATCAGATTAGGAGGTATTGAGCTCACCACACGTAACGAAAGAGCTTTCCTCCCCTGCGAACCGTGGTACGCACTTCACATACGCCCGCGAAAACCCAACCTAAATATGTAGTAACTACCGCAACGTTCAAAACCTGTAATTACACTCAATTTTTCAGAGATCTTCTGAAAGGACTCCACCCATCATTTATTTTCTGCTTCCGTTTAAAAGATTTTTCAGCAAGAAAAAAGAGACCAAAGAAGACTCACCAAAGACAGACAAAAACGTTTCACGTAGAATTTTTACAAGAGAGAATTACCACCTTCCATAAATTTTACCGTTCAAATAACATGCCTTAGTCACCGAGAATATGTAATTCAGTGTGATGTGCCTACAGGAACAAAATACTTTCCGTAAATCGGTAATAAAAGTACTCATTCATGAACATCACAAGTCCAATACCACCACCACGACGCTCATGACTTGATCAGATCTATAGTCTTCGCATGAGTCTAGAAGAACTTTCTTTTTAAATGATAGCTCATTTATTCCGTAGCACATCACCAGCAACAATTCGTGCATGCACGTGATTCGACGCACAGCTTCCCAGTAAACTGACTATGCGGGTGGTCCAGACACACGAGAGTTCGCGAGATTACAAAATGGCCAAGGTCTCCTCACTTTCGTTTGGAACGAGCTGACTCACTGTTGACAACACTATTGCAATATCGTGAGTTTTAATATAATATTAATGGCGCGTGTAAAGATACGCGAGGTGGAAAACTACTTGATAATGACTCAACATGAAGAAACCATTTCCAGAGACTAAATTGTGATCTTGACATCTTCACATACAAACTACAATTTACTTCAATATTTTAGCATGTTATAGGGCTTTCAAATCTTCCACTCACCATTTAAATCTAATGTTCGATAATTATAGAGTTTATTTTATTATTTCTATAAATATTCATTACGAGTGTCTACTCAAAGATGCCTATTTCCAAATTGAAAGATTTTTCGGGAAACACATTTTTTTAAATTGTAGCCTTTTTAAACGGGAACTGTAGCGTGCTATTGGAGCTTATCAATATGGGGTGTTATGAGGTAGGAGGTGGGTGGGAGGGCTACTGTTAGTAAGTTGGCTGGCTAGCTGCGCTTACCAACAAAATGGTCCACGTGGATGTGTTATTAAGAGTAGTTAATAATAGTAAGAGTTTGTGATACTAGGAGTACTAGGAGGTGGATAGAATAATAGAACGAGAGTTTGCTTTTCAGAAGTCAGAGCTATGTAAACTAGGACATTAATTTGAAAAGCTACAAATTTTTCTGGCCCCGCCGCACCCGGAGTAACTTGGCGGTGAGCAAGTATACTAATCTCTTAGCCACCAGAGGAGGTAACATATAACTGAACCATTTAAATTCATAGAAAGTATACCCTTTACAAATGGAATATTTTATTACGATTCATCACTCAAGGGAAACATGATCCTTTGTTCCCAACTCAAATAAGGTAAAATAAATATTAAAGAGAATGTAATACACACAATTCACTCCTCTTTTATCAATAATCACAAAGTACGGAGTGTATTTCAACAGGAAAATGTGTTTTGTTGAACAGGATTGAAGTTGGTTTTCGATCATATCCACGCACTATAATCGAACGAGAGGATTTTTGAAAGTGGAGGTAGAACCATTTTAACAGACACCCCTTACTTGATCACTTTTATTTTGTATTTGTTCACTACGCGAGTTTCAAAATAAGCGCGTTGAATTTCAAATCTAAAACATTTTGTCGTAGATAAATATTAGCAAAAATATTGAGCCTATAAGATGATTTCGCAGTAACACTTAACATGAGAGAACCAATTAGCGGACCCATTGTACTGTGAAAGATTTTTTTTTCAATTTATTTTATACCCATTTCACAAATAACATTGCTACTTAAGTCTGTAAAATGTACGAAGGCTGCTACCTCCCTCACTGGCACCGCTTCGTTCCGAGACGCCTTGACACAAAGATGCTCCATGACATCACCTTTCACTAACATCAACTTCCTCATCCTTGGCGGGCGAAATGATTCATCTGTTGGTTAATTCTAATTGAAAACTTTTTTTTTTTAGTGTGAAAGTAAAAGACAAAACAATAGTTCAATTTGGTATTCTGCTCAAATTTCTGGAGGAAAAAAACGATACCAAATTGCTGCAAACGCTGTCCTTTTATTTTGTACGAAAATGATTACACTGTTGTCAACAGCAACATAGAATACTTGGAGTAGACTATACCCCTTTATTATTTGTAACTGAACAACCTCTGTCCGCACCTTACCTAATACATCACTCAACAACTTTAATCAAAGGACTTAGTAGAAGTACAAACTGTAAGCAACGTCACCTGGTTGTCAATTTATAAAATTTAAAAAAAATCCAATTTAATTCTAATTCCAATTTTCATTTATTTTTAAGTCACAGTCCAGAAAAAAAATAAAGAAATAATTCAAGAATAGCAGGAGAAAAATGGATACCTAAAAAAAATTGCCTTTGAGAAATAATATATAGTGATAAACAACATAATACGTCCACTATTACATGAAAGGAAAACACAAGAGATAATTACACAATGTCACGTTTCTTTCTCGATGAAACTTTGTACTAGAGAGACAGGCACAAAAGTATTGTTTCATGTTGCCGTATCTTTTCATCTCGGCATAAGAGAGCGCAGATTACACTAATAAATTGGTCATTCTCAGATTTTGCTATAGTGTCATGAGCAAATCCCATTTATCGAATCTGTAACATTACTAATGACCTAAGTAACGTCGAGTTTTAATTGTGGCATCTCGAAGTTACGGCAACACACGGAAGGATTGAAACTCGGAGGTGAAAGTAAAACTCGATGATCGTATGATTGAAATGATCGAACACCTTGAGAGCCAGTCTCTCTGAACAAATGACTAGATGTGATGTCATGGTTGTAAAAATGAGAGCTGATATTGTTTTCTGAGGTTGATTGGACCGTTGCATTGGTCGATCTTGATTACGTTTAAAAACAAAGAAAATATATTTGAAGAGAGGTGGAATTTTGTTGTGGAGAGGTGGAATTTTGTTGTGGAAACATATTTGTTTGAAATGAACTAAAAAACTGTATTGATTGACCAGCCTTGTCTTGAAACTGCTCGTCAAAAAGTGTTAAAACATGAGTCTGAATAAGTCTGAGGAATATTACATTATGTTACACATCTATTAATAATTAAAACGACAAATAAATTTTAAGAGTGTCAAAATTCCCATTCTGACCCGGGTTTTTCTCCGGTTTTCCTTCGGGTAGAGGCGGATTTTTTATACAGACCCTTCTGGCTCTTGTCTCAGGGCTGCGTCCACTGAAATAGTTAATCTCAAATTTAATGTTATTTTATTACTTTAATCTATAGTTTTTAATAATACGTACTTGTGAAATAAATCTTTTGTTTTATTAAATACAATTTTGTTGGTATTATGTTCATTTTATATAACGAACCAAACTACATTTATTATTATATTACGAGTGTCCCAAAATCACCTCTGCTTTATGGTCCTTGATCGGAATTGATGGGATGGTCCCTTGCTTGCTTACGGAGAGTAAATTAGTTAATTGTCCTCCACGTGGTCACACGCAGTTTGTAACTGCTATTTTGAGAATAAATTTATAATTGTTTTTAAATATGTTCAAATCTTTTGGGGGAAGGGGGTTAACCCACTAAGTCCTTTTCTAACTCCGCATTCTTATTTTGAACTGAACTGCTCCTCTCAATACGTTACATCATTTTGTGAGTCTGAAGGCAAGCGCCATCAAAGGCACTTCGTCCTTGGAACAAGAGAAGGAAGAAGACCAACACGGAATATGAGAGATGGAGCAGTAGACGACAGAATATTACAGATAACATTCTTCTTTAAGACTATAGTGCCTAGATTTCACTCTATTCAATTACACGACAACCATTTAACAAATAAAATCCAAGTTTATATCAAACTGAAAAAATTATTTTCGTCTCAGACACACAAACGTGTCGTTGTTTTCACAGGCAGACAATAAAAATTCTTGTGAACAATCGACTTCTAGACTTATCTTCAACGGAGATGATATAATGGCAGCTTTAGATGTACTTCGTCATAATGTCTTTCAATTACTTGTCCAAATTGGTGTTCTTATCGCCATACTATCATTTTTTTAAAATTCTTCGTAAATACAAACAATAATAATACGTTTTTAACCACAAAACTTTAAAAAATACAATAAAAAGAAAAAAATTGAAATGATTCCATATATTTAGAATAAGAGATATATGGACTATATAAGAAACACCTAGTATTCCATTTACTTCGTATATTTCATAAATATAATTCTATATATTCCGTATATAGTATAAAAGAAACAACTTAAGTCAATCAGACACTATCTGTTGAAAAAAAAACCCTGTAATCATGTTTTGTTGAAATAAAAAGTGTAATTATTATTATATTTGTACTAAAAAAGTGGATTAATAAAGAATTCATAGATTCATTCATATGTTTGATGATGAAGGGGAAAAGAGGGATAGAACCAAGGAAATTATACGGATGAGGAAAAACAAGAAAATCCCAAAGCCCGGACTCGGATGTTCTTCCAAGAACTTTCCACGGAGAAGGAATACGAGGACCGAGCATCCCGGAGATGTCAACGAAGCGAGACGAATCCGGGAATGAGTTGCGTTTTCAGAAGAGAAGAGATAATATTTGCGTTCTTGGCGGACCGGTCCAAACGATTACGGCTAAATCCTTTATTTTGCTCTACAAATTTTCCCTTCGTGACGTTTAGATACGATTCGCTTTCTCCCTCAATGTTTTTAAATTTCGACAATGAATGAAGAAATAAGAGTTAAAAACATATCGAAATACTGGTTTCCCACAGAAATGGTTTCTCTTTAGAATATTATTGCTAACTGAACATAGTTTGAAAGATTTTGCAAACTTGGAAATTATTTTCATTTTCCAAAGCAATATAATGCGAGTATAATAATATCATGTTTAATTAAAATTATCGTGTCAAAGATTGGGTTCCGTAAAACGTTTTGCTTCTTTTTTTCTGAATAAAAACATTACAATTTACAATCATCTTCATACTTAATTCAAAATCAATATTATTATTAGATAGTATTATTATTATATTATTATTTGACATTTTACAATCATCTTCATACTTAATTCAAAATCAATATTATTATTTGATAGTATTATTAATATATTATTATTTGACATTGAGAGCGGAAATTGTGAGAGCTTAATTAGATATACCATAAATTAAAAATATATGTAAGTCAAAGGATTTTCTTTTTCATTTTGTGATCAACGAGAGATTTGTGAAATTATTTGTAAAAATCATATAAAAATGAATAAAAAGAAATATAATTATTGCTATATGAAAATAAAACTTCTCAATTCTTCCTTTATCGTTCCCATCGTGACACAAAATCTTCCCAGGATTTTCGGTTATATTTTTTACCAATGGCTGTCATACAGAGGGAGATCTATTTCTTTTTACGACGTAATAGAAAAAATGTACTGAGATGTACAATAAATAAATACAGTGAAGTAAGCATCAGCGCTCACATGACTAAACTAATCAAATACAATTAATAACGATGATCTCCTAAGATGACAGCATTTCAAATATTTGAATGTCGTATTATTATTTTCTTCGGGTTATCACTGTCGTCAGGGAATAAGTTAGGGGAGTTCCCCGTTATCTTCGGAGGTGTTAGGAGACCTATATCCCAAACATCAAACTAGAACTGTTAAAATCAGCGATTCGATAAAGATTATATCATACATTGAAAGGCAAACCATTTTTCTGCCGCTCTTTACCCCGCATAGCAACGAGAATTCCGTGTCATATATCAGACACTGACCATTCACCCATTGTCTCGGAAGTCCTCCCAGATACCTCACGACAGCGGTGGCTTGAGGAAAGTATTCCGATACGCGCACCTGCGCAGATCCTAATCAAAGACCAGCTGCCGTGGTGCACAGTAGGTCAAAATGCTTTGCTTACTAGCCAAAAGTTACAAGTCAATAAAATTAAGTAAATACACGCGTGACACCATTATTCCGGTCGCAGAATCCAATTCTGAACATGAAATTTGAAATTGTAAAATGGAGGATACAAAATTGCACACTATTTTAAAAAAATAAATGAAAATAAAGGGAAAAGATATAAGAGTTTTTGATCACGTTGAATTATTTGAACATACCATTAAAATTTCAGGACTAAACATAGATCATTCCATATGAAAGGCAAATGTGAGATCTTTGTGGAAAAAGAAAATAAACGTGATCTGAATATATATTAAATAAAAATACTTTAATTACACATTTATATCAGAATTAGAATTATCGAAAATACATATGCCATAAAAATTAAATTTCTTATTATAAGATATTTTACTAACATCATTTGACGCCCCCAAGGTAGCTCAAGACTAGTGATCTTGCTTGCCCGGGTTGGAAACCCTGGGTTCGATTCCGGACAGAGCAAGAAAATTTGTTAATTTTTCAGTTCGTCTTCGTTCATATATCTGAGATGATGTGAAAGTGAACCCCCGTTGGGTCTCACTACGGCACGTTATCGCGGTCCATAGTCGGTCGAAACTAACACATTTTTGACCAACCTCCTAAGCATTTGGAACCACTGTACGGCGCGGCGGTCGTCGTCGATACCAACCAATGGACTCCGCTCTAGATCTACGCGAAGCTAGACAAACATCGGTCGCGTACCGCACGTTCAGAAGTTGAACGTGGCGAAATTTCAAGATCTAGTTGATATCACCGCGAAGGTGTGGTACAATTAAGCCATGGAACGCGGCCTAATGAGATAATCATTTGTGTTACTTGCGATGTATGTATTGGGTCACATGTTCCGGTTTCAGTTTACAGTTTTTATCGATAAGCATTTTTTTTTCTTTTGTCACGTTCGTAGACGACCTTGCGAAGTGTGCTCGAGAAAACGATATCAGGAGAAAGTCTTTGAACTCCAGGCACGTTCGCGTTTATAAGTCGAATAGCGTCTGTAAATTTACTTACGCTAAGGACAGTAAAAAGCAAAGGATACTTTCAATGAAGAAGAACGAGATTCCTGCACAACTCATTACACATCATCATAACACACGTTGGCGATTTTTATTAGCCCCTAAAGTGAAAACATATGACTCTAAATATCTAAGCATCATCATCATTTATACCAAGAAATGCTGACCCTACGCAAATAAAATACAACAAATGATAATTACTTGAGGCAAAAAAAGAAATTACGCTTATAATATTGTTCAGCTTAATGGAACTAACAGTATTCAATCCAAGCAAGTGTGCACATAATGAAGACGGACATTAGACTCAAGAACCACTCTCTGTAAGACAGGGAAATAATGACGAAGCACATTTTGATACACGTGTCTTCAGTCATTATAGTTTTATAGTCCTTGCGTGATATATCGGAGAAATTCACTTACGGTAGCCCATCAAAATGGAGAAATTCGAAAGCATTTATTCAGGTTATCTATTTTCAATACATTGTTTGGACGCGTATCTTCCCAACATGACATAAAAGCAACAAATATTTCAAAGATTTATCACAGTCGTAGCAACATTTATACGAGGAAGCGTGAAACGCATTTTACTCCAAACAAGTAGAAAAGAGGAATAAATAAATAAATAAATATTTAGGAAGTAAGAGGAGGAAAAAAGGAAGGAAAGAAATGAAAAACTCAGAGGAATGTTCTTAAACTTACATGAAACTTCCCAAACACTAAGCTAAAATTGAATCAATCCATTTCGAAACCTACAGTACTTTCTCAGCGTGTATCTTCAAAGCTTGCTCGAAACAGAAAATAAAAAAGCAAGAATANTACAGTACTTTCTCAGCGTGTATCTTCAAAGCTTGCTCGAAACAGAAAATAAAAAAGCAAGAATACAAAATATTTAATTTTATTACATTATGGTATCCTTTACGACTGCGGCAACCTCAGATCTCCCCACGAAGTACCGTCACGTGATCTCTCCGAAGAATGTTGGGAGGGCGTTCCATCCATGTCGCTCAAGAGACTGTGCTCACAAACGAGATACGAATCACCCACGAATCTTTCAAACTCCGTCTACAGCCTTCCCTCGCGTACTGGGATCCTTTCTAGTCTCTTCCTTTGTCGCCTTCTTTCACTGTTCGTACAGCATATCCTTACGAATCGAGTTAAAAACTCTGATAATTTACATTGGCGAAAACGAAGAAGTGGTGACGACTAATTCATAACCAAGCATATATTTCTTCCGAGTGGAGGAAACGCGTGAAACTTTCGGCCAGGTAAAAGCGACGACGAGTCGAGAATGGAACCCGAGACTCCTGCTTTGATAATCGATGGATATCGCAAATAATAGATGACGCGCCCGCCTCCCTCGTGTACGGGCAACGAGGACAATGGCAATGATTCGTAGTATAAAGATGAACGTGAAGCTACTTTAACACGAAGAACCTTGTAATAACAATGTTGTATATTATATTGTCTTCCGAGAGACTAAATAAAATGAAAAAAATTCTATTCGTGTTAGAAAATGAAAAATATATGTAAAATGTGCTATTCGATCTTAATCAGAAAGATATTCCGCTAGACCAAATTTCTCGAAGTTTTCTCTACACATTTTTATTCCTTGAGTTGTGAAGGTCTAAAAGATTAAAACCACCTTAATCTACATTAAAAAACACACCATCTGGCAGACATTTCCGCCCCATTTCTCCCGCCCTTTACATTACGTTCGAAAGACACGATCGCAGCGCTGCACGAAATCTGGGCCCGCACACGGAGAAAGCTGTCGTCGTCGCCGTCGTCGTCCGCGCACGCTGCCCGGAGCGTCTTTGTTAAGAGCTGCGAAACTCGAGTTCCTCTCGCGGAGGAAGATCGATCACTCGTCGGAAACGACGCCTCGCGACCCTCCGACCCCAGACATCAACGCTGCCTTCATGTAAAGAATCGAGAGGGTTCAGTTTGAACGCGACGAAAGGAAGGGAATTCGAGGTGAAGGAAAGAGAGACTTTCTTCGTCCCAAACGAGTGACTTACAAAGCAATGGGAGACGGATAAAATGGTACCATTCGTGCGCCGTCAAGTTATTGTTTTAGTACATCCCCCGGAGTGTTTCGCTCTCGGTTGACTTGTCACGTGGTCACATGCTGAGAGCGCATCTGTTCATCCTGTTACGACTCTCATCACTTCTCAAAATGGACAGTTTCCCATTAATATTCTATATATTTTAAATATAATGTACTGTATTGTTATCCAAAAATATTTTTATAATTATTTATTGTATCTATATGTTTTCTATTGCCTGGAACTTTTGTAAATGTTCAATATTTCAATATGTTTTATTTATTTTATTCTACCACCTGGCAAAAAGGGGCATTGCAATTAATAAATAATTATTATTATTATTATGCGCGAAACATAATTTCTATGATATGCATCCTACAATATTTTACATTCCACGATATTGTAATTAAAAAAATAAAATATTTTCTATGTTTCTGTTTGCCAATTAAAATCTTTAAATATTTTCCGAGTTGTTAAGAAATGCTCAATAATTTTAATAAAAGTTCAGGAATCTTTTTCTGTCTCGTTGATAGCAATAAAGCATTCATTTCATGGTTATTAAACAGCTATTACTTGTAGCTGCCCCGCAGGACTCTTGAATACGTAATAAAATTGCTAGAAGAGGTGAATAAATCAGGTGAAATCCACTGAATATCCGGCTTCTGAGAAAGCGAAGTTCGGCTTTAAGTACTTTGGGATGTTGGGAACAAAGCCAAAATTGATAGTTAATGGTGTTGTGACTCTTATGTATTAAACGTGTGTTAACATACATTATATTTAAAGTAGAAAAAGCTATAATTACAAGTAACGAAGTGCTTCCATTTTGCACTCCACTTTGAGGAAAATGGGAATGAAACAATGTCTGGTTTACATCGAACTCTAATACATGAAGATAAATGTATGGATGTTTGGGCGGTATGAAAATCTACGCAATTTGATGGATATTCATCGAACTCACGGGTGACTCAAGACGTGCCCAAATATCGTATAAAAGAGGGAAAATTTACTACATGGGGGTAAAAAAGGAGACAAAAAGGTTGCAGTTTTACTCAATTAAAATCATCTTGCTCCTATTCTGATTCATTGATTTACAAAAAAAGTACAACACATAATTAATCATTCATCAGAAGAAATAAGAAGTAAAAATATATATTTGTTTTTTCCTTTTAGAAACCTTGTGCAGACAATCCGTTCATAGCTAGTCAGGTACCCGCGTTTTCTGAAAATATATAAGCTTACAATTTGCATGTTCACTGCGAGCTGGGCAAACAATTAAAATTAATTAAATAATTTATATCGATTCAAACACATGCAAAGATGAAATGAAACTCACACCTCATATATCTTATGTGATAAAAACCTATTGAAAAGATACAGTAAAAGGGATCACGGTTAGAGAAAACGGGATAAAGGTTCTTCCTAAAAAAAGGGACAAAGATGCCGGAAGAGTGTCTCCTTTCTCATCTAGACACAAAATTCCACATTGTGGTATCTTTCTGAACAACTTTAGTTCACTTTAAGACAAATGATGCGCACCGAAATATACTAACACTATTTATAAATGCACTCGTCCTGACAGACTTGTCAACACACAGTGAAAACAATTAGAAATGGACACTTAAAAATTTTCGTATATTGCTTTCATATAGGTGTTCATAAAGAGAAAGGTTTTCCAAACCCTACTCTTAGTGGGTAATATGGGGAAAATTGTGGTTTTTCAAAATTCACGAAGTAGTTGGGATATTTCTTCTCGTTTAACGAAGGGTTAATGAGGTACGATAATAGAAGCGAGTTTTAAATACCAATCAAGGTATTCTGCATATTCGAGAATAATTGTAATAATATTATCTGGAAAGAATGGGTAACAATATCTGACCATTCCGAGTCAAAGATTGTAAATAGACAAAATGATACCAGTAAATCCTAAAAAAAATGCAATGCAAGACTGTTGTACATAGAACCCGTGCCACAATCGCGTTTAATGAGGTTAAAACACGATGCAAATGTAGACAAAAAACTGAGAACAGCATTCTAACCACAACTGTTTTACATGCACAATATTTCCGAGTAGGGTTGAACCCTGACGAATTACGAAACAACTGGTACAATGTACTTAATATTCATACACGTTCATCAATGTTGTCTGCATTGCTTAACTTGCTTATTTACAGAAACATTGAGACTTGCCCCGAAAGTTATTGATAGTTCTGGATGCCCCCGTGATTGGAAATACTAACTTACGTCTTTCACCTTGGGTTTTCTGGTCTCCTTTAATGGTATAGGTATTTTTGTATAATTCCTATCAATTCATTCTATTTATCCGTTCAATTTTAATCATTCCATCCAGTTTAGAATTAGAAAATTCAGTATTTATTTAAGATTATTTATTAATTAATTGAAAATAAGTTGAATTAATATTATCAACATGCCACATAGTGGTCAATAAATTTAGTTATAGGTTAGTGTGTCAAAAGTTTACTAAGCAGTCAATGCGTTTTCTTTAATTGTAGAAATTAATTTTATAAAACAACTAACAAGTTAAAAATATGAAAAGGGAAATAATATTATTAAATTTTTTTAAATCTTATTCATGCATATGTGTTTTGGCGCTAGACTTCGAAGGAGAAAATACAACCTCGGCGGGAAAACCTGTGAGGACACTTAAAACCTAATTTTCACACATAAATAATATATCATTCGTCTCTTCTAATTTCCCACGACAGGTTATTGAACATTTTGGGGTCTAAAAACCTGAAATTGAAATAAATATTTATTTATTTAATGTCATTTGGCGAGGTTCAGGCCATGAGGTACTGCTTTTCCATCTAGCAGTTGGACTTGGGAGAGGGAATTGGGAAGTAGAGATGTTGGGTGGCCGAACCGACATTTGTCTGGAGCTATTGAGGGAAACCCCAGCCGATAACCTCACCCAGTTCGGCCGAGCAGGATCTGAACCCAACTCTACCACTCAGCGGTATCGTGGAAACGAAGACCATTAGATCACCGCCGTCGGTATATGTCGCGTACATATGTGTCTAGGTACAAAACAATTATTTATATTGTCAGGATTTGGTTTTTCCTTTATCTAGTTTCCTAGCAACCACTATCCTCAACAACGTAAAACTGCATCACCCGAGCCCCACTGGTTGCTCAGGTGGTAGCGTTGTCGCTCTTCACCAAATCATCTCGGGTCGATTCCCATCGGGGCCAGAAATTTTGTAGCTATTCACATTAATGTCCGTATAGCAGTGTCTACTGAAAAGCTTTTCCTAGTATCAATAACTCTAACTATTACTAACTCTAACTAACCCCTCTACGTGGGCCCAGGTAACCTGTCCACCTAGTAACAATGGCCTACCACCCAACTTCTAACTCTGACGGCGGCAACCTATGACCCGAGGGACACCGAGTGACCCATTTGATAATTTCAAGTGACCCACTTTAGTTCCGAAAATAAAGTATAATATATAAAAATAATTTATAAAACTTAAAATGAAACAAACATTTTAAGAATAAAAAAATTGAAAATAGATACTAAGAACAACATCCATGTCGATTGCAAAGTTGCAGTAATGATAGTAGGCGGAAAACAGCGACATTGTCCGAACAACTTTAACCATTATTGGACGCGCGTGTCGTTCTCTCAGTTGTGTGTCAGTTGTAGTTATAGCACATGTTCAGTACATAGCACAATATATCTTATTATTTACTAAAATACTGTTTTAATACGAAAATATCTCTGACCCAAACGTCTCTTTAATACTAGCATTTTGGTTGATTTTGACCCGCAGCCAAAAAAGGTTGTCGACTCCTGTTCTGCCTCCTATCGCTCCATGTAGATAAGCTTTAATAACACGCTACATTTCCCATTTACAAATTCAACAATATAGTATTTCTCCTCGACGCGTGCGTGGCAGGGCGAAGCTACATCGGCGGCAGCTGGCAGAGGAAGAGGCGGTATGGGCTCGAAACCAGCGCGATTACACAGTGATGCACTTAGCAAAGGAAAGAAAGATATTATAATCATCGTGCTAGGAGTCATCAGTACATAACGTCTCTCCTCATCTCTCCTTAACACTCATGTAACGATATCTCTTACCCCCTAATAATAACCCTAAGCTAACACTCATTAAAGATAGTTTTCGCTGCTTTTCGGAAAATGTGGATACGAATTTTGACTCCCAGATTTAATAGTTTATTCCCCAATGCTCTGTGTTTTCAGGGGGTGGTTCATTACGTGGATAATAGGGAAAAATAGCGTTACGTAACACCAAGAATAACATCCCTCTACCCCGCTCGAACGCAGTGTTACGACATCACATCCCCTCATTTTTATAGACAACCTCGTTTTGTATAGANTTATTTTTTTTACATTTTTTTTGTTGAAACGAAGAAAATGAAGAAAGAAAAAACGTACCGATGAAAAAGTATAAACCCCTGAAATGACTTTGTTGGGAGCAGGGAGTGAATAATGTAATAAATAAATAAATTGACGAATTGATAGATAATTGTTTTCTTTCATTATAAAAACCAGGACATCAAAAAACAGTCGCCAGGTCGTTCTACCTGAAGTTAATATTATAATGCAAAGAAGCAGCTCAGTTGAAGGTGCGAGGTGACAGTAAAGGAAAATGAGAGAAGTTGACGGCAACGAGGTGTAAAAATGAATGGGGAAGAGAGAGAACAGGTGGTGCCCAACAGGTGAACTTTGCGGTCTCGTAGCGAGATGCGGTTTCCAGAATTGGTGTCCATCCAACAAAGCACCTTCGTTCTCTTAGACATTCACAGTCACAAATATAGATGAAGTCTCTCGTAAAACATTTAGGAATTCTCCACGCTTGTCACTTTCGAAGAAAATTTTACTTTAACACTGCTTATAACTAATGATTTTCCTTCCTTCTAATTGAAAAGATGCACTGTGAAACCACAAATATGAATAAAGATAGCTATAAGTAGCAGTAAAACATCTTCGAAAAATTCTTCCAAAACATTAAAGAGAATTTTGTATAATGTTGGGGTAGGTAGGAATAAAACTAATAAAAATAAAAGTAATAAAACTTTCGATTACAAGAACTTCGCGTAACAATAAAATTTACACGAATTAGAAAAAGGAACATTTCTTATTTACCTTTCTTCTACAAAGTATAAATAATCAAGAACGGGCTACACATCCTTAAATCACAATTTAATTCCTAATTCAAGGTAATTAAACCTAATATTGGTCTTAATTAAAGATAAATTATGCACCCGAGAATTATCCTTGATTCTTCAACCTAATTGTGAGCAATTGCGCTTATAACTGCTTCAGTTCTCGAGTATTTGAATTATTCAGCAGACGAGGCGAGGTTGACAAAAAATAGAAACAGCACATATCAATGGATGCTTCATACGGAATGATCCGAATTCCGAGACCAACAACGAGTAAGTTTCATGTTTTCTCAAAATTTATATGTTTCTTATGATATGAACACGCCAGATGTTGGTAAACTTTTAATTACATTTTCTGGACTAACTTCGAACATATTTCATCGTACGGGGCTTCAGATATTCATTCAAATATTTATATTATAATAATCTCGAATTTATTATCAAGTGAAATGTTTGATGATAATAAGGGTCCATACGGTATTACATCAAGCAGTTGGGAGGCTCACTAAATGTGACATAATTTATCTATAAGATAATTTCCCACTAAAACTCAATATGAGACAAAGCTCAGATTGTATAACCCTGTTTTCTGCACATTTCGAAAAATCCTTGGAATTTGTTGCATCACATTGCGGCGTCAATACTTAAGTACAATTAAGTATACTCGGGGTTATTCACATGTTACTGAAGCAATTTTCGTACCCATCTTCTCCCTTATCTTGGGTAACATATGAACTAACACCGAGTATAGTTAAGAGCATAATTTGAATTAAGTCCAATATTTTGGAAAACATTCGGATTTCTCTAGAATAGAATTTAGTATCTAGGAGGAGGAATTATAACTATGTTTGAGAAGTCAATTTATGTAATATGTTTTCGGTTTGCAATCAATTTTTACGTAAAGAAATTTGGAGAATGATGTTTCTTCAGAAAGTTGTAGATGCAGGAAGGACCACGAGCAGGTAGCCTTTGCCCCGAGGGTCGGCATCCTTCCTAGAGACGACAGGTGGCGCGCGACGCGGACGAGGGATGGCTGCCAATTAATGGCAGGTATGTAAATTGCTTGATTACGATCAGTCTCTCACGATTTGAGGCACTTTAGAGATGAGAAAAGCGTCAACGAGGCTGGGCACTAGCAAGAGAGAAGAGAGAGAGAATAATACGTGTTCAGTAGACCAAACGGGAACTGCAAGCTCAGATTTCAAAGATTATTTCCTCTTTACAGCAGAAGTGAAATAAATGTAAATAAGTTCATTGTCAAAAAACGCAGTTACAAAGAGCGTGAGATCACGTGGAGGAAATAAACTAATTTACTCCCCGGAAGGAAGCAAGGGACCATCCCAACAATTCCGATCAAGGGCCCTAAGGCAGAGGCGGATTTAACATTTCAGCGCACTCCTAAGATAACGATAAAAATGGTTCGGTACGTGTTATGATATTAACATAATACCAACAAATTTGTATTTAATAAAACACAACAGAGTTATTAAGAAGTATGCTGTATCATCAAACTATAGATTAAACGGAAATGTAACTACCTAACCTTATTATTCCCAATTCAAGTGGGGTCGGCGAATGTGAATGGATATGATGCTTCGTTTTATGTAGCTGGGGAATACTCGGGTGCCGGATGCCCTTCCTTCCGCACCTCCCCTGAATGACTAGGGGGTGAATGATTATGAGTGAATGTTGTGGTGGAATGATAGGCAGGGGAAACGGGAGGACCCCGAGAAAACCTGCCGCGAACACCGCTCCGTCCACCACCTCGGATTCTACTTGAACCGGCGTCCCCAGAGGTAGAAGGCGAGCGCGTTAGGCACTACGTCACGGGTCGCCTCTAGATTAAAAGGAAAATATTGTTTACAAATCGTTATTATTAAAAAAAACACTGGATTCCAGATTTATTATTTCAATAGACACCGGCACTAGACACGAGCCTAGAGGGCCTGAATAAATAATCCACCTTTACCGGAAGGAAAACTGAGAAAAATCCGGGCCAGGATACAGTAAAGAAGCAAACGGTGAGATTGTATCCATGGTTTCAGTTGTATTATTAAAATCCATTGTTTACAAACATAGTATGTTTGTTAAAAGCAATTACATTAATGCATAAGTGGATAATTGTACTTTTATACCTAACCCACATGGTAAAACTACTCCAACACTTTAAATAGAAATAAAGATTAATGAATTAATATAATATGGGGGAAATTTCAAGTCTCTGCCTTTACGAATTTCATGTCTATTACCAATATTTAACATGAAAAACAGTTAGTGTGTAACAAAACTTAGGTTATTATAGCTTCTATTGTATGATTACAGACAAAGTAACTTATGTTTAATTGCAATGTTTTTGTGTGTGATTTGTCCATAATACACCACCAACATAATATGTTCGTTGAAGAGTTATTTACACAAACACGTCCCACTCAACATTGCAAATATAAATCTACAACAAAACAAACATAATCCAGTATTTCACAATCCCCATTAAGCTTAATATTTGTTGCTGTAAAGTTTGGACTCTTGGAATAGAAATTTATTAATACGAAAGTAAATATGTTATCGTGTCAATAATTTGATTAACTGATCCGGTAATTGTTCGATTTTGAATATGTGAATTAGCGTAAGACAAAATATGCATGGCATTAATCCAACATAGCAACGAGTTCAAACAGACATTCGCATCTCTTTCTTCTTTTTTTTAAAGCGATTTCCTTCATTAACCAATACACCAATATCTGTAAAGTCCATCAATGCCACGACCCAATGACTCCCACACAATCCCCGCTTCCAAACGCAGATGCGGAGGAAAGCGAGAAACGTAATCCCATTCGCTAACAATGCGCCAATGACGCAATGCGACGCGGTAAACCCTCTAATGGTCCGGCGACCGCTCGCCCGCCCGCCCGCTCGCTCGCACCACGTCTAATTAATCGCACCACTTCCCTCACTCGTTCACTCAACCCAATTACGTGAACCCCCCACCACGGCGACGCTGTGAAAACATGAGACGTCTGGGAAATAAAAAGAGGTTGGAGAAGTATGAGTGGCCCGGATTCGCGAGATTTATGAATGGTACACAATGAACGAACTAAGAATATGACGATGCTTATATTATGAACTCCTGATGCAACAATTTTAATGATGATAATAATAATAATAATAATAATAATAATAATAATTTCAGGCCAGGATGAATTTCTTTTCTGTATCGATAAAACCTAATCCCAATACCATCTATGGGGTGGGTGAAAGTTTATAGTTTCTACTCAGAAAGAATCCATAAAGGCCGTCTCTTCCGCCTGGCCATCATCAGTAATCGTGAACTATCATCAGACTACGTCAATATTTACATACGAACATACATGACAATACAATACATGCAACATACATATACGACAATGTAAAATAGTATCATCCATTCATATAGCGTAACACAAACATATGTGAATAACAATAATCGTAGGATAAATTCTACTTACAATTTCACAATTTTTAAACGTTTTAACATACATCCCCCTCATATAAGTTTATGTTCACTGAATAGCAAAACAGCTAAAATAGATAAACTGTGTGAGTTGGAAAATGTTAAAGTATACGTAATGTTTACAAGGTAAAATTCGAACCATTGCCATGCCTTTTGTCATTCAATAATAATGTAAAATTTGTTTAATCCAATCATGGTGAAGTATACTTCGTTACATAATTATCACACCAATTATTTGCATTCTCAAAAATAATTGAGATACTTCTTTACCCAACTCTTCCCACTAATGTTGGACCAACTTCCAGTCGTTCGCCAAATGAGGACGTGAAAATTCTTGGCATAAAAGTAGAATTCTCTCCAATACACGAGAGTGAATAGAGGATGGGAATACTGTGTTACGAGATCCAGAATGTTAAATCTTTGACACAAAAATATTTAAATAATTTGACTATAAAATAATGTGCACTCGCTAACGTAACGGAAATATATTTCTTTCTTCAGGTTGTGTACGAATTACATCTAGTCCTACATCTGAAGCTGTAATAAGCGAAGATCGTATAGGTTGTAGGCAATATGGAGGATTAACTGTAGTGTCAGTAAAAGGTCTGAGAATGGGAGACAAAACAGAAGCACTAGCACATTGAAAAAATACCATTTTCCCTAAAAATTACAAAATGATTTTATTAGATTCCAAAAAAATGACCAAGCGAAGGAATGAATCTTCATTAATCTTCAGAAGCAATCTTGATGAAAACCTGACACTCCCGCAAATGTGGAGCAAGAAGTTGAACGGGATAATATAGTAGGGACTTAGCGTAGTATCAATTTCGTATTTTCGCGAACATATGCTAAACTAACACTACCCAACATAATAGGAACAGAAAATAATTCAGAGTACATTTAAAACAATGAATACAAGCAAAATTCTACCATTCCCAGTTCCAACAAAATTAATTCAATTTCAATAGGCCGATTTATTTACAAAACATATTACTTATGGCATGTGGCGAAACGTTTACCTGTACGCTTTTCAAATTTCCTTTAAGTAGAGCCATGGGCTGTGTATCAAATGCCCTGGAATTCACTCTTATTGAATGGATAGCTGCAATTTCATTGTTAATTTGGAAATCTTTGTTTTTGAACTTTAAATTATTGTAATTCTATTTATTTGTGATTTGTTATTTATTTACAATTTTTTACACCATTTAATGTTTTTTTTATATTATTCTTTAGTTGTATAGTATATGTCAACTATATATTCATTGAGAACCGTTAGGAACCACGGGAAATCAAACAATTTAAAGCGATGTTCCAAGCAGGAGAACCAAGGCAGTGTGAAACAGTTAAAGTGATACGAGCGCAAATCAGGACCGTACTAGTAATAATGGCGAACGAAATAATCGATGGAACAAGGCAATGGAGATGACTATCCGATTGAATCGTCAGTGAGTAATTGAATGAGTAGGACGACTTGGTGCAAAGCGGAAAATGACGTCAGCGTCTGTGATTGGGGTAATGCTCGGTGTTTCCGGTAACACGATCATTATGGCCTTTGTAGGTGGGATCTGTATTCATGAGATTGTTACGTCGTCAGAGGCCCGTAGGCATGTTCTCATTCAGCAAAAGGAAGAAAAAGGGAGGGGAGGCGCCAGCATCACAAGGAAGTCAAAGAAGAAGGGCCTTAATGAAAGAAATAATTGTAAGTTATATTAGTCAGATTTTTCAATGACGAAAATACTTTTAATCGAAAGATAAGTATTTAAATGAATTATCTAATAAAAATATATTAAGTTTGAAAGTGATTTGTACATGTTTAATTGATTACGATATTACAAAATGTAAGAAGTTACTCTTGAGTTGTATTAAGGAATAATCTTCATTTTGGTGACAATTTTCTTTTTCATAATTGAAAATCAAACATCTTCATCTTCGCATTTTAATAATTTCTATTGATATGGATCAATTCTGCACTCAGAATCAACCGAACTAAGATATGTTTTTACACTTGTCAGATACCTTTCTTTCCCTATAAACGTATTCTTATTTCTCCTGAACTTCGAGTCAGTCAGTAGAGGAACTGAACACTTTTTGAGCCTTTGGTTCGCGTTAGGGTACGGATTTTTTTTCTATTTTCTTAAATGCAGTGAAAATTTTGCCCAGGTTAATACAACAAGAGTACAATGACAGTTGTTTTATTTTATTCAAAGGATAGGACAGATTTTTAACTTATGTTTCAATAAGTGAAGGAAGAATCTGTCGGACAGCGAACATAAAAATAAAGAAGAACTGAAGTAGGAATAATTATTTTTGTGTATTTGCTATGTAACTCCCACATTTGTTTTGCATTCGTTTCCTCACAACTTGTTAAAGGAAAGGATTACATTGAGGGTGATGTTGTCCCGTTCGCCTCCCGGGCCCATCTTCCATCCTCATTCAACTTGCGAGACCCAAAGACCTCTGAGGTGGTCTCGTCTACGCNAGATTCACCTCGCCGCCAGGTAACAGATTAATTATGTTATGTTGAATGAAAATGGGGGACGGGACCGAGATTCGAACTCGGGACCTGGAGCTTAGCGCGCTCATGCGCTTACCGACTGCACCATCCCGTTCGCCTCCCGGGCCCGTCTTCCATCTTGGTTTCCATATTCCTTATTCAATTTACGAGACCCAAAGACCTCTGAGGTGGTCTTGTAGAGACTACGCACCTCATATGAGGCGACTCCCTTAGGAAGTAATTTGTTTGGGATGGCGCAGTCGGTAAGCGCATGAGCGCGCTAAGCTCCAGGTCCCGAGTTCGAATCTCGGTCCCGTCCCCCATTTTCATTCAACATAACATAATTAATCTGTTACCTGGCGGCGAGGTGAATCTAAGAGATTTCTGTGTTTGTGAATCAGAATATCATAAATTAACAATATAAAGATGATGGAAACAAATATAAGGAGAGCTTAATTATGATGAGAGAAAATATTCTCTCAATCTCCCACAAAATGGAAACGGGACAACAAAATCAATGGATTTGTAATAAAAATAAATACATAAACCAAATAGTCATGAGGTTGGCTTATAAGGACACGATGGATTACAATACTCCCTTCAAATCTATTTCCTTTCGCGCAATCGGCGATCACGTGTACGGAGAAAGTGAAGATAGATAATAACACAGGGTGTATCGATCCGAAATACGTGACACTGCAATGTTAGTATTATTAAGAATGCAAAGGTATAATAAGGAAAACAGGATACTTGTTGAATACTTGAAGGATGTTGCAATCACGATTGATTCTATGTTTCATGATATGGTACGATTCGCGTACCGATAGCAAGCTATGTATACAACTTTATAATGACAAAGGTATTACGTAATGTAATGCTATTGAAGGCGAAGATAGAATGTCGAATGGTGGGTGACTTACAGCGTACCATGTTTACTTTTCACATTATCATGAAATTTAGATTGATGAATCTTCATATATCAGGAGAAAATGAAGATTGGTCCAACAGTTAGCAAATTAAATACAATTTATTGTTAAATAGAAATAAAAAATATTAAAACTGAAGATTTAAAAAATTCATACATACTTTTTTATATTGCAGATCATATTTTTAACTCTTTGCGTTGGAACGAAAAGCGCGGTAATTTCATTATTTGTACTATTAACACAAATTTCTTAATCTATCATTTTTGAAGATTAAAACATTGTTATTAATTTTTGTCATTTTAAAATGTTAAAACATTGTCATAACATTGCCATTGCCTATAAAACTTACACAATTAATTGTGCACAGTACAAAAGGATGTTTAGTATTTAACAATGATTTTATTAATTTCTTTACATGATTAGTATAGACAAATGCTCGAATACAAGGACAGAACGCATGCATAGACGAAGAACCATCGAATTGACGGGGAATCCGAGGAATTTTCTCTCGAATGACATCTCTCGTGATAATAATAATAATAATAATAATTTTGCCAATAATAGTCAAAATTGAGCATTAACTTCAACTAACATGTCAACAATACTTCATGAACGTATGTTCATCATTATTATAAGGCACTATATAAATATTTATTATAAGAAAAAAAAAACATGCTCAACAAGTTCGCCAATATATAGTGTTCAAGAATATAAGAGTTAAATAGAAAATTACAAAAGCTATGAGGTCCATTAATATACCCCCCTGGATTTAATGGTACGTCCTTCTTAGTTTTATAAAGTATAATATTTAAATACGAAGAGACAAGCTTCAAAAGTTTTCCTCCTCCACTACATTTTCTTACATTCGAACACTGCGTAGCGGGGTGGTTCAACTTGAATTGACGAGGTCAGTCACCACTCGGTCGGAAACGGAATTCTACGCCGGAAGCGTTGGTGGCGACCGTGACAGGACACGACAGAGGGATGTGTGGGAAGGGTGAGGGGAGGGAGAGGGACGAGGCTGTCTCTTAT
>NNCF01126115.1:1595444-1662619 GCA_002313205.1 Laupala kohalensis
CATTCTCCTTCCGAAACCGCAGCATGCCCTCGTCAGCCACGAACGGGTACACGCGCACTCCGAATGAGTACGCGCGCGCCAACTAGGTCTTGGATAACACTCGTATGACGCGACCGCAAGCACGAGGAAGATGGTTGCGACGATGTTTGTAATAGGAGCAATGAGAAAATTAAAATATGTTTCCTTCAGACTCGTTTGGGGATTACACAGTCGAGCGCGTGAGAAAATCAAGAGACGAAATACAAACACTTGTCTACTTTTTCGTGCGCAATCTAGGACAAACGGATTTACATTGCCACATCTAAGATAATAACCGTAAAGTACCATTTCGTGACAAGAAACCGCGACATTTAGCCCAAGTGAATTGTCACTTCCTCAATTGTATCTCCTACAAGTCTTCTAGACATGTTTACAAAACTGTGCCAGAACGTTGGATACTACATGTCTCTATCTCTTTCGGATCTTGTTAACCAGACAATGGGATAGAATACAACAAAGATAAAAATGCCAGAGGCGAGACGAAATCGGGAAAGTTTCTCTGCTTTGTGTAGCTTCAAATGACGTCCACAGACATAGAAAATTTCTTCGTTGAACACACGTAATTCCCGAGTATTTCATCAGATGTCAGAGACAACTTGGTGTAACGAAATAATTTACGAGGTGTCACCCACCGCTCAGATTTGGCACGAAACCGAGGATATTCTCGGCGTATCTCACAGTAAGAAATGAAACGGTATCCAATTCTCTTAATTTTTGCGTACAACTTTCAACATCTCCCAAATATGACATTTTCTAACAGAATCCTTTATATTTGTCCTTTGTCTTAAGAGTGAGGTCCAGACTGTGAGACCTGCTCTACACACCTAACCAAATGACTTGAGTGATGAGATTGGGAAATAGAGATGTTGGGTTGCCGTAAAACGTATCGTACAGAACCCATATTTGTCTGCAGAAAACGCCACCTGAAAATATTACATAGTGCGGTGAGCAGGGTTTCAATCACGCTTTGCCACTCGGCGATAAGGGGGAGGAGAAGACGCTACCAATAGACCACCATCTATCCTCCGACTTTTCGAGAACATTAAACAAAATTGTGCTTCAACATAAAAATTCATTACACAAAAGAAGGTAAATCGTAATGAAAAAAGGGTAACGCAGGCAATCTTCAAAATTTAGATAATTCATTCTAATAGGGAAAGACTCAGAAGATTGTTTTAATTTTATAATCACTTAGAAAGTCACACCAATTACTAAGTGCCAAAGTTGAAGCGAGCTCCAAGTCACTGTTCTACGAGATATTCTCTTCAGAATACCATTTGTTCCGCAGTGCATCGGATTCTCTTTGGTGACGTTGTTTAGTATGCGGGGAAGCAACGGGGGTCCGAAATTACCCCTGCGCGCAACTCGGCATTCGGGGCACGTAGGGCGGTGGGAGTGCAAAGGCGTGGCGGGAACAGTGCAGAAGAACAAGGGATGAAGGTGAACATAGGGGAGGAACGGAAAGACCGCGGTCTGCTACGCAAACGGGGCACTGCCTATCCAACACAGGGCAATGCGGGGGTGGACGGTGCCAAAGGGGGGGGGGTGTCGTTGAGGGTTGAAGGGCACAGTGGGCCTTGTAATGTTTTCACTTAGGACAATGATTCCGGAACTTGAAGAGGGTGGCAGTTACCTTCGTACACTAGACAAAGTAAGGGACCAACTCTACCTTCCGGTCCAAAGCCGTAGAAAAATAACATTATTCTTCGTATATCCTTCCGCGAGTGCTGCTACCTCCACCATCGCCTCCATCATCACACATACAACATATTGTCTTAAAACTAAATCGCCGGGTCTAACAAACCTAACATCATTGTTCATTATAATTGTTCATGTTATAATTAACATACCCCTAACATACTAACATAAACGGTGGCGGAGAGAAGAAAATAGTGCGGAACAATATTTCTTTATAACTATCGTAAATATGAAGAGCGAAGAATACGGCTTATATTTTCGGAACCGTAATAATATTTGTAGTATTATGACATTAATCATTTTTTCGATCCCTCTTTGGACCATATGCTATAATAATAATAATAATAAATTTATTGTCAAAAAACAGTACAAACTGCGTATGACCACGTGGAGGGAAAAAAAACTAATTTACTCTCCGGAAGCAAGCAAGGGACCATCCCATCAATTCCGATCAAGGGCCCTAAGGCAGAGGCGGATTCAAAAAATTCAGCAAAAATTCCTAGATAAGATAAAAAGTTAGCTGCGAGTTATAATACTAATAGAATGTCAATATGTTTGTAATTTTAAGCAAAATTTACTTTGGCCAAAATAAGTTTACTTCACTGCATTGATAATACTTTGACGTTCAGTACTTAAAAGTAAACAGGACCAGAAAGTAGTGTATTAGCTGCATTATAAATGTCACACTAAACAACAATTTTACATTTTCACGTTGTACTTGTGAAAATTAGTGTAGGGTTCCAATCAGTTTACACGTTTCTGGATAAATATCACTCGTAAGAGACGTTTTCTGATCACTCTTGTAACGTGAGCAAAATCGTGAAATAATCACTATAGTAAGATTTTATTTTGTGATCTCTACATTTGCAAGTGTTACAGTGTTCACAAATATGGGTATATTCTTGGATCTGAATTGTGATATAACAAAGAGGACGAGGAGAGCATGATATTCTATTCCCTTAAAGCGTTCAACAACAAAATAATATATCAAACATGAATATAGAGCACGATGTAGCAACGCATTCTTCGATGTCGAACATGACATCTACCAAACATTCAAGTAGACCTTGGCCTGTTCTAGTTCTCAAAATACTTGACGTGTTCTCGAACCTTGTGCATAGTTAATTCCAAATTAAGAGGAAATGTATTAGAATTGTTCTTTGTCCTTTAACGCCACAAAATAATCCAATCAGTTAATTTATAAACTCCCATTTATATACTCCCATTGCATACAAATAAATAAATAAATGAATTTAAATAATAAATTTTATTGTCAAAAAAGCAGTACAAACTGCGTATGACCACGTGGAGGACAATAAACTAATTTACTCTCCGGAAGCAAGCAAGCAAGCAAAGGACCGTCCCATCAATTCCGATCAAGGGTCCTAAGGCAGAGGCGGATTCAAAAAAAATTCAGCAAAATTTCCTAGATAAGATAAAAAGTTAGCTACGAGTTATAATACTAATAGAATGTCAATATGTATGTAATTTAACACAATATGTACAAAATTTATTTTACGTGTAAAAATTATTATTGAACTATACATTATTCTGAGTATAGTGTTTAAAAATCATAAGAGTTGAAAAAACACTAAATTCACGACTTATTGTTACAATAAACCCGCCCCAAGACAAAGCCTAGAGATCCTGTATAAGAAATCTGCCTCTACCTGAAGGAAAACTGGAGCAAAACGAGGGTCAGGATGGGGCTACAGAATTTATGTACACAACCGTGCCAATGTTGAGTACACATAAAACTAAATTAATATGAGCCATAAGACACAACACAATCATGCAAGAAAATAGTTCAATCCAATTACAGACACCCTTCGTTTCATCAATCCGGGTTTGGGTATACGACCGTTACTTCATAATTCCGTCGATCTCGTATTAGAAGATCAGTGAATATGTTTCATTATGTAGGTGTTAAATTATTCAATGAAATATTCAATACTGAAGAATGAAAATAGTGGAAACCCATCAGAAAGCACATAAATGCAACGTCGCATTTCATCGTGTAAGGAGACATATTTTTTAAATTTCTGTAATATAAAGAACATTGAATAAAATGTTTTATGAGGTTGAAAGATTTCTAAAGAAATGGTAGATTAGCATAAGAAATAGAAGTGTTCATAAAATCCGAAGTAAAAATTATCGTTCCACTGTCGTTCTCAGAAGTCGAATGAGCTCATATAAGTCACGATTAATTTACCCAGCTGTTATAATCCAGCAGTTTTGGGGTGGTTGGGAACAATCGTTCTTTCCCACAGAGGTGAATCGTATCTGCACCATGCATGCCAATTTTCTATTCACGAGAGATTAATTTTCCTCCGATAGGCAAATCAGGTGACACAGTGTTCCCATTGGACTCACGTCAACTCGCGGTGGCAGCCAACCCGCAGAGCAGCTCATCCCCTGGTTGGAGCGATCGCACTGGGCTCTGCGGACGTATGATTTATGGGGTGAATTGGGGCGAGGGAAGCTGTTTAATTTTACCCTCGCGGGAATCACCCACGGAGGGCAAGCGCAGCCTTTGTTCCGCGTTTTGTGCGCGCTCAGCGACCATCGCAGCAGACACCCGACGAGACTCTTGGAGGGTAATTAAATTTCCAGAACGATTGCACATGAAGATGACGGTTTGAGACAATTCACTTACAAGATATCTTCTGAAGCACCGACGTCACCTCTTGAGCGTAAAATGAAAAAGAAAAGTACTAGGTTTGCTTGCTTTTCGTTGTTTAGTTTACAAGTAGAGGGAAAACAAATTAAAAAGTTCAAAAATTAAAAAAAAATATTTGTTGAAATTGGATATAGAAATGTTTCCACAACTTTACTTTTTTTCCTCTTTTTCCTGAAAATTTGATACTCTGAAAAATCGATGTCGAATTTCAACATTCAAAATGAACGATTTCTATTTGCGAAATGTATTGTCCTTTAAGGATAGTAATCTCCCCCCCCCCAAAAAAAAAAAAAATTTAAAAATAATTACATTTCATGTACAAAATAATTGTTGAAAAATCAAAAAGAAGTAGAACTTAACAGTCAGTTATGTGTTTTAGTTTCCTTTTTCAAAATTAATCTTTTCATGCAGATGTTGATGTTTTGTGGAGTAATTCATAGTAGATGAATGCGCATGAAAATAGAGCAAGTAGTATTGGAGGAGATCAAGATTATTTCTAGTTTCACATTATAGAATATCTAAAGATAATTCAAAACCCATTCTAATGTAAAGACTAGATACTTCTCGCAAGAATAATACATTATGTGCAAAACACGGAATCTTGTCTTTCTTCAAGAAGCATGAACTAGTCAGTTCTTTTGAGCCACCTCTCGACATCTACCGGCCACAGGAGCCGAAATGTCACAGCTGCCACCTCAGCAAGCATAATCCCGATGACAGGCATCACGGACTGGAAAGAGACTCCGAATTCATATGCTAATGCGAGTCCATATAATAAAGCGAGCACTCGTCCATAGTGAAGGCATAAGCTTCTACGAAAAGAAAAACGTACGACGAGGCACGCGTTGCTCAAATGGACTGACGGCTTGTCATCGGGGCTTCACAGCGTAGGTGAATTTGGGCACGTTCCAGGGTTAGACCTGAAACTATCATTTTCATTCGACCACGATAAAGTTTTCGGCATCTTTGCAGTTAGAAGGTCCTTGGGTAAGAATAAAAAATGAACTGATTTAGATTATCGTCTCAATGCCCCACAGAACAAATCTGATGGATGTTATGGTACTAATATTGGTAATAAATTGAAAATATTGTGATATAGTATCACCAATTTTGTTATTATAAATTAAAGCGAAAGCTTTTTCGCTGACGTAGTCAACATCTTCAGGATATGTTCCGCGAACAAATTGAAGTGTTTTGAAAAGCAAGACTATTGATCATACACCAATCAATATGCTGCCCACTATCCATTACCCAAAATTGGTAATAATAATAGTTTAAGAGCGAACAACTATTAGGCGACCCAAATGAAATATTAGAAGAATCGTCCATTTATCAGATACACGTTTAGATTATGTGGTAAACTATAATTCACGTATTCACTCCGTGTTTTAACATTTGTTGTCACACAGTGAGAAGACAGTCAACTCAGGTTACATCAATACGTATTATTTACACGTATTAAGGCACACGCCTCTTCTGTCTGGCAGTACGATTTTCTCAGAAACTACAGAACGGACTCCATTATAAGGGTTAGAATGTTTCGTACGGAAGATTTATGCGTACAATGTTTCGATATTTTGCGTGAATTAACCGAATTACGACAATGAGTGTCGATGATGGTCGAAAAAAAAAAATCAATTTCAGGAGAGGTATATGTGTACCCAGTCTTAATGGTTAGAGATACTAGACAACAATGAGTTGCTATATTGTTCGCCTCAAAGAGTTCAAAAAAGTTACTGACGACGTAAGTCTATCGACCAAGGTTAACACAAATTATCGGCGACAAGTTATAAAAAATGAAGTGTTTAAGTTCTTCAACTAGGAAAAAAATTAATCCTCGTCACCTCGAAAGGAATATTTGTCTAGTTCTCACTTCATTCATTTGTTGTAAATATATAACAACAAATTTTCCATTTACAGTTATTTTAATAGTTACGATTTGTAAGGGTTATTTTAATAGTTACGATAATTAAGGGCTCTAATGACCTTTGATGTTGACGAGCCCTAAAGCCCCACAAAAAAAAAAAAAAANTTGTTTTATTAAATGCAAATTTGTTGATATTCTGTTAATATATTAACATGTACCAAACAATTTTTATTCCTACGTAAGGAGAGTGTTGAAATGTTAAATTCTCCACAGCCTTAGGGCCCTTCATCGGAACTGATGGGATGGTCCCTTTCTTGCTTCCACAGAGTAAATTAATTGTCCTCTACGTGCTCATACGCAGTTTGTAACTCCTTTTTTTTTACAATGAATGTACTGAATTATTAACTTCACCCGCGGACAACGACCGAACCGTGAAGAGCTACACGCACGTGACACGTCGCGTCGGGCGCGAACGCTGTGACGCAGTGACGCAGTGACCCACGGCTGCGAACGGACCGCGCGACCTTCGTCGACCGACGGCCAAGCGGGCAGCAGAAGCAGCATCCCGCCCCGATTACCATATAAGGATGTCGCTCGCCACAACCTCCTCCTGTTTCCCACGCCCCGCGAGCTCGTGCGCCCACCCCCACCTCCAAGCACCCTCCATCAGACAGCGGCTCTCACTTGTCATAGGCTCCTCCCTCGCGACCTCATGGTCATCGAGTTTACCTCTGACTTCGATACGACCCATTGAGAGCTTGTGGGAGAATTTATTTCTTCCTCTTCCGAAGATTTTGAGGTCCCAATCTCGTTTACCCCAAGTGGGGAAAGCTACGGCTCCATATAATGCTGTGGCTGCGTTTATCAAATTTACTATATTTTTAAAATTAATATACTAATACAGAAAAATTTATTTACATGAAGACAAATTCTCTCTCTCTCTCTCTCTCGTATAATTAAGTCGTGTAAAAACCACAATACAACGTCTTACCAAAGAATGTTTTGATTCACGATACAAGCAATACAAAGTTTTCAAAGATAATATAATGTAAGAATTAAAATTTCTAAAAAAGAAAAAACATTTCTGTTTGTTTTACGTTAGTTCGTATTTCTGTAACCAACAAAGTCAAAAGAAATACTTTCAAAATATGTTGGGAGTAAAAGTTTTTGAAGTAGGTAACGTTTGATGAATTTTCATTTTATGTTCTCCCAAGAAATAATTCCATATTCTCTTTTTATACTCCAAAATATTGTTTCCTTCTGAAGATTTTTCTTGCGTCATTAAAAATACCTTCGAGAGACCTTCACTAAAACAATCAAGTCAACGCGATACAAGCCATCAATTGCCAAATTCTTTCTAAAAGGAAAACAATAGATGTAATTATGAAACTCAATAGCTCCTAGGAACAGCATGGCACTGCGTTTCTGAGCACAATCTAACCCCACCAACTCGTATTCTGATAGCGCAGGGAAATATTTGTCCTGCATGGGTCTTAAATGTTGTATTTTTATGAAAAAGTGCACATTTCACGTCTTCCACAATATTTTGAAATTGGTTTCGTAAGTTACATACATAATAACATTTTTCACATGACATTCAAAACTGTTGAGAAACGCACATTTGCATCGTAAGTGATGGGAATGAAGTGCCGGAGAGTGAGGTCTTTTAGGACATAAAAGCGGCGGACAATATAATGCACATGATGTGCTTAGGATGCGATGGAATCGTTCTCAAACAAAACAATAAACATTACAGTAACCGTAAATGATCGGGAAGATGTGGATTCGACTATCAAAGGAAACAATATCTTCTTCTGAATAACAAGGATTCAAATTCTGAAGTTTGTTTCATGTTCCTCTTCTTTGTTTCGCCTACTTGAAAAATGGACAACAAAGCTATTAATGAATAGAAGGAAAATTTAAGTCAACTTCAGAGGAAACGTTTTTAACATAGTTACTCAAATTTAGTTAGGACACATACAATACTTTTATCATGTCTTTATGAAATGTTACAAGTGAGTAAAAAACTACGAAAGACACATCAATGGTTCATATTATTAATATCCAATGACGAGGACTGATGCACCCCAACAAAGTCATTACAAGGCTTTGATATCATAAGTGTTCATTATTTTTATTTTATTTTCTTAGTGAATAATTTTTTAGAAAGTGAAAAATAGTATTTCCAAATTTTTAATAAAAAGTCCACATACTCCAGTCTTCCTTGATTGTATTCCTCTTTTCACTTATTATTTTCCGCGTTTCATAATATTGGTTACAATTCCATCCCAGGAGTATAATCGTCCAAAATTGCAAATTATTGATTTTTTATTTAAAGGGTATCCTCTAGTTAACTTCGATACGTATCTCAACATTCGTTCATCATGAAATTGTTCATCTGCATTCGTGAAAAATTATATTTTTTAAATGTTCTGAAAAAATACTTTCGATGTTAGTACCCTAGGATTGGATGTGAGATCCAAATCAGGAGGAAGAAAAGGATTTTTTTTTCAAACACTTGGATACGTTACCCTAACCGCATAGTTCGATTACTATACAGTTGGAGTGTCACATCCAAAGGTTTGAAGAAATCCTTTCCTTCCATTGAATTTGGATCTCACGGCCAAACCTGTTCTCTCAGCGTTCGATAACCAATTCCACCTCTGAAACCAAAATAGAACCACCCAGACACAACTGATTGATTCGCCAGAGATTACTTATATCTCACTCCAGTTTGAGTGGGAGAGACAAGGTGGGTGAAGTAGGATCATGGGAGTGACCAGGGGGTAACAGTGGGCGGGGGTCAGTCGGCTGCGACCGGCAACGCCTTCCCACCGAGACGCTATTGCGCTGGTCAGTTCAGTTTCCCGAGGCCTGAAGATATCCTGACAGATCCCACACGAACCGTACACCACGGACTGAATCTCCAACGACGAAGAATTGTTGGTGGAGACGTTTGGTGATGTTTATCTGAAATACTTTTCAAATGTCTCGGGCGTCGGGGTTAAGTTATTTGGAAATGAGAGAAGAGAAAGAGTTGTAAGACGTGCCTTAATAGAAAAGAACACGACTGAAGACTGAGGAAACTTGTCTAGAGTGATTTCAGTTGATCCTTGACCTCAACGTTTTCAATACAATGAATACTTGTTCTTGTTTTCATATCGAAGTGTTGCCATGCTTCAAATACTTAACTATGAAGACAAGAACCACAAATTAGAAAAATTATATGAAACTGAATGAAATGAAAAATGCTAAAGGGTAGAGGAGTGTTGCTCAACCTCATGTAAACTTGGAAACATTATTTTGTAAGTAAAAGCAACGGGTATCGCATTTGTTGCGTGGATATGATATTTAATAATGCAAATAAAACATATTCTAGTAAAAATGGCCATCTCTTTACGCCAAACAGTCCTTCATTTAAAGCGGTCTCCAATGGCCATTTGGCGATAACAGATGGCCATTCCTACGGGCATTTTTACTTCAGTAATAATATTCCGTTAGATTCGAAACATTACATAACATATGATAGTCAAAACAACATACCTTGTGTGTTAAATATTTTTTCTTAACCACACAACGAGCGTAGTGTTTGTCATAACGGTGAGTTGTTATTAAATATTCAAGGATTATCAATGTTTTATTTTTAATTATACTAAGTACTTTCTATATTATGAGTATAAACATTTACTAAATAGAAGATCTGCCGTTGCCGAGGAATGTAAAATACCGACCAGACTTTAGAGAGGGAAAACTAATCTGAAAACCTCACCCACTTCGGCAGAGCGTGGAATCGAATGCGCACTCATCCACTCAGTAGTATAGAGTGTACACGCTACCACTTCGGAATTAACACATAACTATCTCACAAAACACGATGAAATTAAATTATTTATTTATGAATGTGCTCAAAAGAGTTCAGATCTCAGCTCGAAATGACGTTTCGTTCATTAATCAAAATTTCTGAGTCACGTACAGTTTTATGCGATACGTGACAATAGCTCTCCTCGCCTTCTCTATTTCAACATGAAATAGATAAGAAGCTTTGGAGATGTGGGATGACCAAGTCCAGGTCACTTGCACGGTCTGAGGTGGCACGTACATGTGCGCATTCTGACAGTGGCGACCCGACCGACCCTGTTATGCCGCGCCCAATAAACGCGTTACGGCAGCAGTCTGACGACTCCGCCCTCCCTACGCATACACGCAGACGAATGACAGCCAAGTTGCCTCAGAGCTTATGAAAGGGTATGATTTTTTACAGAGGATTCTATATTTGGATTAATTTACATCAAATAATTTATTTTGTTATAGATCTCTGTGCACGAAAAATTTTATTCGAAAATTATTCCCACCGACACTTAAATCTAATGAATTAACGTAAATAAAAAAGGTTTTTTTGAAACAATTCTTATTTCCATACCCTTATTTTGAAACATTACTCTGTGATTCAGACATACCAAAAATTTATTGGCAATTAATTTTTAGAAGATATTTGAAACTTAAAATACCTATCCGCAAATTGCAGCGCCACCTACTCCTGATTCGCTTATTATTTTTGTGGGTGATATGAAATAACTTTGATGTTACTAATTATTGAAATAAAATTCAAATTACAACCTATTACAAGGCGATACAATTTCGGATCAGTATTAGCACGCGGTGAAGCTGTTGCATGCATTCTCGAGGTAGAACAAAAGGACTCGGATAACACGTTTCCGTACTCCCATTCATTCAGGCACAAGCTCACGACCAGGATAAACAGGTTTTCATAATGGACTAAACTTTAATTAGAATACCGAGAAATACTGCCCACATTAATCCAGATCCAGAAAAAATAACGAACCCCACGCGAATAAAGCATGTCACAAAATAATTTCGTACACGATCGTGAGAGATTTCCTAATGGAAAACTGGAGTTCGCGTGGGAAGAAGACAGAAGGAGAGCGAGAGGGATAATAAAAAGAAATAACAAGTGCAGACAGACGTTGCGTCGGCGACGAAAATGTTTCACGAAACATGTGAAGCGCGCGCAGCATCACGTGCAACGAATAGAACGCGCTCACTGTCGGCTGCTGGGCAACGGGACTCAGCGTTGTCGCTAGGAGGAGGAATTGCGTAGCATCTTGGGGATACTCGACACCCTGGTTCCACCATCTGGCGTCACAGGACGGTTTTTTCACATTGACGGTCACGTGACCGAAAGGAACACGTGAGTCAGTCACATGGAAAATGGTTTAAACTAAAATAATCTCACCTGTTGTTTCACCGAACCGTGATATAGCAGAGGTGTTTGTAATTCACGAGTTCGTAATTATACCCCAAGTATTAAAACTTTATTTTAATAAAAATATTGAGTAGGAAACGGGTCTAATATATATCCAAACTATATTTTCAATAAATATTTATTCATATAGCATCTAGATTTACAACATTATACATTTGGAGAACAAAATTTACTAAAGAAAAAGGTATATGCTCTATTAATTATGCAATTTTATTATAAACAAACAATTACTTTATTTTTTGTTAAACAGTCTATTGCAATTTAATCTTGCGTTGTTAATGTTGTGATGCTAGTTTAGAATCATCTTCAGGGTTCCTGTATTCTTATTTTGTATTTTTCTAATTACACTACATTATTGTACATAAATGTATTTTTTCTACAAACATTAAAAAGGAAAAAAGAAAACCCTAGATGTTGTGAAGGTTTAGCCTTTCAGAGTCATAATGCATTTTACACTAACATAAAAATAAAATGTATTCCTCTCCGCGAGTTTCATTAGAAATCTCTTCGTTGTTCCTGCTCTATAATTTGACAATCAAATATAAAAGTTTCTTCTATTTGTTAAACGAAATCACGTGTCATTGGCGCCATCGTCGTATGTCCGGGAGGAAAATTTCACCGATCTAAATTTCTAATTTTACAGCCAGTAAAAAGTAGAATGCCATTAAAATATTATGCATAAGTAACATAAATATTACAACGAAAAAACATATTTCGTATAATATCCCATATTTGTTGAACACTTTCTGAAAATATGAAATTCTCTGTTGAATTGACGGCAAAATGTTAATTGGAGAAGATTTCTAGATTTAAAATAACAAGTCCTTAGAATATGACACTGAATCAGGAATACGGGGAACTACAAGTTACAATAACTTAACATATAAAACTAAATACGACCTTGTTAACTGCCTTGCTCGATTTAAATTTACTGTAAATATTATACTGAATGTCTGACTAATACGTTTATCTTCACAAATGTAACATCCATGTTGCTTCGTAAAAAGTTATATACCCGCAAAGAATGTTTCTAAATGACAATGTTCGTTCCCTGCTCTGGAAATCAATAAATAATACTGAATATCGATACTAACATTATAAATGAGGAGTGAGTTAAGTATGTAGAATATATAAAGTATTTCAATTGTAAAAAAATTCGTCAACGAGGTTTTCATATTATTGATCTCTGATTATTTTTTTAGGTTGCACGATTACTACCAAATTGTTATATCGTGGATAAATATGTCACTAGAAGATGTAATTTATTTGTTCCTTAAGTAGTTTTATATTATTTATAACTCGAGAATTAAACTTTTGTTTTATTAGTTCATATTTGAGACAAACGTTTTCTATATTTATTTAATTCCTTTTCACATATATGAAAAACTTAAGAGAATCGCAAATTATGTGAAATTACTTTCGACAATACACATCATTTGTAGGCAATGAGATTTGATTTCTTTACTTCACTGTATAAATATAAGAAATTATAGGAATATTTTGCCAATTCCAATATACCAATTCCATTTGATATTTTGCAATTATATTCAAATTCTGTTAAAAACTATATTTTATCACAGTATTACGCAAACGTTTTTTACAGAAACTCTAATATCGTTTACATTGCCTATGAACACCTTGCGAGACAACGAATCTCGAGATGTTTAAATATAGAGAATGGTAAAGTTTATTAAAGTCAAGAATATACAGAATATTTTTGTTATAGTAGTCCAAAATGTGTATAATAAAAAAATACAAAATATTTCTTTAATAGCGGTGTAATTAAACATTTTATCTCGTTACGATTTACCCGCCGCACGATGTCTTCCAAATATAGGCGCCGTTTCAAATAGACCTACGATTGGTCGAACGAAACTTCCCCCCTCGAAGGGGAAGCAAGAAGAGAGATCCGTTGCAAACCTAACAGATCCAAAACTGGTCAGAGCGTGGGACTTAGAAAAATAAATGGGCCCTTTTATGTTATCAGTAGTGTACATGTGTTGAACGTCACTCTAAATGATATGAGCAAAACTAAAGTGTGAGTGACTAGGAATTACTTTACATCCAACATGACGCCAATACTGCACTAAAATAAGTTGTGAAAAGAGTCAATTAAAAGTCTGCTCTTTAATGTTATTTACCCCACTCCCGTGGCTGCTGGAGCAACTGTTGGCAGGGTTGCATATGAATTAAAAGTGATCAATCATCGATATTAAATTAGTCGATCCGAAGTGACAGCTCTCAATGCACACCGTGAAATTCAGCAATTGCTACCTCTGTTCACTTTAAAGTACCGCTTAGTTGGTTCATGCATTTTAAACCATACAGCCAACCCCCTGATTATCAAAAATTTCCTTCAGGAAAAGTGAAGTATATAGAGAATTTAGTTCTTTTTGATATAAATAAAGTTGATTTGAATAACCAAACGGGAGAGTACAGAAGTCAGCAACGTTAGTGATAGACCCAAAAATATCAGCTATTATTGAAATAATTATCAAGTACATCTTTATGTTAATCGTTCTATTGTAATATATCGATTTTTTCTTTTCATAAATTACAGTGTTATGGAGATCACAACATTTCGTCAAGTCAGAGTGATAAGCTTAGCTTTGTGTTCTTTCATAAATGTTCGTGTTAAGATTCATATTTTCAGTGAAGGCACTTAATGTTAAATTCTTAAGAGACAAAAGAAAAGTGGAGGCTTGACCACAATGGAGCACATTTTCCACGGAACACGTACGATATAGTCCAGCACCGTACTGACTTAAGAGGAGCCGCAGCAGAGTTGGTTACACGACCAAACAATAGTGTACACTCCTCGTTGAAATGTAAACATGAAAGAAAATCACCAGTGGATTTCTCTCGTAACACATTACGAGCAAGTAAATTCAATGCCTCAAATTATTTGTCCTTAACCTAATGACTCTCGTTTAGTAGAGCAGTAAACAAATACTTGGCACTATTCCCAATTTGCTTCGTAAGGCATCAATATTAGAAGTAAAGGACAAGTTTGTTTTGAAGTAGTCACCATAACCTGCAGTCGAAGTCCTCCCTCAGTATTTTGGCCACGCAGCGTAATAGTGAGTACGTGACTGAAAATAGGCGGATTGCATGAACTGTTAATCACTAGGAGTGCGCGTAAGCTACAAGTACTTACGTTTTTGTACAGAGAACTATATTACATTACTATCTCCTTTACTGAGCTTGTTCGAACACTTTTGTCGTAAACAGAGAAGAAGCTCATCCAATTTGATTGATTTTGGTTCTTTATAGTGGGTAACAAAAAAAGTAAATATGTTGTATATTTCTAAATACCAAGACAGAATTAATTTAAAAGAAGCGACGATGTAAAAAATGAGAAATAAACAATATTTGTGTCTTGTACCAAAATGTACATTGTGTATTAATGCTACCGGACGTTCACGTTTTTAAATGAAACTTCCAATTAATATAAAGTTTATCAGCTCCCCAAATAAAAACTTCTAAGTTATTTGACCCCGTAGTGTTAGTTCCTTTGCTGTGTCTACGTTGCACTCTCAATAAAAGAAAACCGATGTCGGTTTCTTTAATCAGAAACAGTTTAATTTCTTACTTATATAAAATCCTCCATAAAAACTTGCAGAAGACGTTCACCGGATCAATGCACCCAATTCTCATGCTCGTCGAAATGGAAAGCAATAATTTGGCATTAAATCTATCAAAACAACTTGCATCATTTGCAAATAAAAAAGTTTTCAGAAAAGTACATTTTTGCTTCCTCTTAGTTAAAAAAATATAGCACGTGTCTCATTCAATGCTAAAACAAATACAGAAAAGTGTGGTAAAAAATACGAAATATTTTTGAGTCAAACTTCGTGACAATATTTTTAATAGTCATTTATAATAAGCTTCACAAAACTTGAAATTAAATACTTTTTTCCTTTGCAAGTAATATTTTAATATATTATATATTAATATGGAAAACAGCGAAAAGATGATGTTCCCGATTTCGATCCTCGGTCCCGTCTCACATTATCATTTAATGATAGCATTAATATGGAGAATATTTTCTGGTGAATAAAATTTTGGGAAAGAAAGAATATGTTTCAAACAGACTATTACGTTATTTGCAAACTCAAAAAGAATCTGTTTTCTCCACTGCAACCAAAAATTCACTAACGTCTCGGGGGATCGCGACCTTGCCAATCCTTTCACGAGGAACTAGCCGGGGAAAGGAGAGATTTCCATTGGTGACCTGTGAGGAATTCCTAAGGTAAAGTGTTCCCACAGCTGTGTTTAAATATCATTTAGCAACGCTCCATCTTGGACCACATGTGACGAAATCGGATATCAAATGAGAACATCGCTGTTACGCGGTTTTGCAACTATGAACGAAACTCCAGTATTCAGGCAGATCACAGAAAAATACTCGCACAAAAAACAGAGAAAACCATCTTTTTCAATTAACTAGAACAATCTCTTTTGACATTTTGAAACATGATTTAACAAACAAACGCACTTCAAACTACCATTCTTTTATCACGTACTAAAATTTTGCAAGTTTGAAGTAATCCCACCTTCCATTCGAAAGTCATTCATATTCATTCTATTTCCTTGAGTGACAATTGTAAATTATAAATAACTTTAAAATTATTGACATGTTTCACGTCTACAATCATAATTTAGTTGAAATATTTGTTGTGACTTTGTAAGTTCAAAATTTTTATTAAATACCACAACGTTTCAGCATTGGATTTCTGCCATCGTCAGGTGAATGTTGTATAAGCAAAAATGTTAATTCTCTCTTGGTAACGAAAAGAAAAATAAGTCAACTACGTACACAAATAAAACAATACCATAGAATATATTGTTTGGTTTTCATATAATTTATTTTTCTATTGAAACGTGATACTCGAGGTCACAATAAATATTTCAACTTTAAAATTATTTGGAATTTTGCATTAAAGAATTTGATTATTGACCCCGAAAACCTCAACTAAACAATTACGGGCAAAAGTAGCATTATTGCTAAAACCATGTTCGTGTATGTTCATTTTCCAATCACCAGTTCATAAAAAAACAAGGTTACTTACATGCAGAGGAAGCGATTCAACAGGTGACGGCGCGGGGGCCCGGTGTCACCAGGCCGATTCTGAAACGAAACAAGAGAAAATATAACTCAACTGGATTTTACTAATACTTAAAAATGCATCGAAAATAATTAATTCGATTCAGTGCCGGATCTATGAGGGGGGGGGGGCTACGGGGCCTATAACCCCCCCACCATGGAACAACTCTTAACAGACAAAATTCAAGTTGATGGTATACTTTGTAAATGGCATCCTTTGTAAAAGTGTTAACAGATTAATAATTTTTTTAGTTATAGCTGTTATTGATATTAATAATATAATTGTTAATAATAACACTAGATTAATAAAATGAACAATACCAGATTAATAGAATTAATAATACCATTAATCTTTAATAAATAATCGTTATTGTTATTAATAATACTGGATTGTAAATTATTGATTTGGCATATTTTATTAAAAGGTAATATTTATAAAATTTATGTTGTAAAACCATAATTTTAAAACGATAATGTTCCCCGGTTAGCATCCCCCCTCTTGATAACGGTCTAGATCCATCACTGATTCCATGTACAGTAAGTGAAACCAATTTTTAAGACGACTCGAATCATGTTTCATTTCTTCGTTCTATTAGCAAGTGAGAGAAAAACGACAGAGTTTTTAAAATCACGAAGATAAATTGTCAACATGTTGTATAGGATAGAAAACTCGCAACCAGAAATGTAGTCAAAATTTGCGTCGTAAATGAACACTGGGTGATTTTCTACACTCATTTAATCGAATACAACCATACTCATACTATTTCACTAAAATGGTATTGCAATATATAAAGAATTGTTTATGACCGTGTAACTCGAAAAACAAATTCACCGGAAACACGGAGAAATAAAAAAAAATTCAAGAATAAATTTTTGTAGAGAGATAGGGATTTATATGATTATCCATACCTTTCTATACATCGCATTGTTACGTGAAGGTAATAGAACTATGCACGTAACAGAGCGAGAATTTGTACGGAAAAGCCATCTAGAAATGCTGCATCACATTTCCCTCGAGTATCCTACTGTTTCGCGCTCGGAGGGTGCAGTGTAAGCACGTGTGTAGTTTCCCTCGGCTTCAGAGTAAACAAGACGCGGGTAGCGCTATTACAATGGAAATTCACGCATTTCCATTGGACGGTTTCGCGCGTGAAATGTGGAGAGAGACCACAAATGGTTGAGGTTAAGGTTCACGCATTCGTGATATTAAACGGGAGTTGGAGTTTGCAGTAAAAACGAATGAGAGAACACTCAAACTATATGATGGTGATTTACTGTAGGAGAATGATGCAACAATTTTTTTAAAATATAAAACTTACAATTTTTAATTAGATTCAAAAATTTATTCAATAAGCTCAATGCATATTGACAATACAATACTCTTTAAAGACGAGATTGAATCAAGAAGGTGTCTCTTATTTTCGGCAGGTATCATGTATTTTCATTACTCCCATTGAACAGACATCTTCTAACGTCAAAACTTATTAGAAAAGAGTGCAGATGTCGATTTTCATTCGTCGGTGCGCCATGATTCAAGTGGTCCCAACACGCAGCTTTCTTAGTGGGGGTTAGAGTTCCCTCGACAGAGAATATAATTCGTCTCTTCTTGCATTCAGCAATCCAGCTTGAAGAATTCCTTATTTCACATCAACCAAACATACGTCGCATTATGATACGGTATTTAAGTAAATATAAAAAAAACGAATGGTCAAGAAAATTTACTATTCATTAGGAAATGATTCATTTCCAAAATTATTTGAAGTAGAGAAATATACAGACAATATACGAGATATGTAATATACGGATTGGATTTCAAATTACTGAAATCATCAATCAACATTACATCGCCAAAGAAGCGCCACAATCTGATGATAATAAAAAATGATCGGTTTATAATTCGTAGTTTTATATATCACCAACAATTCTTTCAGTAACAAGTTAATGACTAGGAGTACTTTCAATAGCACAGCCCCACAAAAATTCTCTGTATCAGAGACCCGGGAACATGAAATCGATATATTTTTCATGCTGAGAACGATGATTATGTTACCAGAAAGATCCATCCTGTCAATTTTTAGTAATCGCCGAATTACCTCAGTATGTTTTAATTTTAAAAAATGGTAATTTTGGTGCGTCCTAGAGGGTAAAGTGACAAAGAACAATAAAAAAACTTTCCAAGCAAATAACCCAAGCATATTCAAATCCTACAGGAGTAAGAAAGCAAAATCTGATGGAAACTAAATTCAGTCTGTCCCGCGTTTATTGACACAATACATATCTTTGGATAAGCGAAATTTATGCTAAATTTATCAAAAAATGAGCGTTCAGGTTCTTCCACCTCTATAAGATACTTTACTTGACGTATTCTGTTCTATCATCTGACAAAGTTACAGGATGATCCGAATTATTACACTTCGGGCGGAGTTTCTATCAAACATTAAACTTCAAAAGTTGGGAACCCCGGATAATTTTATTTAAAATTTTAATGAATCCTAGTACAAATAATGTTCTAATAGCTTTCCTTCGCGTTTTTGCAACCAGGGCACTTCCACGTTACTAGTAAATTTGCCTTTTTTTTTCATTAAAACTTGCTGAGGTAATTCGGCGATAACTAAAAAATTGACACGATGGATCTTTCTGGGGACTTCGGCATCGTTCTCAGCATAAAAATACGTCGAATTTATATACCCAGTTCTCTGGAACAGAGCATTTTTTATGGGTCTGTGTAATTTTAGAAAATCCTTCTTTTGTTTCCTTCAACTGTTTTGAAACAGTTGTATCTAAAATTTACTTTTTTGTTTAAGATACAAAGTTGAGATCTCTTTACAACAATATGATTTATGAGACGAATAACGCATCATATTGACGAGGACGAATCACAGTCTACAAGTTTCAATCACAATGTTTATCAAAGTTTTATATCAATGTTTTTCACTTCTCAGCGTGGTAACAACTGCGGGTTTTTTTACAATGAGAGTAACCATTATCCTCCACTATACTATGACATCCATCATCTTACTACTTCAGCGTTGCCAGCTGCGAATTGGCTCAGCAAACTCTTCATCTCTTACATAACACCAATCGGCAACGCTCGAGGAAGCTTTCGCCAAGTATTACCAATATTATGAAAACTGCTACGAGTGATCGATCATGGTTCGATGAGACAAGCTATTACCTACTATTGTACGCTTCTCCCAGCCAATTTTATCACCTCAAACCAGAAACATGAAAAGAATGATGGATTCTCAAATGGATCAATGTCAGGGATACTTTCAAAAGGGGGGAGATACCTTCACACAATTTTTCATTATCGCATTTTATGAACGAGTTTGGTTAAAAATTCCAACATTTCCCATAAACATTTGTCATCCTGCAACATTCGAAATATTCCTTCAGAGAATGAACCTTATTTAATATGGAAATGTAGACGTAATACTCAAACTATAACGAATACAAAATCCACAAAAGCAAGTAGGGCAGGGAAATATTTTATTTGGTATGTAGTGACTAGTTTCTATGTATAATGTATACGAATATTCGTACAAAATAACAAGATATATCGATCGACAAGACAATGAGAGAAGTACAACGTCGAATCCGAGGGGGAAAATCCTCGTTATTTGAAAACTACTGGGTAAAAAGAACTCAACAGAAATTGTATATAGACAAATTTCATTCATGGAACCATATCGGTCAGTAATTTCCGCAAAAGGAAGAAAATCTGGAGAGATTCATGATCAAATTCTACTGCAATTAACGTCCATTATATAATCTAATTAAATAAATAAAGACTTACGACCTTTTCTGGACGAATAATAACAAATAACAAGAAACATAACAAAAGGACAATTGAACATAAATATAAACAAAAAAAGCAGAAACTACACAAACATGTCATAATGTAGGATTGTATAAACCAGGTAGCTTTTCAGTGTCATTGCGTAAATTAAAACTCCTGAGTGATTTTTTATAAAAATCAATTCTAATATATAACGTTGTAATTATCAACTTCCTTGTTCAAAATTATTGTATTACATTTTATCTTGTATTACGTTGTTAGTATTCATGTGATCTTACTTATATTTCCCTTTCGTTATCAAATTATTTCTTTTGTTTTTAAATGTTGAAATCAATTTCATATTCTCAGACTTTAGTAATCCATGAAGTGAACGAGTTATAAACGTGTTAAAAGGAAAAGGTTGTAAGTCTATTTCTTTAATTCATGATCAAAAACCGAGTTTGATACAATAACATTTATTTGAACATGCTAATTCGTAGGAAGCGAACAAAGTTTCGACACAGGGTCACCCTTGCGCAGGTGTTTTGTTTTTTTTCGGTCTGGGCGACAGACAGTCGAAGAAACGAAAACAGTATTATCGCAGTTTATCGTGTCCTTCTCGGTATCACGTTGTCCCATCGTTCGATGTGGAGAATGGATAAATGAGGGAGTTATGTTGCTTCACTCTGAATTTCCTAAGAGCTACAGAGAACCATTAGCATAAAACGCGCTTGTCATTCCTTAAATGTGTGCCAAGATTAATGTTAATTCCCTCTAATGAAAGAAGGAGAAATTTTTATTTCAAAAGGTTTTTTTCATTTGAGTTTGTCTTCAGTAACTGTTAATTAAACGTTAATCTAGATTTTCATCATTTTTTCCTCCCAAAAACTAGCAGAGCATAACCGTAACAAATTTCTGGAATGTTTATTTTTGCAAGATATTTTTGCATTCATATTTAATAGCTGAACTTCCTACATCCATCTATTATTCAAGATCGGAATGCGCTTTTATAAGTAGTTGCATACTTAGATACGCGTTATGAATTCCTTCAAACACAATAGTAGCCACCATGAAATGATTGCTGATGAATGCGTCAGACTGTTATGAAATAAAGAAACAAACAGTTCTTAGTACGGTATTTCCATTGTTTTTTCGTTCAAGCGACATGTTGCATTTAGTTTGTGAATAGTATTATACGAGTAACACTGGTGGAACAGTATTAGCTTCATTTATTATCAGTTTGATCCATTGAAGCTTCTGAGAAAACTGAATAATAGAATCGACCAAAAATTAGCGTGAATTGATTGTTATAGTCTGGGCATCTCACCAACACTACATATCTACAGCGAACAGCAAAGTTTGGTGGTCACAAGTAATGTCAACAGGAAATAAATAAAGTTTTCATTGTTTTTCCCTCTGGTAATTCATTAATTCGATTACAAAAGGATTAAACATGGTACCAATAATGGTACCTTGATTGTTCCTTTCAGAGGTATTAAACAAAGTTTTTGGGTTCGAATCTTAACTCCTTTTCCCTAGTCTGTAGGAGTCGGAGATATGGGGATGATATGATGCCTCCCACTTTGATGTTACCAGGGTGCCGGGTGCCCTTCCTGTCGCATGGGGGTGAAATATGAGTGAATGTTGTGGTGGAATGATAGGCATAGGAAACGGGAGGACCCCGAGAAAGCCTACCGCCACCGCGAAATCTACTTGGATCGGACAGGGTTAGAACCCGCGTCACCAGAAGTATGACATCTATTTTTATATAGATGATAAATAGATATTATACATACCCTAGTGATTTTAACTCTTTTTTAGTTAATTACTTACGTAATAATTTTATCCGGTACCTTTTGTGCGTTAGTTTGACGTATTGATTTATTTTCAACACTCTCAATGACATATCTTACAAAGTCGCTTGTGAAAAACGTGCAATAACTGAGAAAAAAGTTTCAGTGAATCAATATTTTCATCACTTTTTAATGTATGGTACCTTGTCATCTGTAGTATCATTCGACATTAACCTCAAGGTTGTATCAAGTAAAAGTCATTAAGATGTTTCGACAAAAATACTTAATCACTGAGTATGTATTCATCCCATCGCTTCGCAGATCACGTGGAGCAAATGGGATGTTTTGCAGCGCAGACCCATGACTCACAGCACTCTCCCTACTCCTGTGACTTGCGCCATCATATTCCTTCTTTGCCACCCCCGCCGCAACCGGCGAAGGTCATTCCTCAACCGGAAAGCAAGAATGGTAAAAAAGTCAGGAATTGAATAGTTCAGTATTCCTTCCTCTCTCAGGATCATTAAGAAAGATAAAATTGTGAAGATGGGTTTAACCAATAATCCTTCAAAATTTACTTCTACAATTAACGTCCATTGTCGAATCAAATTAATAATCAAAGACTTGCCACTTTTAATATTATATGTTCGTTCGTTAAATGTCGTTAGTCTTTGATTATTAATTTAATTTACTTCAAATGTTACCTCTATCGAAGTGTCATTTGTACAGAATAAAACTTATAGACAACAAAATTTTGAGAAGGTATGATAGCAAATTTTGTTTTATCTTGCTCTAAATGTTTACAGTAAGAATATGTATTAGAAAACGTGACAATTGCACTCAAGAAAAAGAATCAAATCTGTACCAGTAAATTAGGATAATTTTCATTATATTAATTTTTTTCTAATAGGAAAAGTAGAAGCGGCAAACACGAATCTTAATTCTAACTGAACTGACGGACCAATTTAATCTATGAGTGAAGATCAGAAGTTCGATCACTGACCGGAATGCCAAACCGAAGCGTATTAAAACACTGCAAAGAAAGTTGAACACTCATCGGCGACATATAAGGCTACCAGATCTTCATTATTTATCTTATATAAACATTAGTGCACATAAATATGAGCGTTAAACAGTGCAATAGAAAGTGTGGGCGTATAAAACAATACTCTTCACAGCTTTCACAATGCTTCACGTTTGGACAGTTTTATGTGAAAAACAAGTTCCTTAATGGTTTTGAAACACAAATGCTCTTAGGTAGTTAAAATGTACATGCAAAATACTATTAGGTATGCGTAACTAAATGAATATACTCTAGTAAAATGCATGGGAATCTTAGTGATACAATGATGTCTCGGAAACTTCAATGCAGTATTAGACGAGAAACCCTCACATCACGTCATCCAACAACAATATTCGACTTTCACTTCCTCGAAGAACAAAACGAAGGTACCTAACAATAATTTCCTTAGAGGAACATTGACATGATACATTAAATAATTAAGTAGATGAATATCAATCTAGGACTTTCATCTTTGCGACCAAATCAGACGCGGTCTCTGTGGAGTTCCGCACCGATGCGTTTTAGCCTCTACCACCTTCTCCGACGTCTCCCGATTCACTGCTACCACAACCTTCGCCACCACACGTGCTACCACCTCACGAGCAAGAAAGTAACTACACCCTCCTTCGGCAGCACGATAACGTTGTCCTTTTGCTCTAATTGCAAATTCGAAGCACGAACTACAGAGAGCGAAAGCGAAATTAATATTTCAAATTTCTCTTATTTAACGATCTACAACAATGTGAAACATTCATTAGTGTGGCGAGAGCAGGTCATGATTGGTGCGCCCCAAACATGCAGTCGTAAAACAACCCTGGACACGAATTACGCGCGGCTGCTCAAGAGCGTCCCGATTAAATAACACGCCATTGTTCCTGTCTCATTAAGATGCATTATTTGCGCAAAACGATATTTCAATAAGCTTTGGTCTAACAGGCAGTTGTTTGCAAGACACCCTATGATAGTTTGCAGACTTCCACAGCAGAATTACTACCTCGGAGTCGTAAACATGTTTCACTGAAGAATGCCCATTTGAATTGCGAGGAATTAATATGATGGAAAGGAACTCCAACGCAAAATCATACTACACTCAGATCATTAAAAGAATGAGCCCAGTTAAGTAATATACTCGATATGTCAACGAGACATAATAATTAAAAACAGAGTTAAGTAAATTACAGAATATTGTTGATTTGTACGGAGAAGATAACTATCTAACGTGTATTTCTTTAATTGAAAAATATAATATTATGTATGTTAAATATGAAAAATATAATATTATGTTAAAATATTATGAACAATAAAAATATTATGTTATAAAAATATTTATAAACAAAAAATCCAAATTATGAATTATGTACAATATTCTTTAATTACTTGCACTATTCCTTGGAATGGAATGGACATGGAATCTATAGATTTGAAATAGTCAAAGTAATTATAGTACTCACACCAAAGCAAATTTCTTGAGACAATTGGATATAACGAACATCTCTGCAATGCTGGCAATGGGCCTATCGATCGAAGCAACTTTCAATGTAGCTATTACACATCCCTAATTGAGAATCTTGACTCCAAATCACGACTACACTTATATATTATTAAGCAAGTCCGCAATATAACACATTACTCTGCTCGTCCCTTCTCTTTGCAACATTCTATTTTTCAGATGTTCGTTTTCTCTCCTTATCTGATCGTACTTTCAAATTTACGAGATATTGCACTATTTATTAGGGTAAAATTTGTGCTATGGTGACACACAATCCAAGAATTTTAATTACGCTATTGATTATGAAAGATTGAAAATCGTTCGCGTAGGCGAAGTAATCTCTCTATTTTCTCCGTTTCAGAGATGGTGGATTTGAAGTATTTGTATTGAGTAGAACATAAATACCAATTTTGCATATATCTGCGTCGAAGTACAAATAATTAAATTACACAGTCCAATTTGAAGAAGTAGAAGATCAAATCGTCAATACTAGAACTATGTACTGCTTATTTTGATTTCGCAACCATACATCGGCATTATCGCTATTTTATACGTGTTCAATCATATCAGTTGTCAAACCATGTCTGGCGTTTTTTATTCATCCTGGCGTTAATCTACTCTTATCAATATAAGAATAATTAGAACACATCAAGGTTTTTATCTTCGGATGCTAAGTGCATTTTCTGATTTCCTCATCACGTAATAACAAAACAAAGAACGAAGAAAAATCTTGAAGTTTCAAAGAAACTTACATAACCTTCATACGAAGAAAGTTAAAAAAACTCACAAGCAGCAAAATATGCTTGCAATTTTTTCTAAAATAAAAACAATATGATAAGTGATTAAGTTTCTCCGGAAAAATTGTGTACATTATGAGAAATCACTTCTGATGTGATACATGATCAAAAAGTTCACTCTACAAGAGAGACATACAAAAAGGTAATTGTAAATTACGAGAAATAAACAAAATAGTCTAAAATTCTCATTTTTTATAGAGCAATGAGTTCATTATCATCCCACTGAATGTTTAATGGACCAGGTAACAAAATTTCTGAATCTCCGCAACAACAAATCACTCACGATCTCTCAACCGAAGAATATTACCCCATTAAAACTAACGAAGGAGAAAAAGGAGGAGAAAAAGAGTAATTCTTCCGGATGCGGAAACTGTAGCATCCGCAGCAAGCTACAAGATGGCTCCCATACTCCCTAAGCGAACGGACAATAGTACCATCAACAAGTGCGACACGGTAAGAGAAGCTGGGGCAAAGTCTTCGGGAACAATTTGTCGAGCGTCTTCAGAACAATAGCCGATAACACGAATGTCTTGCTTGTGAGAACTCTGGCGTTGCAAGGTTAACGAATTCTAGAGCAATTAAAACTCCCCGTTCGCTGTTTGTCTATTATTACTTGTGCTCTTACATTACTACTTCACACGGGTTTCCGGAAACAGTGAAGAGCATCGTAACATGAGAAATTTTTTCAACGTGGAAGTGACTTAGGATAGCAATTTTGAAGAAGGTAATTGAATTGAATATAATAATTTAACCATAAAAAGCCACAAAGTACTAATATTTTGTAAGTAACACTTGGAAAAACTAAGATTTTTATTATACAATTCATTGAAATAAATGTACGTTCAAAGGGAACTAAATATTTCTACCCCTTCCTATCTAGACATTCCACATCATTTTCGCCAATTTCATCTCCACATTATTATTATGTTTGTCTTATAGCAAGGTTTAGACAATGACGCTTGCTCTTCCACCTAACCGTTGGACTTTGGGGATTGGGAGGGAGATGTTGGGTTGCCGGGTAACTGGTGGTACCGAACCAACATTTGTCTGAAAATCTCGCCTACCTCGGCCGAGCAGTGTTCGAAACCATACCGCTCCGGAATATGGTACCACTAGATCATTGCTGTCTGTGACGTAACTTTTTGGGGAGCGTAAAGAAATTTTTAGGAGAATGAGAAGGATGTTTATGGGAAATAAAAACCTGCTTTGAAATTTATTTCGTAAGTAATCATTTCTAAATTTTATTTGTCTTTACATTTTTATTTACAATCCTGGTATTCATTTAAAGTGGATTTTCGATCTTCTCCTCTTCAACGTATATACATTCTATTATATAACTGAAATACACACGCAAATATATTCGTGAACATTCTACGAATAAATGTACACTACTAAGAAAAACAGGTCGGGTATTTGCTTCTTCGAACATACATGAACAAAACATCGAGGTTGTTAGTCGAAGGTAAAATTAAGTGGAAAAGAATCCAACACGGTGAAGTCCACTCATGGTGCGAAACCATTCAGATCCTTCAAGAGTACAAGGCAAGCAAGTCAAACGTTTTCATGGCCGCAGTGACAATACTCTCCGATGACATCCGCGTAGGTCAACGAGTCTTCGACCACCTGTCGTGTAACACACGTCGCACATATCCTCCAACAAGAGACAAGGATTAAGAGTTTCTCTCGCGACGAGGGCTAACTTCGGAGCAGAGGAGTCAAGTGGATGGCGCTGTTTGCTCACCATAATGGCAACACGAGAGTAACAATGGTCGTTGAGAAAGCGTGACATACGTTGGGAAAGGAGATGAAATTCGAAACATCTTGCTTCGTGAAAAAGGTTAGTCATATTGGAAAAGCAAAATAAATACTTGAATATAACGTAAAAAGACATATAGAAACTGTGATGTGAGATGACACTATAGACACGATATATTGATCGAATACATTAAATGTACGTGAACAGTGAGAGGTAACGTTGGGTATAAATCGTCCGGAACATCAGCAAGTTGTTAATGCTCTAGGACAAACAAATCCTAAGGAACAACAATATGATATTACAACAGTCAAAGATCAGACTATGAGAATGCTCGAAATACTTTTGGAGCACTCGTAACCTAAACTACGAACATTATCAATAAACTTGAATCACAGGATATTTTCAATATCATCAATTTCAGTAAAAAGCGATTGTATGAATGTAATAATTTAACAGTATCGTTATTAATGTAAGGCCTCGCAAGTCATAAAATTATAAGACAATTATTTTTTTTAAGTTTACAAAAGAATGAAAACAATATTTGTGTAGTTTTTCTTGTCGTAATATTTGTTACATACAACCACGCTTGGAAATGGAAACAAAACGAGGCGAGGGAAAACAAATGGGTACATGACGATCGAAGGGTTTTTGAAAACGGACAAAAGGTGAAGTGGAAACAGAACGGAAAAACATGGAAGAAGAAAACATGAAATATCACCAAAATGTGAACCATTTATCATTTTATAAGCGCGGCACCGCCCGTCAACTGTCGGCGCGCAATCGGGTGTATCTAAACCAATCTCTTCAGGCACATTGTCACGAAACAATTTCTCATCCGAGAATGCAGAAGAAGAGGATCTAGATTTGCAACGTAACCCCAAGCAGTATTCCCAAAGCAAAATTTCGGATATGAAATCTGTTGCATTGGATTCTTTCACTTGAGGTTAGATAAAGTCAAATAGATAAAGTTAGATAACGATCCGATACATAAAACTTTACATTTAGAAATTGACGAAAAAAAATTCTCCATTTTATATAACGTCATTGTAAGTACACTACGGTGTTGATACTACAATACACAACGTATGATATAAAACAAATTACTGTTAATATTTTATATCGTCTAAGAGTAAAAAAAACACCACTGTATTGGTGAAAGACACATGGTACGGATGGTTCTTCCAAAATGTATTCTGGGTACATCTTAAAGGACTAGAAACACAGAAAACTATATTTATACTCATAAACACGCGGGAAAAAAACTTGTTACATTACAGAAAATATTTTAAGAGGTGAAACATCTTATTCTTACACTTTATTGTTTAAATCATGATGCACGATTATATTATAATAAAGTATACTCCTTTCAACTCATGGTGTGATGCTATTTTTAGCTACCAATTTACTTGAATAAAATTAGTGCCCAGGTTCATTCCCATGGCGTGATCCTGATCTAAATTTTGTTAAAACTCGCGAACGTAAATTGCGAGTGATTCGGGGTTACTCAAGCCTTTCTCATGAAAAGTCGATAAACGATCGAACGTAATAAGCTCGTGCTTGGCGGATGACAATCCACAGCACCTCTGTACGATCTCAAGTTTCCCAAACCACGCGTCGTGGGAACAAACCCTATCTCTGACCGAGATTATATAGTGAGAAAATCGTCTTCTGAAAAGGAAAATTGCGACCAAGTCACAATACGGGGACATATCAAGGACCGAATTCACGGAACAGTTTTCGAAAAAGAGAACACAGCTTTCATCCCTGACCTTCCAGACACAAATGGACACTGTCCCGCTGTCACTGACCTTCCATGACCTGACACAACGTCCCGGCGATTCTCAACACTTGATTTCCTGTCAGGGTCGCCAAGCTCTTTCTCAAAATGTACCCATCCGACCGGAACCATGCACATGAATGCGTCCGTGGACTTTCTACACAGCATCATTGAATACTGAGCACATTTAACGGGAAGTTTCTGGGCTTTAGATAACTACGCAGTACTACCGTGCAATTTGAATATGAGTTCATCAGTTTTCATAGTTGAAGAGACACGATTACTCAGGTATAGAGAACGCAGCGGAGTCGTAAGAAAGATTCAGTCGAAATGGCTTGGGACCAACAATCACTTCCTGTCAACTGAAATTTATATCGTGATAACTAAGAATTTCCTACTCGGATCACTGGTTCCTTATATTCAGTTTATAAGAATCACGATCTTATGGCACGAAGAAATAGAGCATAAAATATTTTGGTACCAAATATTCGCATTACGGTATTTTGATGCGATATCGACTTTTCAATTCTCATTCCAGCAGCACGTTTCTCAACAATTGACTTCAACTATATAAAACAACATATCAACAAAAGAAGATACCTACACCACTGAATGTCTACTGTGCCGGATTAGTCGAACAAAATAAACTCAATTTTTTCAAAAATCACTGAAAAATATGTTTTTTAAATCAAATTTGTGTAGATATATGTGCAATCAGTCAAATGAAACGCACCACGTTCGGAACTTATTCATTAGAAAATTAGTTCAAAACTTTTTCACGTTAATTTACACACAATGTAACCTTATAAACAATACGACTAAAAGAAACCAATTTTAAATATTCCTCTTTAACGAGTTTTCTGAAATATATAATTCAAGGTATTCTTTTAATGACATGATTCCCTCTTTTCGGAGAATATTATAGTCTAAAGAAGAAATAAAGAATTGAATGGCACTTTTCTTATTAAATACTCTCTGGACCACAAATATCAGATAAGCTATACATGTACAACTGGTCTACAGCTCAAGTAACAATCCCGTTAATCCTCGACCTAGCTGTCTAAAGAATGAATCTTACTGAGCAGGGCGTAGACACGTACCGGCGAGGATAGTACCGCTACTACCATGCAATGAAAGGAGATCCTTTACGGAGTTGGTAAAAATCGGGGCCGAGTCGTTTTATTGTCGCGACTAGCGTCGCATTTGTTATTTCCCTCACGCGGACGCAGAGAGGATTACTTTCCAGCACCTCGATCAGGGTTGCCAACGGATTTGAACACTGTAAATTACTAACGCGTTTTCTCTTATGAGAATATCTAAATGTATATTATCGAGAGGCACTTTTGTCGAGTCGTCACAGAATGGAGAAGGGGCAGGGACGAAGCCAGGATTTTGCCACGGGGAGGTGAAATAATATCTTGCCAAGTCTCGTATTTTATTTTTATTCAAAAAGTTGATATTAATATAAATTCGGCACAAACTCAATCATTGATACTCGCACATGATCAGCAATCCTTACTTGAACACTTTACATCAATATTTTTCCTGGTATAATTTAAGGGATGTGGAGGGGGGGGGGAGTGCGATCCCCCTGGAACCCCCTATGGTTATGTCCTTAGCTGAGGTGTGGGTGTACATAATGGTTTCTTCATTCACCAAAGTAAAAGAATCAGACAAAAGTTGTATCCCAGTGTAATTATTTTTGATTGTGACTCGCACGCAGATGAAATGAAATAATACTTGGAATTCTATATCAGACAGTTCATCAACAGTTCAAAAGAGAAATTTTCTTCTATATTCGTTACCACTTCGCCTACTTAGTCATCCAAGAATTTTAAAACACTTGAGACGAAAGTGAATCTAGACCACAACGTATGGGGTACTGGGGATTTTAAAGTTGATTTTAAAAACATTTTACTAGTCAACTACTCAAAAGACCACTTTGTTTCATAATAACGCCACACAAGTCAAAGTTCAACATGTAATTCAATATTTATTTATAGCTATTAAATTCGTAAATAATTGCCAAACTTTTGATGAGCTAATCATTGCCCATCCCCAAGCCCCTCCGTTAAGTCGCCTATAATTCGAGTCGAACATCATATATAAAGCCGACTATAAGTTTCGGAAATGCTACGTCTAGCGGGAGAACCACCAAACTGGCAAACATGATCCCGAAGAAGGCCAGGGATTCTATTACAAGAACAAGGAACGGAGGAATAGATACTGCTACAAGGAGACGGTTAGAGAGAAGTATTAAACTTCGCCGCCAATGAGCATGTGTGAGTGACCTGCATGTGTGAGTTTGCGTTCGCACTGAACTCGAGTGTGATTTCTAACTCAACGTAAAGACAGATGTTTAAATATACGCATACGGACAATTTGCAAGAAATACAGTATATTTTTCCTTATCATGTGAGTGTATTATTAATTTTATCATTTCAGGGACAAACCGGAGAGAGAGTGAAAGAAATTCTGAAGTGATGGCAATGCTTGTGAGAATTTACTTGAGCGAGTCTCGCACATTTAATTAAAATTTGTTCAAATATTCAGGCGTTTTCTTTATTTACAAAATTAAATGTTACAAAATTAGTTTCGGATCGATTCATTGGTGACTGGTACACACTTGAATTCCGTTAGTTTTCTTGCAGGAATTGCGTTAAACGTTAGTTAGAAGATTTACTATTCTACGTGCTTCACCTAACCGATAATACATCAATTCATTCCAGTCCACACCAATAGAGTTGAACTAACTAACTATTTAGTACATTATTTGAAGTTCATAATATTAGCAAAGAAGTTAGGCATTGAAACTAAAAGGAAACGCACGAATAGGACAGCAGATTCAACTCAGGTAAAAATAATAGCATCAATTGGGTCGCAAACCACTCCGAATCCCTCCTTCCAAATCATGAGTTGGACCCCGGTGAGAGGAGTCGTGTAACTTCGATGAGTCCTCACCTGATCTTTGTATTATAATTAAACAATGCAACGGATCTTAATTTATGTCAAATACTTTCTTCATTATTAAGTTCAATGTTCATTGATACTTCTATATTTTTAATAAGTAAACAGGAAGTAATTTACCTACATAATCTTTACTGAATTTACCAAAATTATGATTTATACCTCCCTATCTCAACATGGTTGGGTCCCGACTCATGTCCACGATTAGCAGTTCCTTCTTCCAAACTAAATTAGATGAATAATTACTTGGAGTCGTACTCCCTTAGAATAGGATATTTTTGTCATTCTATCGTATTTCACCTTGTTCTATCTTTCTTCATTTTTCTTGCTTATCATTTCCAGGTTCGTACACTCTTATCAACTCTCGCCACACGCTAGATGTGTATTATTAAATAATAACTCCTCAATTTTTTTTTCATATTCATCATTGGGATTAATTATTACGCGAGAGATGAGTAGAGAGAGTCCGTGTGTTAATTTCAATGAACGACTTCTTACTGTGCTGTTACGGTTATATCGTGTTTACAAAAATTCATCACAAGCCCGCAAAGAGTCTGAAAAATCACTTTCTTCAGAATTTTTTTTTGAAACTTTCCGACCTAAGAGCTCTCAATTCCCCAACAAATATTAAAATCCTACGAAAGAGTGTTTTCATTCATGCCTAATTCGGTAATGATAAAGGATTTATCTTTTCACAGTTTGGTTCCCCCGGAGTCCTGACTACGCCTACCTCGTATGTTGCAATAGCCCTATCTAGTTTGAAGAATCAAAAAGATGAATAAATATAAAACGACCCTCTTTCTCAACAGACAAATTTTAATCGCACAATTTTCACAAAGTTTTTAGGAACCGGATGATGACCCGAAACAAGTGTCGAAATGTTCTTTTATTTAAAGTGTATATATGTAATCTAATAGAGTGATTTTAAAGTTCTGGGATTAAATATTGTCTGTTGAAAATGATGGTCATTTTATATTTATTCGTGAAATTTATACTGTCGGTTTCAATGTGTCGAAAAGTGATGATACAATTAGAAAGTACTCCATTTTCCTCTAGAATAAAGAATATATCATGTCATAGGTTATGTTCTTGTGGAGGAGAAGCATCTTTCTTCCTCCTCTTCTGCGGAAGCAGGTGCTGCATTAAGAGAGCGAGTGCCCGTCATCCGACACCCGGAGGGAACCCGACGCTGCAACACGAGCGCTGCGATGCGGAGCAAGGACAAGACATGAAACAACGACGACACGGGGAGCGAGCGAAGACAGCGGCTGATGGCAGGTCGCGTGGCACCCAGCGCGGAGGAAGGAGAGGATACTCCAACGCCAAGGTCAGATAGAAGTAGACGAGGAGGAAACGAATGTCTAGAGAAAAACATAAACAAGAGAAGCAACTAGCGCTGCGACAACATAAAACTGGACGAAGAAGGTAGAAATAAATAAACAGTTCGTAAAATCTCATTTTTTTACTTCAACTTCAATTCATTTTCCGTTAGTATTCAATCCCGAGGTCAAATGATCCTGTCTCAGACTATAATACTCTGCAGAATATCGGATGGTGGTTGGCTACCTCCCTCAACTGCATCAACACTCCTTCGTTTCGAGACATGACCCAGAGATGCTTGCGAACACATCACTCACACATGCTTTCACTCACACAAACATCATTACCCTTGGTGGCTAGAACGATGCCCATACTGAATATTTGGTTTGAACTGGACGTTCTTCTCAGAATTTTGAACATAACCCAAATGAAACTAATGTTTGTACACGGTAAAAAATTTTACAATAAGAATTATCCAGTCGGTGAATCATTACGGGTTTGAAACTCATAACAGAGAACGACTGATTCGCAATATCAAGTAACTCATCAGATGTCATGTTTTAGAAAACACGCAAATGAGTAAAAATAATAGAAAATGAAGACATTACTGTACACGTTACGTAATATCCAAGGATACCTTGATTTGACGTCGTTAAATGCATCAAAATGTATCCAAAAAATAATGAAAGTACAATGTCTATAACGCAAGCCATCATAGTTATATAACTCCCGCGGTTTAACATGTTTCTCTGAACACAATGAGCAAATGTAGTGAAACACCAAGAAATTCATTGACTGTTTGACAGCTGACTTCGAAACACGTAACGAACACAATTAAACACATATATGCATGTGTTCTTCAAATGGTTTTGAGCTTTTTTAAGATCGGTGTTATTTAAGAACGAATACTTCTCTAAGAGTTTTATGTTCAGCAGTACGTCCTTACTACAGAGAAATCGCAACAGAAAAGTTAATTATATTGGTAAGTCTTGAATAATCTGTATACCTACTAGGATTTTCGCCGAAAAACATTCTAGTGACTTAATACTAGGCGCTTTAAAGAAAAGGAATACTCGGAAGCCAATGACCTCCAAAAATGAAAATCGTGCATCAACCTCAAACTTTAAAATAGTATTAGCTGATTACCCAGAGTTACCCGTGATTTTTCCTAGACCAATCTTCTTTTACTCGGGAAAAAGCTAAATCTGTCTAAATTGTAGGTTAAAAATAATTTTAATTTGATGGTTTTTAAAAACATACGTGCAGCATCCTAATTTTTCAAATGCATAATAATACAAACTTAATTCATAAACTACCATTGTGATTTAAACCTTGAGTAGCAAGAATAAATAAATTCTTGGATGAAGCCACCCCAGAGCAAGCAACGTAAAGTTGTCCGTGAGAGAAACAAATCAATCGAAACGTTACCAATTAGCCTTGCACGCCATTTCACCCTTAATAAAGTTAGAGGAATTTAACCCCCGTTTGTGATGAACTTGTATTTATACGGCATAATCACTGTTTATCTGAATGATCCTGAAATATATGAATTAAATCCCTCTTTTTCGATTTCACATTTTTACAAGACCCTATCTTCCCACTCCATCCATGGGTGTTCTAGGGTTAGATAACACACCCTCCAAAACCCCAATGGTGGCCGAACTCTGACATAAGATCGGAAGTGTCTCTATTCATCTCAACGTCTCAGCTAAAACAAATCCATTCGAGGGTGGAATAATCGTGTTAAAATGGAACTTCATATTGAAGGAAAAGTCGAGTTGAGAATATTCAAGATGTGTAATTGGGCCCCAACTAAAGAAAACTTGTTTTGCATATCTACACCAATAGTAAAATTTCCACCAGTGCTGTACGAAGTGTTAGTTGTCTTAACCGAACATCACGCAGTATTTGTGAAGTCCCCGAGAGACAGAAGCACGCTTACGCGTTCGTCTCGAGTCGTGTGTTTACTGTACAAAGTGGTTGAACGCTGTTCAGACTTGAGAGCTTAAGGTGGAGGGTGTCGATGGTGGCATATGCGTTACGCACTGTGATTGTTGCAATGCAGATATTATAAGAAAAGGAGAGGGACATTCAAATGAATGAACAGACACGAAATAATAACATGATTGAGAATTAGAAAAATGTTTTCATAAAGATAATGTCTGTAAGTCATTTAAATAATCTAAAATTTATTTCATCTCAAAGCAGTATGTCTGCACAAGGAAACCGAAATTCCAAATGACGAAAGATGATTGTACGATCACTACAAAATATTTAGAAATTCTCAGAGAAAAAAGAGTAAAATCAAAGTAAAATCAAGGTAGTTCTATTTTTCTTGCATCTTCGATATTAGGTTCAAAGTGGCGCTTTATGGAAATAAGAGCTCCAAAGTAAAATATGAGAAGAAACGAATTTTATAGTTTTAGTGTTGTAATTTATATACGAGTAGATGTTCGGCAAACATACGACCTCCATCAAATTCACATGAAACAAAGACATTTGTAGGAAAATAAATTTTTAAAAGAGCAAACAATAATTTTATTATTATTATTGTTGTTGTTGGCGATCCCAAAATCACCAATAATAATAATAATAAAGATTGATTGGCGAGCACGAAATCCCAAATAATTATAATAATGAGGAGGAGGAATTTTTTTTTGTGTACATACACACCGCCAACAGCAAGCAATCAAATACTTGCAACACCGAAAACTCAAATGGCTTCTCCAAACGCTACCGTCACATTCGATACTCATCTTATCTAATATCGACCTCACGCATTCTTCCGTAAAGGTCACGGGTGAAACTGTCGCGGTGAAATCGTCGACGAACGATTCTCCCTGAACATTAGTTTCCAGCTCCAACAGAAGACGCAAGCGTTTGTGCATCGTGTAATATTCACGACCTTTGGCGGCTTTCTCGTAATAAAAAGAAGACGCGGAAGGGTCGCGAACATTTGGCACATACGCGACGCTGATCTGCGGTCCCACAACTTCACAGCGTCAGTCCCGACACTTCCCGGAGCTTTCTCCAGAGTATAGTTCTTCACAGATCACGGAGATGGAGATCTAGGGATGATGATGGGTGCGCTTTGAAGAGTTCGACATGGTGTCCCGCAAGGATCGCTTCTGCGGGTGACACTTTCTCCGTTGAGATGTGATTAGTAATGCAAAAAGGCGAAAGCTTCTCTGACGAGTGTAGGTAAATTTCAGTGGTGAATGTTAGTTTTAAACTTTAAATTATATGTATCAGTATCCCAATCACTTTACCTGTATGACAAGTGGCAGTGATCTTTTTAGAATAATATTAGCTGGAGCTCAGATCATCACCGGGTATCTGTTAAATTATGACTNGTTTTAAACTTTAAATTATATGTATCAGTATCCCAATCACTTTACCTGTTTACCTGTATGACAAGTGGCAGTGATCTTTTTAGAATAATATTAGCTGGAGCTCAGATCATCACCGGGTATCTGTTAAATTATGACTATGAAAGTTTTACGAAAACATACCCTTGAATATAAAGCTCACTATCAAGATCGTTAGAGAGCAGTTTAACCAATATTTTTACAACGTAATTTGGTAATAGTTAGTGTTGGCAAACGAATCAAAAAAGAAATTATAACTTCAACACGTGGGTTACCGCAATCGTATTCTGATAAGATCTCTCCAGGATTGTGCGTAGGAGTAACACTAAGGCACGAAAATTCAATACGATGTGTCTCATCATCTTTAAAACTCTATATTGAACAAAATACACAATAATGCTTAGTTTAATTAAAAATGCTTCTGATAGGAGGTAAGAAGCTTTAACGAGTTTTAAAGGAAGTTCGCCGTACACAGTTCTGTTGTTTTCATGCATTCTTGTACGTGTTTCAAGTCCCAAGCGGAATAGGAAATTCAATGCTTGTAGTCGTGTAAGGAAACGTGTGGGTACTTAGTTGTAGGCGTGAAGAGGTTTTATCGAGGATCAGCGTGAAAAGTTACATCGATCTTTCACGAACAGTGCATCAAATAAACCGAAGATAAAATGATCTATATTGTTAGTGTGGATTTTAAATGTTATCATACTTATATAACATTATACAGAACATCGCCATTAACGCCAACTTATCTTACAAACACATGTCTCGATTCTTAATAAAAAGCTTTTATTAATTTATTTATTATTAAAATCTTGTTAATAATTGTAAATAAATACTAATAGTATACTAATAGAAGAAGTAATAAGAGTAAATTTAACAGACGTCATCATGATAAAACATCTTGTTAGTTGAAAGGGAGGTCGCTCAAAATCTCACCCAACGCAGCACCCAACACGAATTCTCATGCTCTGAAGACAATAGTTTAAACATATTTATTTAGAATTGCATTAAGACAGAAAGTAAGTATTTAAAGAAAAGACTGAAAGATCCTTTATTTTATTTTCCCGTTTATATTTTATTTCTCCGTTCAATTTATTTTGCATTGTGTAACTAACACCACAATTTAAATATTTGTTCTACTAATAGTGAATCTACTGAATGCATATAATGTGTTGTCATTCAAATGAATCGGCGTATTTTAACTTCTCGAATTTCTACGTTTTGGTTCAAATCATTATTTAAATTAAACCATTTAAAACATTACATCCTAAAGGCAAAAACAGAAAAAAGTGTATTAAGTTCAAACCATTTCATAAATGTCACTGAGATGTCGAGATCAGTCCTTCTTCCTACGTAATAGTAAATTTTACTTCCACTTGTTCCAGTGACTTAATATACCTTTTCAGAGGAAATACCTAGGTATAGAAAATCAATTACGCGCCAACATATCCATATAAATCTGCCATAAATGTTCTTACGTAATTCCACATTTGAATGGTAACCTAGAGCTATCACACATAAAAAATCAACTTACCCAGGAAACATTATCTCGGATTCTCTCAGCAATGACAAGAAAATCCACTCTAGTACACAATTAATCGCCGTCCTACGCAACCACTTGCAATGGACTGAAATGCTAGCGGCAATGAGAGCTTATCAGCAACTCAATAACAGCCGAAGGTTGATCGCGCGTGCTACAATCTGTTCTCCACAGAGGTTGGTATCGGCAGTTACGTTACACAGGACAGTAGATTGTCTGCAGACAGCAGTCGATGAAGTAAGGTCGTGACGTTTTCAAGTCTACAGAACTCTCAGCTTCAAGGAACAAGTCAAAAGAATATTAACAATGTTTGCTGATTGTGATCGAAGTTACGAATTAAAATACAATACTATATTCAAGTTGTCAAAAGATACCCACGTAAAAATTAGTTAGAACTTGAGGAGGAACTTGGAATTAAGTCAGAGATATTAAATAAAATTAAAATATTTTCAGTTAAGAATATTTTTAAATATATTTTTACAAAAGTGTTTCACAATAGATAATGACAGAGGGATAACAAAGTTATCGCTTTATGTCACAAATTTTATTAGATATTTTTTATTCGTCCTAGTGTAATTCTGAGTAGGAGGAAATTAGATTAACTAGTTTCGTTATAGGAGAGTCCAGTAACTATTCTTTTTAAGACTTATTCATGTCTCCGTTTACGCCAATTATTGTCAAAATTATTGATATAGCAAAATGTCAAAGTAAGGCCTTTTACACGGTTGGACTAGGAATAAAATTCAGCTCCAGCGTCCAGAGAAAACCGACGCCTCAACTACAGCAGACGGATTTTTATTTTTACGAAAACGGTGTGAGCACCGACCTTCCAGACCCGTGTCCAACTGTGTACTTTATTTGTACATAAAAAGTTTTTTAATAGCCTAAGCATCGTATTAATGCAATACGCACAGTAGCCCTCAGCCATCTGACTATTTTTCAAATTCAAATTTAAAAAAAAGTCGGGTGGCGGTTCAAAAATAGTTGGATCAATCCTGCTACTGTATTACTTGTAAGGTTTCTTAAGAGTACAGCAATGAATTAATTCCGATGCAAGGCCAAACGCGTACATGCTCAAGCGAATAAGCGTCCGGCCTCAAGAGCGCGCAATGGTGGGCGTAATAAACGGAGAGCAGCTTCCAAACAACATTGCCATTCCTCTGCTTCTTGGATGGCCTCCGACAAGCCCTGACGCATTTCTGAACTTCTCACATTCAGGTGAGACAAAATGAGGCCATATGGCACATCACTGAGGTACAGTACGGTAGTGGGAGGTCAACAGGCGGAGTAAAAAAGGATATTTGCCATATAATTACCATGTTAAGGCCAGTGATATGAAGAATTGTTTGAGTAACGAGATTCATTATATTACGTGAATAAATAATAACAATTTTAATTGTAGTGAACAGCACCCATGCGATCGAAAATAAAGATCCCGTGTTCGATTCCAGGGTAGTCGCCATTCTCTTCTGAGCGTAGTTATCTTGCACCCGTTTCTTTATGACTTTCATGTTTGATGTTAAGAAATAAAATCATCGTATCCTTTTCTCCTTAAATTTCATCTCAGTCTCTCTCCATAAGTTTCCGCATCATAGATGCGGTGAGAGAGAAGAAACTCAGCATATTTTTATGAATGTCCCCAGTATGAAGAAGATCGAGTGAAATATACCACGAGAATGACAACAGGAGGAATTTAAGTAACGCTAGGGGAAGAAATGATAAGGACAGAGAAGAGATACAAAATTTTAGATGATTATATAGATGAAATGAGATTAATATAAGAGAAACAAAAACAGGAGGAATGACATGGAAATAAATAGACGTGATAAGGACAGTTAAAGGATAATTTACCAGAAAACTATTTGGAACAATGCTTTTTTTTTGGGGGGGGGGCGGCTTTAGGGCTTGTCAACATCGACGTCATTAGAGCCCATTGGAACAATGCTCTAATGCCCACCTCCCCATGGTAAGGGATAGGTACCGAGAAGCGATAAAGAAGAATAACCAAGACGACTAAAATAGATAAATACAGAGATGAACAACTATTGATAAATAATAGCTGTACATTTTGTATTGTGAATAAAGTCGTGTAACGTGGAGAAGCGTACACGTGACAGCGAATAAATGAAAAAAAAAACATTGTCTCTTGTCATCCAATACTTGCAAAATCCGAAAACTTATCATTAACACTTCTATTTTGTTCATCCAACGTCAGAATATCACGATGCGTGACAAAAACATGCAATTCTTCAATTTGTCATAAAGAGAAACCATTCAGAAAACATCGAATGAGTTAATGGTGGGAAATTAATGTGATTGATTATTTGTTCCGGGTAGAGACATGACACCAGTAAACGCATTTGTCTTCGTCTCTACAGACGTAAGAACCATCCGTCAAATGCAAAGAAAGATTGACAGACACGACGTCAGTGCAAGGGTAAGAACTTGCAAAACTATAAATGCAAAATTGCTAAAACCGAGGATACAAGAGACAAATCTCTGAGTTGAAGTAACGCCTGTCGATTTTGATGCGGTATTCCTCACTAGCTTCAGTCGAAAACGTATCGACGCATTATTAATTGTAAAGCAGTCCTACTTCGTGTACCAAGTGCGCCTTACATAATAAGTATGGGACGAATAGTAGCTTGTCTTTCAGTATATATTATAAATGTCACTTATAAAACAATTCATTGAACATTCGCAATATCTTATTATTTTTAAACACTATACTCAGAATAATCTACAGTTCGATAATAACTTGTACATGTAAATTTACAAACATATTTGCGTTAAATTACAAACATATTGACATAATATATGTATTATTACTCGCAGCTAACTTTTTATATTATCTAGGAACTTTTGCTGAAATTTTTGAATCCGCCTCTGCCTTAGGGCCCTTGATCGGAATTGATGGGATGGTCCCTTGCTTGCTTCCGGAGAGTAAATTAGTTTTTTTTCCCTCCACGTGGTCATACGCAGTTTGTACTGTTTTTTGACAATAAATTTATTATTATTATCGAATGGAACGATAAGACAATTACTAATTGTCACATTCAATGAATAAATAAACAAAATTCATGATCAAAAAAGCAATACAAACTGCGTACGACCACGTGAAGAACAATAAACTAATTTACTCTCCGGAAGCAAGCAAGGAACAATCCCATGAATTCCGATCAAGGACTCTAAGGTAGAGACGGATTGATCATTTCAGCAAAAATTCCTAGATAAGAATAAAAAGTTAGCTACGTGTTATAATATTAATAGATTACCAATAAACTTGTATTGAACACAAAAACTTCTTTCACAAGTGCCTGTTATTATCGAACTATAAATTATTCGGAAAATGTTGTTTATAAATCGTAAGTATTTTTAAAATACACAAAATTCGTGATTTATTATTTGAATAGACACAGCCCCGAAGGAAAACCGGAGAAATACTCGTTGATTACATATAAAAATAATTTTATATGAGTAATAAGATACAACAGTGCATGCAAGAAAATAACTTTGAAATTGTTATGAGTTATGTCAAAAGTAATTAATATAGGCCATTAAGCAATGAATCAAATTCACGTAACCTCTCATAAGTACTTACCGATAAAATGCTATCTAGAGCGCGTGTAGTTAGTAAAATCCTTTTACGTGTATCGTATAAGATGAAGTTCTCTTAAATTAGAAAGGAAATTACTCGTTTCGACGATGAAATACTTCACATTGTATAAACACTTGTGACCTTTCTTATCGAGCTATAAAGTTATAGTACAAGATAAGACGGGTTTAAAAGGAGGTTCGCCGCAAAAGAAATTGGTTGCGTCGCAAGAACGAATCTGCAAAGAATCATATTCCAAGTTTAAATGAATATCCATAGCTCTGTCGACATTAAAAAATTAAGAAAAGTGTGATTCATGCTAGGAGGAATTCGTTGTGTTTCGATGAATTCAAGAAAATTCAGAATTATTTATTAAGGAATTCTTAAAGCGTTATATGTTAGTAGTAAACAAAAATATGTGGAGAAAAACGGAAGGAATTGTTTGTATTCTTTCATTCTGATGCCGCCACAGAATCTACTATGCTGTTAAATCACATCCTTTTTATTCACTTACTGTTAGCAAAAGCATAAAGACTTTTTATTATTTACGCTTTGCAACATTCACATTAATTATGAATGAATTCGATCTTTAAGAGGATGAACAGGCAAAATCATTATCACCTCAACTGGCCAGGTAACCCATAAAGAATACCAACAAAACGAAATAGTGATACATTATTCATTAAAGTTTTGGAAATTGCACAAGAAAAATAAGGCGAATAGAACTCATATTTGTGGATGAAAGACTGAGATGTTTTATGATCCTNTAGAACTCATATTTGTGGATGAAAGACTGAGATGTTTTATGATCCTTCAGGAAAAGTACTGTCAAGGTCATCTTGCGCGAATTCGAAAATAAAATACGGAAATACAAAGAACGAATAACCAAAATGTCCTAAGAACGAGTCGATAATAATAATTTAGGATGAAAATGCGAAGTCCCGGAACATAACCGTAAACATGAAATGATTAGGAAAAGGAATACGATTATGACAAAGTATTTTAACGAGTCTATTCCATTTACTTTCAAACTCGTATATCATGTATTTGAATACTTTCCTTAATATGCCTCTAAATTATGAGTCAACGCGATTTCTATCTCGCGTCAAATTTACATTTCTGCAAGAACTAACTTTCTACACAGGTGATTCACAAGGCCAATTAAAAGTTCACGCCCTTATGCAAGCCACGTACTCCAACTTGTCTCATCCTCACTTTGCCAGTGCTTGGGGTCGGGGTGGCATCCAGTGAATGCTGTTCCTTTCACGAAAACTGTCAAGTTCCTCATATATTATGAGCTCTTCATGAAAACAGCTCTTTTGAAAGAATTCTGATTGGGAAAACTGGCTTTAGGAGGGTGATGGTCTCATCTTTGACACTGGTTTAATACTTGTAGTGTTCAGAGAATGGTTAACTTATCCATAGTTAAATTCTGCCCAAAGCTCACGTTGAGAAAACATTTAGAAAGCAGATCAACAAATGCAAAGAAGCAAACTTGAGATGGAGTTTCCGACGTTTTAAGATTTTGGCTATATCGAATAAATTAAAGTGTCTAAAATAAAGGATGGATAATTTAAGAATAATACATGGGACAGATTGGTTTAAGAATAAGAGAAATATAGATAGAATAAGAAAAAAAACTTAACAACAAAATAAATGATTGAACAATTTATTAACCGACTACACAGAATTTTAATTCAAATTTGCAAACAGCGCGTCCATGTGAAAAAAGAATTCAGAATCATTACGTATTAAGTTAGGAAAACTGTACTAAACGTTTCCTGTGTTATTGATGAATTACCCAGGTTCGGTTTCAATCTTGGGAGAAAATTACGACTAGGTATGTCCTAATGAGAAAGTAGTGGATGTTATTGTGTTAATAATTTAACTCAAGACTAAATACAATTACCATGGGTTAACTTTGCAAGAGACTATTGCTTAGACTCAACTAAAACGAAATGACTCGGAAATAAAAAGAAATTAACAAAACATCACACTCATTGAGATATGTCGATACATTTTCTTGTTGTCGCAGAGACGGCTTGCTAGAGACAAATACGCTTGCAGGAGAATGATATATCAAAGTTACAATAGCAACTACTGTAATTATTGGCATCAGTATAATTACTATAAATCACGGGTTTAGATTTGCGCAACATTTAGGTACGTGTTGCAACATTTAGGTACGTGCGCAACATTTAGGTACGTGTTGCAACATTTAGGTACGTGTTGCAACATTTAGGTACGTGTTGCAACATTTAGGTACGTGTTGCAACATTTAGGTACGTGTTGCAACATTTAGGTACGTGTTGCAACATTTAGGTACGTGTTGCAACATTTAGGTACGTGTTGCAACATTTAGGTACGTGTTGCAACATTTAGGTACGTGTTGCAACATTTAGGTACGTGTTGCAACATTTAGGTACGTGTTGCAACATTTAGGTACGTGTATAAAAGTATTTATCAAATAAATACAGCGTCTCAAACGAGAGACAAAAGAACTTCGAAGAGTAAACCTATGACATGTGCCATAAAGTTACGGAATGCACCAAGAGGCATTCCTCGTGGAATTAGTTAGAGGGACGTTTTCACAGGGTGGCGGGATTTCACGATAACGGACATTTTCACCCGAGTGCGGCTGCGATGACCGCCACTCGCGTAAAGGTCGCTGGTTCGCATCCGGGTTCCCGAAGAGAGAGAGGCACAACCTGCTCGGGGATGCAGCCCACGACGCACACACAAAGTATATAGTCTTGGTTCAACTAACCACCTCCTTTCATTTCCTTTGCACCCGGAGACAACGAAGTCTTTATGAGGAATAGATGAACCGAACACATTACTCCATACGTGCACTTTCGTTACTGTAACATTACAGTACATATTTCAGTTGGCTCGTCATTACGTCTAGGGAGTTGTTATCTCATATAAACTATCTAATAAGCAAAATCATCTCACATTCATCTCAAGTAATGGATAGTCAAATAGTACCGTAAAATGAGTATGTGCAATAGAGACGTAAATCAAAATATTGCCTCAAAAGCGATAAAATTTTAAAAATTTCTATGCAAGAAAGAATTCTGATATTACGGTGCTTTATTATTTGTGTATTGCAGCATTTCTTGCTCTGATATATTTTCTATATCACATGAAGAAATCTCACTATTTTCGTAGTGTATTGACTAAAGCGGTCACAATTTTGTTCCATTTTATGTTGAATTTTTTTTTAAATATACAAATAATTCAAATTATGATTAGTTCAAGAAAATGTCAGTTGACTTTCTGTCATACATACGTAAAGAATGAAACAGAAAAATTGACATGGTAAATTCGATTAATGGAGTCCTCAAGTGACCAATTCAGTTCATGCACAAACCCCTAAATTGAATAACTATTTAACAATATTTGTCTCGCGCGTACCGAATTGGTAGTGGAACGAAGGGGAATTGAATTACACACATGAGAGTTAGAAACAAATGTAAAAATAGGACATTCCGAAAAAAACTTTGGTTATGTTTCACATGTGTGTGTAACATAACCAAAGAGGGGAGAATTCTTCAATGGTAGACTCATCTCGCTCATAGTCGCGTGCTCATTGTAGAACCAACGCAGTTTACATTATCATAGTTTTGTAGCAAGGGAGTGGCTTTTTATTATCTCCTAAAAATTCTTTTGAAAAATTTAGTATATAGTTAAATTTATATTCAAATGATTGTTCATCATTTCCTCGTCAACCCAAATCTATACAAAAAATGCATTCATAGGCACATGTAATCTTCTGGTTAATCAGTGAGAGAGAGAGAGAGGAGCCAGTCACGAGGAATATCGGAGATATCCCGTAACAAACCTCAAAGACGTCGGCTTGTCACGATAATCAGCCGTCTATTCACCATCCCTCAACTCCTTTCTCCTACACTCCATATTTCTTCGCGAGAGACTCGAGTCAAATCGTTTTCGCAAATTTTTCCGCCCATTGTCACGATGCTTTTCGCACGTTGCGTGTCGTGAACTCGATGGTCGGCGAGTGACAAGGTCAAACATCGGCGACGACACCTTCTAATAAGACGGAACGCCGCCACGCCAGCCGTACGAATCCCATACTTCTCCACCTGCATGACTACATGCAGCTGGCAGGCGCTGAGAAACGTAGAAAACGCCCTGTAGTGAAGACGTAACCACTTGCAAATATATTCTCCTAATGAACTCTAAAAGAAATTTAAGGTTGTATGAGCGTTCCAGGCGCTAATCAGGCACTTATAATAAATACAAATTTGTTTGTATTCTGTTAATATAACACGTTCTTAACTATTTTTATTCTTAGGAGAGTGTTGAAATGTTAAATCCGCCTCGGAATTGATGAGACGCTCCTTCGCTTGCTTCCAGAGAGTAAACTAGTTTATTGTCCTCCACGTGGTCATACACCGTTTGTAACTGTTTTTTTTTTTGAACAAATTTATTTATTATAAAACTAGTTATAAATATTCTTTTATCTTATGTTCACATTAAAAATAGTCAATGTTAGACTAACACATGACTTTAGGTGAAATAAAATATGAGAATCATTAGTTACACTGGTGTAATTAATTAGGTGCAGTGCAAGCTCACTTGCGACCAAAGCAGATCCCGGGTTCGAGATCCGGTTCGTCTCAATTTTCACATGGCTGTAGACAATGTAAATTTCCCTCCCTGAGTAGGTTCTCGGAAGATTTCATTAATTACATTGTTTAAAATGAAACAACGTATTTGAATTATCGAATTTAACGAACTTTTACCTTTTTCGTAATATGACTGACGGTAGTAGAACAACGTATTTGAAGAATGGTCTTTTTGTTTGACTTGTGTTCTCTTTTCATTGAATAACTTTATTAATTGTCGGAAAGACCAGGCAAGTTTTGTCCTATCTTTTCATTATCAAATTTGTGATATGTGATAGCCAGGTCACTCACACTAAAGGAGACAAAAATCATAACACGAGACAGAAAGAATTCAGCGAAACATCCCTGTAACCGAGTCATGGGAGCATAACTGTTTTCCAGAACTGATTACTATCCGCTTTTGGGAAATAAATGTCAAAGAAGATTACATAAATCGAAAGGAGTAAGCAAAAGTAATAGGTCACTATGATTTTTTTTTACTTGCTGACAAAAATACAGAAAATAAATCTTCTTATTTCACTGCGTTTCCTCCCCGGGATAATGATTATTTGCTGAAATAAACTGAATGACAAAACGTCCCCCGACATCCATTCACAGATGCGATTGCAGCACGGCAGCTGCACTTTCTCAATATCCCGATCATGCTCATGAGCAATAGGAATTCCAGTCATCTTTTTAAGTTAATACGATTTTGAACGGTTCTGATGAAGAGAGATATAAGCAATTTTATATATTAACATTGGACGGCTATTACATTTTGAATTGTATTTATGACACCACAATCAAAACAGCAAGATGTAGAGCATTAATTTTAAATTTTGAAGGCGAATTTCCTACGTAATCATAGAATGCTGCAGTTCTGTTTTGCGAAGGTCCAGTTAGGAGAACTTACTCACATATGATTGTACTTGATTTAATTTATATGGATGCCTTTATCAATTCATTAGAATTATCCGAAATGAAAACGATACAGCAATATTTTGAACGACCTTGTAAGTAAATTATTTTCATTTCAATAGAACGTTTCGACAGTTTATTTCTGTCATCATCAGATAGACGATAATATTGTCAAAACAATAAAGATAACATATTATATGAAAAAATCGAGCATAACCCGTCTTGAGAGTAGAATCCTTGTATTTGGAACGGGTATACAAGATTGTTGACAAATAGGGAGGAATCGAGCAAATTTCCTTTCTACGTGTTGGGAACAAATGCCTAGTAAATTCGAATAATGCACGCCCAAAACAAACACACGAATTTCAAATAAATAAATAAATTTATTGTCAAAAAAGCAGTTGCAAACTGTGTATGACCACGTGGGGGACAATAAACTAAGTTACTCTCCGGAAACAAGCAAGGGACCATCCCATCAATTCCGATCAAGGGTCCAAGGTTAGTGGAGGATTTAATACTTATAGAACAAATTTGGACTGTCTCCGTAACAACGCGACACGTATAAACATTGCGATTTCAGAAAGCCACACGAAACCATGTCTCCAGAGGCAAACATTCTCAAACAACCTTATTCCTAGCGCCTAACCCTGATGAAATATGAGTGTCGAAAGACGAAAAACACTGATCCATCATACTAGTTTGTTTTTTAAATTTTCTTGTCAGACCTATCAATAAAAGAACTGAATAAATATGAAATAATTAATTTTTCGTTTTTTTATAAATGGGACGATATTTTAATTCCATACGACGCTCCTTTTATGTAAAAAATTGCAGACATGTTATAAACTAAACGTACATTACTCAAAATAAGAATTATGTATCCATTTGAGGGGGCAGTCAAATGCTATGCCATGAAGCACACAAGAGTCCACTCGATAGACAAAACCTTCCACAACAAGAATTTCCTTCAACAAATTACGATCAATTTTTTCACCATTACCAAAATCCACCTTAATCACAACTTCAGTCAATGGTTTGAATGTGTTTTTAGGATTTTATGATAATGAACAGAGCCCAATTTATCATTTGGGTGAATGCACTTCAACCTAGGGCAAAAGATTTTAGAGGGTGTAGATAGATATTTCTCATGTACTTAATGTGTACTTGGAAATAATTTCATTTAAACTATTGAGTAAACACGGAAATGAATGAAATTAATGTCGTCCGAGTGAGGCCTGTCACGGGACAGTATTGACAATGTAAGTCTCATTACCCTGACATTAACTTTAAATATGTGCATTCAAAAAAGAGTCAATACAGATTTAAATGAAAAAAAAAATGATGGAATAAAATTTTGTTAAATTTAACTTCGTTCATTTTTGTGTTAATCAAAGTAAAAATTAAATAATAAATTGTAACTTAAAAAAAACTTACCAAATGGAAAATGCAAGATTTACGCGATGGTTGCGAAAGAGTCAAAAGGACTATTTTACCTTGAAGACGTACAGATTGGTCAAAATAATTCAATTTGATTTGAAAGGGATCTTGAGGGGGAAAGGGCAGAAGAAAATTATCAGCCTAGGGTGCCTAAACCCTTGGTAAGATTATAAAGTTCTGCAAGTACATCCAAAACACAGTCGTAGTTTTCTCGGGAAATTAGAGGAATTTCATCTCTCGAAATTGGCAAACGAACTTACGTCATCATTTGCTTCACTTTTCCGTAATAGGTTGGGCGTTCTTTCTCACTAGAGAGCCTACGTTCCGAGCGAAGGACGTCTCTTCAACAGAAGCATGACGTTTGCCAATCGAACTGTCGCATTGCCCTCGGTCCCTCCTGTTCCTACGCCATTCACGAATGTCCTCATTCCACCTCAAGTCAAGAAAGTGACGGTGGGTCAGCGGTTAACGAGAACGTCGATTTCTCATTTTCGTGATTGGAATCCGGCAGCGTCTTAACTATCCCATGGCTATCTTGCAGTACCGGCAGGGTGGGCATGCATTCGTGATTTTGTAATTAATGTCACGGTCATAACAATTCTTTCCTCCCCTTCAATTTGCGTACAACGATTCTGGGGATATTTTTAATGCGAGTTCATAGCTAATGTCAAGGAATGAGGGAATATCTTAATACGATATCGATACGTCGCTACCATAGGTCGCGGTTTCGAATTTCTGTTGTGTTCAGGAGACCTTGTACAAGCGATTAAGAAACCAGCTCGTGGTTTATCACAGAGTGATCCTGAAACGAAAATTATCAGACTTCTTTTTCCTCGTTTGTTTAATTTTAAAATACCTCACGTATCATTCTAATCGAGGAAAAATTCCTCCTGCCTTATATTGTTTCCTTTGCAGATTCAGGATGGAAAGTATTGATTAAAAAAGGGAAAACGCATTTATCCAAAGACGAAAGTCACTTAACCCCAACTATGCAAAACATTACCGAAGATGAATACTAAGGAAGATTTGCGAGATCATATCTGTCGTTAGCAAACAATACATCGAGGACCACCGTTGATGCGTATTGTCCTCAGAACCTTGCAACCGGGATGTAGGATATACGTATTGTCCTCTTCCACTGCCATGCTAAAGTTCATGACAGTTGAAAAACTACTCTAGGAATTTTTTACGAATTCACGCGGATTCAATAGGTACACTGATCCTGTTTTTGTCGAAAGGACAAAGATTTTAGGCAATACAATCCCCTTCTCACGCTGAGACCTAACTCAACGTTCAGGCCGCATTCCTTGTTATTCATATTTTCAATCTAAGAATCACTCCTTACAATTATCGATCAGTCCAAATCTCAAACTTCTTTTATATAATCCAGGTAGAACTTCCCCAAATTTGTGAATTATATGAGTACATAGTTACATATTACCTTATGAATTTTTTCCTCTTGAATCCTAGCCCCCAAATTTTATTCACTGGTCATCGTGTAATGAAACTTGTAGAGCATTTTTTTTAGTTACAACGTGTCAACAAGCAAACTTTCAAATATTTGATAACGTTTGAAAACATATATTTTTTAATTTTACAGGAGTCTCAACGGGAAGAATTTTTGCAGAAAATTTTCCTCGAATGGGACAAATTCGCAGAAATTTTCCACTAATACAAGAGAAAATTATAGTTTCTCAAAACTCTTTTTAATTTTTTTAACCCATGACCATCTTAGAAACACATTTTAACACGTAAAAATGTTGAGTATTTTTACTTCGGTATAAATAAATAAGATAATAAGTGAAGGCCGATCTTCTACTGAAATCTGGAATGAGCATTTACACTTCTCGCCTCTCCTTTCATTTCCGTTCTTTTATATCTCAATGAGAAAAAGAGGTTGGTATTTGAGTGTAACTCTCACCACGTCCCAAGGGAAAGCAATGGAGAAGAGTGCACCTCCATCGTGCATGCATCATTAGCATACGCGCATCTTCTATCCCAATGCACCAAACCACCAACCGGTCCACGAGCCACTAGACTCTGTTTTGCGATAAGGCACACAATAAATGTAAATGAACAGCTGGAATGTTTATCACGTTATTGCCACTAGGGGGATTACATCTAGTAAGTACGTGTTTGGCGAACACGGGTCTCCGAGCTGAGTCTGGCATTACTTCGACTTACTTGGGTAAGGCTCCTTCCTTTCTCTTTCCTGACCTTCCTTGGTCACCTCTTGTTCTTTTCGATCCCGACGCTATTAGGGCTAGGGTATCTTTCATTTTCCTCATTTTTTTGTCCTCAATGTTTTGATTTTTGGTTTTGAGATATGTTTTGGTATGTTGTAATTCAGAAGGGTTTTTAGTGGGTATGGTTGAGTCATTCGGCGAAGTCCCACACGTGGGGAGAGTCATGTTGACTCTCCCAAGTGCGTAACTGCATTTTCCCTACCTGTACAAGTTTTTAGGGCTCCAATGACCTTGATGTTGACGAGCCGTAAAGCTCCACAAAAAAAATTAAATAAAAAATTATCACGGCATTACCACTATGACTAGTTTTGAATTAAAGACGTGCACGTGTTCTTAACTTATTTAACAAGTTTGGTTAAAAATAACATACATACATCTGCAAAAACTGGTCTTCATATTTTTGTTAAAAACTATTATATCCACACTGAAAACTAGGAGAACGCTGCAACTGTTTGTATGTAGACATATTTCGGTAGGAGTAACTTTCAAATAATTGACCATCACTAAATATTTAACAGAAAACTGCATTTCAATTTTATTCTTGACTAAGTGACGTAGTGAGAATTATTATTACTAGTGACATTAAATAGAGGGCAATTCAATTAATATTTTCAAAAAGATGGAAAATTATTGAGGATTTCATTGTGATAGACCATTTATTACTTTGCCTATTTTGAAAAAGATTATAAAAAAGAAAATACGTTCTATCCATTTTTAAACACGTTTTTTAAGCATCGCTCTCTGTTTGGTATAAAACGTGATATATCGAAGAAAAAGTTTCTTTCGACTAACGAAAAAAGAACTTCGTGTAAGACAACACTAATTCATCAAATAAGAAGGTGTGTTCTAAACTTCTATTTTATTTGTCACCTTCAAACATTTTCCTACTCCTGAAAAAACGCCTGAACGGATAAAATGTTTTTTATGAATGTAGCAGTAGATATGGCCACAAAACTGTGCTTAAAATTAATAAGACTTTAAAACGATACTGTTCTTGAAGAAAACTCTTCATGGGTAGTTTCAAACAGAGTATAGCGTACCGTGCTGATAAAAAAAACGTTTGGTTCAGTATATCATACATACAGCAGAAATAACTTGTCGCCATTTTTGTCTTCTTAAAAAAAAAGTATATCCAACCTGAAACCTAGGAGAACGCGTTTTTGTGTTGGCTCACTCCTTTGATATATTTGTGTTCACAGGTTGCATACATCGAATATACTGACTGTGGTCTTCAAGTGCATCCATGGAGTAGTGCCCAATGTAATAGGTCAATACCATGGAGTACCTAACACAAATCACGTACGATTCTTACTCTCGCAGCCAATTATCTTAGGAGTTGAGAGTCAGGAAGGTCATCCTAGTAATAGAGGTGAAGAAAGTTCCGTTGTAAGGTTCCTCAAGCTGTTTTTATGGGATATTAATACAAATTTTGCAGGTAAAATAATACGATGTAGGGAGAAGTAGGTGTTTTGTTTGAAGTTAGATCTTTTCTGTGCCTCGATTTCACACGAACCTGTAAGTAACGAGGTTAGCAGACACATTAGTACTCGAGGGGTCAAACGTTGTCGGGACGGTCGAAGCAAAGACGCAACTTTCTCACCGCGTTGTCACATTCCTATGACACATATGCTTGAGGCATCGGAAATGGTTTATTTACGCAGGTTAATTAACGACACGTCACCTAAGTGTTCGGCGGACGGCAGATGAAACGGGAGGATCTGATGAGAATATAGTAACTCCACAAAACCACAATGTACAACATAAACAAGAGAAATTCGTTATCTTATATCGATTACGAAAAGACAGCATGAGATGATTTTTCAGTTAGTATATCCCTACAGTACACCATCTTTGATAAAATAATCTCTAATCCGGAATGTTCTTCAGCAATGATTTTTAATTTAAAAATTGCTGTTTCAACCTATTTGCATACCGCGTCGTCTACGTTTCACGTAACAAGTTTTTTTTAATTGTTCTGTATCATTTACGTTTTACGTGTAATCATCGATGTGTAAACATGTATATAACTGTTCTTCATTCATTGTGAAACCTAATTTTCAAATGAAACATTGATAGTCCTGAAAAATCTTGAATCCGAACCTCAAGATCCCATCTTGTCGGATTGAAATTCTACTGTATGAAAATACTTTTGCCAGTCTTATAGTGCTGGAAAATATTTTTTCGTCTCGNGAAAATATTTTTTCGTCTCGTGGGACAAATTGACACCTTCAGTGGCATATAAATGTAAACCAATTACAATGAACTAGAAAGACATTTTATGTATACGCAGTGTTTAGAACCAAGCAGTAAGTTTTTTAAATTATTTGTTAACTAAATATTCAATTATGTACGCGATTCCTTTTGAAAAAATATCTGTATTTTTATAGACTTTTTTTTCCCTGGTGTATGTATATATTCTTTTCTTTCTTGATCACAGACCATAAAACGAGAGTAAGAAAGCCTATTTTTATAATACAAAAATTACCTATTATCGGTATAATTTTCACATCAATTACAGATTTTGATGAATGTCATTGCTCAAAATAATTTGACAATTTAAGAACAAAAAAGTTAAATATCCATATCACCTTGATGATGATAAGTTACTTAACTCTCCGAAAACAAGTAAGCAAAGCACCATCGTATCATTTCTGTTTAAATTCTCCAAAGAAAACCGGAGAGAATCGCGGATCCACATGAAGAGATGAAGCACACAAGTACGATATAATTGGGTTCAAATAAAAAATTCTAGCATTACTTTTCATAAGAATTAACAATAAACACTAATCACGGAAATCAGCAATTAGAGATAAATGAGTTCATTATCATCCTTAACAATCTTCTTTTCAATATTCGAGAACTCAAATAACCCGGAAGTTATATTACACGGATTGATTGGAGAAAAAAATTGTTGTATTTTTTTTTATGGTACATTACAGTATGGTATCATTTTTGGGGCGACCCGTGGCGTCGTGCCTAACGCACTCGTCTTCTGCCTCTGGAGACGCGGTCCGATCCGAGTGGAATCCGAGGTGGTGGACGAAGCGGTTTTTGCGGCAGGTTTTCTCGGAGTTCTCCTGTTTCCCCCACAACTATCGCTATCATTCCTCCACATCATTCACTCATCATCATTTACCCCCATGTCATTCACGAATCACCCGGCTCGGGGAGGTGCGGCAGGATGGGCATCCAGCATCCTAGGAATTTCCCCGCCAAATCAAAGTAAGAAGCAGTATATCGCCCGACCCCTAAGGAATAGGGGAAAGGAGTTAAAGTTGAGGAAGAAGAAAGTATTGTAACTTTTTTAAGGTACATATCTAACTGTAATTGTGTGTTAGTTCTTTTTATTAGTTTTTCTCGTCAATGTGATATTTCTTAAGCGTTTTGCCTTAAAAATAACCTCTTTTGAAAATTATCCGGATATTTGAAGATTCGGACTGAGTCTGGTTGATGCGGGTAATTGGAGTTCCACCGTACCACGTATCCGAACTCTCATTTACAGACCATTTCTACTGATTCCGCGAAAGTTATGCAAACATCGGTTGCACGATTCGGGAGGGGTGAGGTAAACTCACAAATTGGAGGAGGGTCTCCTCAAAGCAGTTCGAAAATCATCGTCTCCCTCTTGGCTTTCTCTCAAGAGCCTTGGATGCTATCACCATCAGAGACTGCACGTTTCGCGAAATCCTCACGCTACAGTTTCGCCATTCGTGGGGCTTCGTCTTGGACCGCCGTATCTGCATTTCTACTTCCTTATTCCTTGGACAGTTTTCTAGATCAAAGGTCATTCCAAAATCATTTTATTCAATTAATATTTCACAAATTAAATTAAATAATCATAAACATTTCATTATACATATTTATATTTTTATATCTCTCTATACCCTATCCATTCCCACTGTTGCAAAATTATATTAAATACTACTACTATGAAAGTCCATTATGCAATCTTATTAAATAAATAGTTTAAAACTTACGACCGTTTTTTCGTCAAAAAACTCGTGTAAGTTTTAAACTATTTATATAATAAGATTATATAAAATATATTATTTTAGTTCCATAAAGAGACCAAAGAGCAATAATTCTTTCCTTTAGAACTTTATGAGATATTTTGAGATAAATTATTGGTTTTCGTGAACCTCATCAGAAATTCGTGAACGAAAATGGAATGGCACGTTGCAAACAATCCTAGTATCACATAACTAATGAGACGAACATTAACATGAAACAGAAAGATTGGCTTAGGGATGTTTTGCCTAATTGTATGTAACATATAATTAAATATTTAATCAAAAATGAACAATAGTTTTGTCAACATTTGTGGTTAAGAAACATTCAGTGTTTCGGCAACCCCTAAAATATATATGGTATAAAAAGGTTAAAGCCAATCAACGGGACTCAAGTTCACTAAAATGAAGTTCCTAAATAAGTTCTATTCAATGACAATAAATGACATATTAATTTAATAATTAAATATTTTTTCATTAATTGTCTTTTTGTCTGATAGCTAATTATTAAGTACAGAAAACTTCATGACGTTTTCGCAAAAATACATCGGGATTATTTTTATATTTTCAAAATACATATTTAGTAGCTATGTTTACGAGTCATTCATCACTTTTAATACCACTTCCCATCATCGCTAACCTGTATTTAAGATTCCGTCTTGCGCCTCCTACTACAATAACACGGTCATGAACTGTTCCAACACGCGGCAAAAGATATTACACAACGAGAGTGTTTTTAGTTCGGAGAGAAACGAGACCTTTACTTTGAGTTCGTTAAACCTTCCCACAGCAAAAATTCTTGTTATTTAATTGGTGCTGAAAGAAAAAATGGTTCGTGAATGAAGCGGCCTCGACCAGCAATTCTGTAGTACTCTCTTATGATGCAATCACACAGATGTTTTCTTAATACAATACAATTTATGGTTTTGACCCAAGTTGAAACTTCTTTCTCTTTTTAACGGAGAGCGCCATTAGTTTCATCGATATACATTTTAGAGTCCTTGAAATATCATAAATACAGTTAAAAATTATTATCCTAATATACCAACCTTGGAAAAATATTATAAATCATATATTCGTATGATTATTAATAACTACCTTCCGCATTATTTTATTCAAACTATGTTTAACAACTGCACGTCACCGTGCGGTGTTCTCGAAACAAAAATTTACGCGGTTAAAGTTCATAAAATTATTATTTCCGCAACTGGTTTTCAACTAATACATTTTGGAAGAATAAAGGCCAAATGAAATACCAAATCACACCAAATGAGATAAAAATAAAATTTTATGTCGAATTAAATGATATAAGCTATAAAAGATTATAAACTAATAATACAAATGAAAATAATAAAAAATATGTAATTAGAAATTATGATTGAGAATGTATCCGAGTGTTACAACTGTTTTGAAAATTGACAGAACTGATCAACGCTATTTTGTCTCTCAAATCTAAGAGAAACGTTATAACATTGGTACAGTTACTCCCAAAGCTTGAATGAATACATACGAATATTTCCTAAAATTAAACTATGTGTTTATATACATTTAAGAAACCAACCTAGATAGGAAAAACGTCGTTGAACCCTCATATTCATCTCTCCATCGCGGTATTTACCCTCATAGGCATTTGGACACCAGTTCGCTAGCGGCGAGCGCAATTTACCTGTCAGGCATTCCATCCATGCTCTCCTCTGTTTGACTGCCAACCAAACGATGCATTCCACACGAGCCTCACACGAACGCAAATTTCCGACACGTCGCCGCCCGCCCGCCCTGCCTGCGAAGCGACTGAGGATCTTGTTCGCGGAGTGGTCGGACGGCGAGTGGCGACCAGCGGCGTAGGGACGGTGCGCAGAGATCGAGTGGGTTGAAGCTCAAGGAGTGTTTACTGACGCTCCCTGGAGAAGGACGCGAGCCGCACTTTCAGTTGCCAACACTCGAAAAACGTACGTCTCCAGTCAAGAGAGGAGGTATAACCCGCACAACATACCTCCCGCTGTGTCGAACAACACAACATACCGAAAGTGAGGGCGCGGGGGTGAAACAGGCGGGAAGTAAATGCTTTTCTGAAAATATTTGTCATTCAGAGTGAAGTGTCAACCAATCCGGCGCACACCCTCTACATTTCCCCACCGACCACCGAAGTATAAAGAAGGAAAGAAGACGACGAAAGAGAGGTGAAGCTGTTATCGTAGAAGGTGTGAGCATCGCACCCCGTTTGCAGACCCAGCCAAATTTTTTGCATTCTGGCTAGTAACTGCCAGGCTAGATGTTCCGCGTCTGGTACATCCGCGACTGGTACATCCATAGGAAAATGATCTCCGATTCACTCATTTGAGTTAGTAATTATTGGTAAGACATGTAGCACTACAATTTCAACTGTACTGCTATAAACGAAATATGTTAAGACGATTCATCGTTCACGTTTCGAGGCAAACATTTCAATTATTTCAAAAACAATTTATTTCAGAAATTTACTATTTTTGGTAAAACATTAACAGAGTATCCATTAGAACGAATATTTTGTTTGATAACTCGTTTCCACTTATTTCTTAGCAGGCAAAAGCTCTTCCGACAGAACATCGTTCATCATCACGCTCCAAGTGGGAATAAAGGATTGGTGGCGAAATTGTACAAAAATTAAAATGCCAATGAAAAACACTGCAAAAATATTTTAATAATTGTCTTAGTTCTATTGAAATTAGAGGGTAATGTAAATTCTGATTTTTACCAATAACAAATAAAATTGATACGAGAAAGTTATTCATTCGGAAATAAAAGAATCATAAATACTAAGAGATTAACTTTTAAAATGATGTCACAGGTTGAGATTACAATAGTTTTTTGATTTTTTTTACTCTTGAAAGTTAAAATAATATTTAATTCATCCGATTAAAGTATTGTGAACAAAGTCCCTGCACTTCCTTAATTTTGTACTATTTTGCAGAAGTGATATTTCTCCTTACAAACGGTGAATTTTACAACTATAAAATGGTAACTAAATATCAAAACATTTCACCCAACAAAAGAGTAAAAATCCGTTTTTGAACAAGTAATGGAATTCATGGATTGGTAACACTGTAGTTGACGCATTTCAACTCTGTCAACGGTCCAGAGGTTCAATGAGTCGCGCTTTTACGCTAAAATCACGTGTTAGTTGCGAAAGGACGCGTGGGTGCGTAACACCTGAGACAGACGTCGTAGGTGCGGCCACCCGCCCGCGGGGCTTCCCCACTCCTTCGTGCGCCAGGTTAAACAGCTGCAAAACAAGATTGCCCGAAGGACACGTGACTTGCAAGCGGCTGAGCATCCAGTCAAAGGGTCAAGTGATTACCATAATAGATGACTCGAGAGAAAATACTTTTCTTGAATAATATGGAGCTATTGTAAAAAAACGAATTATTCCTTATGAACCCAGCAAATAAGACTTCAAAGAACATGCCAGATATTACAGGGTTATGCCATGTGGTAGTGGTGGATTTATGATTTTATTTCCGAAGAGATTCAGATCTGCGAGGGATGTGGGGGTATCGTAAAATTTCGAAACTTTGGTGCAATTGAAAATCAATTTTCAATTCTGTAAGAATATATTTCACTACCCAACGAGAATAATAGGACTAGTCAAGTCAAACTATTCCACAACAGGTCCCGAAGGTCTATGGGGTTCGCGGAGAGTAGAGCTCCACAACTATTTGACCTCGGTACTGGAAGGAGATGATGTGGTCAGCATCTCGCTCCGACCGGTTTGACCCCAGGATAGACCCTGGTACTCATTTTACAGCAGGCTGAGTAGGGATAGACCCTGGGAGTCAGTCTGGATGTTGAGAAGTGATGAAAATCCCCACCTTACCGGGTTTTGAACCCCTGTCATCCAGCCAGCAGCTCAGTGCTCTACCCACCCTGACTCCTAATAGGACTTGTACCAAACAATTTTTTTTTTTTTTGGAAATACTTTTTAAAAATTTATCTTTTCATTCATTTTTTGGAGGGGGGGCTTGAACCTAGTTCCCATCCCCACACCTACATTTGCTATGGAGTCGTAGTGAAACTCGTATTTCCAACACCTGGTTGGAACGTATTGAAACCCATTTACATAGTTCCACAGACGACATAAAATTTTAGAAAAATTTAGAAACCTTCCAAGTCGATTGGGACACAATCTTCCTTTTAAATTAGAGTATCGGAATACGCACAACAATCAAGGAGTTTCATTATGCTGTTAGGTAACAAATTTCAGCGGATTTTATTCTGTATTTCAAAAAACGCGTAGCTAATTAGATCTTTTAGTCAACCATGAAAAAAAAAACTTCTTTGTTCATTACTTTTCGGATAAGCAATTCTTCGCAAGACAAAGAGAAAATTACAGCGTTTGCTACATTTGAGACTTAATTCCTGGTGACAATAACCATCGGCTATCAACGGCATTTCTCGGGCTCGACAATAGAGCTGCGTCCCTTCCTCCAGGACAATGGACTCACGTTGCAGGAAAATCCCTGCGTTCGGACAGCTCTTGTCCCCATGGGAACGGAGCCGGGGTGGACGCCGAGGGCGAAGGCAGAGAAAGTGCTGCACGCAGAATAAATCTCTTCACAAAGAAAGCGAACGGACGAGTAAAAGGTTGAATGGAAAAAGGTAGGTACGTAGGATAAGAGTGACATAATGTATAGAGTTTGAAGTAATCTCCTTCGAAAGCTATACGTTGTGACAGAAGAAATATATCGGACGACACTAGAACGGATGACTGTGCCTTGGAACAAGAAACAAAGATTCGTATACCATGTTTGTTCTTGACCCTTAAAGCACACTGTATACAGGAGAGTATTGAGGTAAGGTGATCTGTTGCAATCAAATCACATTCTACTTGCCAACGTTTCGGAATTATATAAGTCCCTCATCAGCACTAAAAAGAATAACAAGAATCACAAGATTTATGGTCAACTACTATAATTGTACACAATTATCTATAATGCTGTTACATACCTTATAGATAATTGTGTACTATTGTAGTAGTTCACCATAAATCTTGTGATTCTTGTTATTCTTTTTAGTGCTGATGAGGGACTTATATAATTCCGAAACGTTGGCAAGTAGAATGTGATTTGATTGCAACAGATCACCTTACCTCAATAATCTCCTGTATACAGAGATTCGTATACTTAAAGTGATGTAACTCCACTCTGAGAAAATGTTACCTAAGAAAAAAACGAACGGTAACGCACTGGGTTTATTAGTTTATTATAAAGTAGTGGCAGTAAATTTGTTTATTGTCCTCCATGTGGTCATAAGACTTTTGTAACTGCTCGCTTGACAAAAAGTTATTAATTTATTCAATTATTTATTGCCAGTTTAACTGGCTCGATGTTGGTCCAGGGCTTGTATACAGTGTGGTCTAGTCTTTCACTTCGCTACCACCCATAAGGGTAATGATTAGTTAATTTCGGGTTATTTTGGAAGCACTTTCGGATTTCTTTAATCTTACATCTATTACTACCTACATTGACCATCAATTCACCAGCTCTGGTGGTGCTGTTTGTTCCTTCTCCATTGAGCGTGTGTAATTGTTTTACATTGTATCTTAGTTTGTTGTGCTATTATCCTGCATCTTCATAGCAAATTCTTGCTTTCTGACTACGATTATATTTATTCGGATATTCCATAATTTGACAGACATATTGCATCATTTTCGGTAAAGTTACTTCACTTTAAGGATGCGTATCGTTTCTCAATTTATTTGAGAAATATTCAAAGTCCATCGAATACAAAATTATCGGTATATGAGGGACGAAAACTAGAACAGAAGAAATTTGGTAGGAAAGGAGAATGAACAAATATGAATAAGGATAAAGAAGGAAATAAATACTGAGTATACCTGAATTATATCGTAATGTATGTGTTGTGAGGAGGGATTGGTGTACACATTTCATGCCGATCAGTCACAAATATGTGGATACACGATCACCGCTTTTATGGTAACGTGATGTATACAATATTCAGTCAATCAGTAAATGGGTACGCACTCGTAGCATATGTTACATAACCTATTAATTAAGTAAGTTCACGTTTTAAAATAACATGTCTGTATATAATGGGTTCTAATGAAAATATTTCTTTAAACCTTCGATGTAACAAGTATTAACTCTAATCCCAACACTTCGTCAATTTCACCGCGTCACCACCTTACGTTGTGAGCACGTCGTACAATGTGAGAATGAGATAGAGTAAGGAGTTAGCAAATTGAAGAGCAAGTGCTAGAGAAGGGGCGTCGGTGCTTGAGGGCGGGTGCGCTATTGAGACGCCAGACAGCCTCACGCCAGTCGGACCCTTCTTCATCGGAGCGTGAAATGCCTCTTTGGTCGTCCATCCATTTTGCCGCCCAGCGCCGAAGACGATAAGTATCGCGTCCAACCCGCTATTCTTCTGCCTCTCATAGACCCATCGGCGCGGTCTGAGCACCACCTCCTCGCCCTCTGCCACCCGCGTTCTCGAATACCATCGGCTTCAATCTGTTCAGCATCTAATCCAGGGGGTGCCATCTCCGTTCGTATATTTCATAACGATACAAATTATATAATGAGTACAACATCACCTGACTAACATACTATGCACATGCACACAGAACCAGGAAACGTCTTACCATATCTTATGTGAATGTGACATACGTACTAGAGAGAAAACAATTTATGAAGACTGTTAAGCGGCCACGACTTATGACATTAAACGAAAAGAGTAAATTACTTGAGTCTAAGTTAATATTCGAAGCTTTTGCGCCACGAAAATGAATTTGAAGCAAAAAAGCAGAGATACATGATTCAAGACACGACGACATCTGGTAAAGAACGAAACTGTTTATAAATTCTCCCTTCTACAAATTCATCGGATCAGATGATGATGATGATGATAGTAATAATATTAATAAATCTGCAAGGGAGCAATGGTCGGTGGCAGATAAAGTAATCAGAAAAGAGCGATTGTACATGATCACATGACACACAATTGACATAAAATAAATAGATAAAACATTCCGACACCAAAAGATCTTAAAATAATAATAGGGGATATTACCACAGCCACAAAGAACGAAACAAGAAATTACTTTTAAAATTATTAATTACATGTACCCACCGAAATGTATTCGTATACAAACATGAACACAACCACACGTACGTATATACACCAACTCTTCCAAAACAGATTAGTATTCCCTCACTAGCTATACCCTGAAGATTAACCAATAACCTAACGAAAGAAAAAAATTAAGTTAACATTCGAAAAATTAAACACTTAAGTACTTCGATGATTTTCCCTACCCTCCGTCAAACACTCATCTCACTCCAGTGCACTTCACCTATATTCCGGTGTATTAATTAGACGGATAAGGGTCGAGTAGGAGGAATCACTTGCTAACATCTACCCTCCTTCTTCTTCACCTTCAACACGCTCCCTCATGCCGACATTATCCTCGCCTCTGGTGGTGACCATCGGAACCTCATCACTTCACCACGTACCCTCCACCTCAATCTCCATCGCCAAGGGGGACCATATCCCCTCCGCTTGACCCTTCCCGACTCGCGCGACGTCCAAGATGAACTGTAACGTTATTGCATCTCTGCAGAAAACGGGTATTGAGCCCCGAGTAACGAGCAACAGGGAAGAAGAGAAAAACGCCGACGAGAGAAAATATTCCCGATGGCTCTAGTACGAAGTAACCGTTCTGAATTTAGTACGTTGTAGAAGGTAAACAGCTCCATCCAGGTAGAACGGCTGGCTCACACAAAACCCAGAGACAAGTATATTATAAGAGTTAAGGTGGGGAAAGTTTAGCGGGCCGTGACCGTTTAGGTAAGACAACACTAGCAGTTTACAGTTAGGAGAAATGTAACACGGAGAAGACAGTTGTTATTTGTAAAAACTATGGCGACTATGATAACGAAAAACAAAATATTCTAGTAAATCTTAGGAGAGATTTATTACAGCATCAAATGGATTCACGTTCACGCTACACTTCTAACGGTTTATATGAAAACTGTTGACTTTTCATGAATTTTCTTGACATCCCGAACTAGTGGAAGTAATAGGTAAACCTGAAGGTAAGAATGTTAGTACGCAGTGAAGAGTTTCTATTCTCTTCGAGAGGTTTTTCATATTTGATCGACCGCTATCAGACCTCATTTGTTTCATTTGCCCAACATCATGCAACACTATAGTGTTTAACTTACTACTTTAGCGTCGTTTATAAATATTGTAGCATTGAGCAGCGAAAATCTTAAATATCACATGTACCTTAGTAATTAAAGGGTAACGTCGGAAAAATACAGAAAAAATCGTTTCAGATTAGATAGCAAATATGAAGCAATTAATCTTGCTAATATCCCGGAGCACTTTGGGGGACTGAAAATAAGGAAATTCGGAAGTTGTAACATTGTTCAGAAGAGAACGCGTCGGGGAGAAAAACCAAAGAGTTACTTTATCAGGGTAGAGATTCATACAAAATAATATAAAAGTACCCTTTAATAAAAAATATACACAATAATTAAAATTATTACAATTTATTTTATTTGTCATCTACTTTCAAGAATATAAATAGGATATTTCTATCGCAGGATTAAATGGAGTATAACACCAATTACTTAAGAGTTAACCACTGATACAATATCCACTTTAAAAGATATCCAGTGACGTAGACGCGTCTTACACTACCGCAGCCAGGGAATCCTTAGAAGTGTCTGCAGCAGACCCTAGTTGCTCTGCGTGAATTGGCTCCACCGCTGTTCGTTCCGGTCAAAGGCAATTCTAACAAGAGCTTTTTAGTTGCTCTTCAACAATGCTACAACTTCCTCAAGCGCCGGCACTTCTCAAAACAAACAGCAAAAAAAAAAAAAAACTGAAAGCATTGCAACTACATCTTTCGGATGCGCTAACGGTTGGGTAGCTGAACAGATGATGCGAGCCATGACATAACATTTGAGGTAAACAAGTTATTGACTACACTGATGAGTAACTTAAATTTAGTGTTATTTCAATTTTTAAGCACTATACTCAGAATAATCTATAGTTCGATAATAACTTACATGTAATTTTTTGCTTAAAATTACAAACATATTGACATTCTATTAGTATTATAACTCGCAGCTAACTTTTTATCTTATCTAGGAATTTTTGCTGAATTTTTTGAATCCGCCTCTGCCTTAGGGCCCTTGATCGGAATTGATGGGATGGTCCCTTGCTTGCTTCCGGAGAGTAAATTAGTTTTTTTTCCCCTCCACGTGGTCATACGCAGTTTGTACTGTTTTTTGACAATAAATTTATTTCATTTCATTTCATTTAAATTACCTTCTGGACCACGCAAACGACTAGGTTGATGAGAAATAATGACATCAAAATAAATATGACAACCTAGAGGTACAGAAAGACTATAAAGGATAATGCGTGAGTTTTCGTGAAAGGTCAAGTAGTGAGAAGATAAAATAGGGTTTGTATACTTTATGAATCATATTGGAAGTGGTCTCCACATAAAAGCTGAAGTAATCATCATAAAAGGTATTGCGTGGTCATTTCAACGCGTCTGAACATCTACAAAAACAAAAAATGGCCTATCAGCACACAAACATAGTACTCTCTAGCCTCTCAAACATAGTACTCTCACCATAATGTCCAATCCAAACAAACTGACAGACATTGAAATTCTGGTACACGAAAATCCATTCGATTTGCTATGCCTCACAGAACAGAACTAACAACATCAACGATACTGGGATTTCTAATTATTATTTAGCAAGTTCTTACAGTCGCAATTCTAATTATTATTTAGCAAGCTCTTAATTTTAAAAGAAAAAATACCCACGGAGGTACGTGTATCTATGTTCGTAATGATATTTTATCTTCTCCACTGTCAGGTTACGAGAACTTCTGCGTAGATAGTGTGTTCGAATTTTCTGCAGTTAATCTGACCGACACCGGTATTGTTGTTTTGTGTATTTATAGACCTCCTCAATCAGATCTTGACATATTTTTTCGGAACTTCGAAAATGTTTTAGAACATATCGCACATAAATCTACTAAATCTATCGTTATATGTGGTGATTTCAATATCGATTTCTTGAGTACATCCGACTCTGCACATTCACCAGTTAATCGATTCAAGAATCTTATCGACTCCTTCAACCTTATTACTACGATAAATGACCCCACTCGCCTCTCCGGCTCATCTCAAACATTGCTAGATCAAATTATAGTCAACAATGGAATCTCGTATCTCTCTGAAGTGTTTATCGCCGGATACAGTGATCACCTTGCTCAAGTATTGACTATTAATAATACACTAAAACCGCTTAAAATCCTTTACAAATTTACAAGAGAGTTTAATGACATAAATAAATCCATATTCGTAAATTATTTGCGTGAAGAAACATGGAAAGATGTTTACAATTGCCAAAACACCGACGACAAATTCAATGTATTTATCTCAACATTCCTAAAACATTACAACTCTAGTTTTCCCATAAAACGCAAGTTAATTAACACAAAAAAATACAATAGATGGATCACCCTAGGGATAAGAATTTCTTCAAAAAACAAACGCCGTTTATATTATCTTTCAAAACGCTATAACCAGCCACCCGAATTCCATAATTATTTTCGTAAATATAAGACTATTCTCCGAAAAGTAGTCTATGCAGCTAAAGTTATGGAAAACGACAGGCATATACTAAAATCGAACAACCGGATGAAAGCCATGTGGAATATTGTTAACAATTACACGTCAACTTCTGAAAATCGCGAAGAAAATGTTTCTTTACTAAACGATGGCAAGATCGTGTCAAATCCTCAGGACATCGCAAGTTTGTTTAATTCTCACTTCTCAGAAGTTGGTAAAATAACGAACTCAATATATCCAAATCAATGTCCTCCAATTATTACCACCCACATACCCAATTCTATGTTCACTTCCGAAACTAACGCCAGTGAAGTCATGGGAATCATCAGCTCCTTAAAAAACAAATTTTCACGAGGCATAGATGATATACCTGAGTTTATTGTTAAATCTTCGTCCCACGCTATATTAAATCCACTCGTAAATATTTTTAATAGTTCTTTATCGGAAGGGGTGTTTCCCAATATATTTAAGAGAGCTAAAGTGAAACCTTTACACAAGAAAGGAAACAAACTTAATATTGGAAATTACCGACCAATATCTCTACTACCCACTTTCTCAAAAATCCTAGAAAAATTGTTCTATAAGCGTCTTCTAGATTTTTTATCAAAATATAACATTCTCTCTGACGATCAACACGGTTTTAGGAAATCCTTTTCCACTACAAGCGCCATATTTTCCTTCTTAAACGATGTTACCACATCTCTAGACCGTGGAGAAAATCCTCAGGGTGTTTTTCTTGACTTATCCAAAGCATTCGATGTCATCGATCACGGAATTCTCCTTTCCAAATTGCATTCTTTAGGCATTCGTGGACTTCCACGTCAATGGCTAACTTCTTATTTAAAAGATAGATATCCACAGGTAGAAATATCCTATACTAAAAATAAAATACTTCAGCGTTGTTTTTAGAAACAATACCACTTGCTTGCGGAGTACCCCAAAGTTCAATTCTCGGTCCTTTACTCTTGTTATTGTATGTGAACGACATATCATCCACATCAGATTGTAAAATGGTTATTTTTGCTGATGACACTAATTTACTATGTAAACACGCCAACGCTCAAACAGTTTTGAATAAACCTTTCGACTTGGTTCCATGCAAATCGTCTCATTGTAAACACTGACAAAACAGTGTCTATGTCATTTCACAATAATATCATAAAATTTTTACCCCAGGTTTCTCTTTCGTTAAACGGAACACAATTAAAAACTGTTATTAATACAAAGTTTTTAGGTCATCATATTCAAGACAACCTCAAATGGAATTGTCACGTTGACAATCTTGGTCCCAAATTAAGTAACTTGTGTTACGCATTACGAATCTTAGTTAATACTGTAAGTCCACATATTTCCCCTGCTTTTTTTTT